>JAFEMH010002527.1:0-334339 GCA_022495995.1 Adenophora triphylla var. japonica | reverse complement strand
TTTTTGCGGAAGTGCAACATGGTATAAGAAATTAATTACCTAAAAGTTACCCAAAATTTAATAAAATTCTTAAAGACCACAATCTTTTTTGTTTATTCCCTTGAGTCCATGTAGGAGAAAGATTATTCCCCTAAGACCCCTAGATATATTCAACTTTAATCAAAATTTAGTAAAAATATTATTCTAATTAATTCTAGAATTCCTTTTTTGTCACCTTAAAAATTACATCTGTTAAAATTTCATAAGCCTCAATACATTTTTATGATTTTTTTTTTTTTAACACAAATGAAGCTGACCACCAATATCAAAAAGATTCTAATTCAAGGACAAAGCAAGTATATTACTATACTATATAATAATCATAAAATAAAAGGAAATACTAAAAACACATAAAAATAAAAATAAATTTTTGTTTGAATTATGAGCAATATTCTGATTTATTATGAAGTAATTTTTATAAAAAACAATTTCTTTTAAAAATGTTATGAAAAACTAGTTTTAGAAGCCACTTATAAAGCTACTTATTAGTAAGACTTAATATATGAAGCTCAGTTTTTTTCTTATGTTCCAAAAAAAGCTAGTTTTTTTGTAAGATTTTCAGCTTTATTATGAGAAATAATGTAGGAGTAGTGTTTAGGGGAAAACTAGTTTCTCACCAACATTATAAAAAGTACTCCTGTTTTAAAAAGTCGAAACAAAGGCACGGTGTGCCAATTTTTTTTTTAAATGAAAAATAAGGACTTTTATAATATTTAGGAAGACCAGTTTCCCTGCAAAATTTTCTTCGCTGGGATAATGTAGGTGAATCATATTTGGCAAAATATCATTCGTATTACCACGGTGCTACTGATTTTACATTTTACATGTGATTACAATACATTTTAATGATTTCTCGTATATCAATAAATATTTTTCTTTCCAACCTTTTTCTACTTTATTTGAAAAAAAAAATCATTCCCAATCTGTCTGCCTGTGCATGACATGACTTCTGTATGCACGATTGCCAATTTAACCTTTTACTCTCTGATAATAACATGATATTAAATGTTTACCTCTCTCAACCTTTTTCAATCTGGTTGCAGCAAAATTTTATCGTCTTTACCAACGCCTATTGTTGCGGCGTGGTTTAACAATATTATTTTTTCACAATATAATCAATATAATATGCATAAGAATAATTTTAATAAAGTTCAAATTGAAATCCAGAAAACCCACCCTGGGCAGTCCTCCCCACATGGTGCATTAACAATTTCCTTCATCTTAATATAAAAAAAAATCTAAAAAAAAAAAGGAAAGGGAAAAAAAGAAAAAGCAAAGAAAAAAGGAGAGAACTTTGAGAAACGTATATGGTGTGGCTCTTCCAAGTTTCATCAACACCAAAACTTGAGAGTCTCAAACAAGTACGAGTATATTCACTCCTTATGCATGCTCTCTCAAAATCAACAAAAATCTCCCCAATTTCCACCCTTTACCACAAACACCACTCATAAGCTTTCTTAACTTCAAAATCAACTGGCTTTTTGGAGTTTCAATGGGACCCATTAGAGGGGTACAAGAGGAGGAAGAAGGTCAAGAGAAAGAAGTTGACCATAATGCCCCTTTTACTTCGCTTCTTTCCCAACCCCTGCCCTTGGACTGGTGGAAACAGTTCCTCAAAGAGGATTACTAGTACAAAGATTACACTTTTATGATATGTTATCTTTCTTGATTTCTGATTTCCCTTAGATTTTTGTTTAAATTTTCTTTGAGCTTGTTTTGATTCCGTACAATGTCCTTGCTTGTACTGGGTGTGATTGTGGAATGGTGTTTATATGGAGCATTTATTGGGTTATCTTGGTTTATTTGTCAATTTTAGGACATGGGTTAAATCCAGTTGTTTGTGATATACTCGATTTACTTGGTTTTTACATTGACATTCACTCATGGTTACTGACTTGCTACAAAATGCTAATTTGCCGATTTGGGGCCTGTCTTGAACTGCATACAGCAGTCCAAAATCCCTATTATACGATGTAATTCATGTTACTATAATATTCTCGCGTGCCTCTAAAATATAACTACAGTAAAAGATGTCGTGTTACTATAAAATGTTAATCGTGTTACTCTAAAAGTCGAACTTGTTGTGCGGTCATTGCACATGCCTGATCCCTGATTTGCTACAAAATGCTATTGGGTTTATGCTGTTATTTGTATATTACCCCTTCTGTTATGATCAATGAAACAACTTTTAGAAACTACAATAATCAGTGGATGTATTGGTGTCATATAAATTGTTGGTGCTTCTACCACATGTGGAGTGTAAAGTAGAAAGAATATAGACGTAATTTTGAAAGTAGTCTTTTAAGTGGAACATTTGGATATAATATGGACTCTTTAGATGAAATTTAGGGAGTAATTTTAACTATTTATTCCTGGTTTTCTTAAATATAAAATTTTGCTCTTATTTATATTTCAATTTTTTTCTTGTCCAAAAACAAATCAATTTAAGTGATGCTATTTGCGTTTCATAGCGAGTGTTACTTCTGAGTATTTCGGTTTTCTCTCCAATGTGTCACATTTAGGCTAAACTGATAAATATTAGTATATACTTGGTTACGTGTTGACACCCTGCACTTGTGAGCAAACCTCAAAAGAGAGTCTCACTTAGATATGTCAGATTGAGGTAGTTCGTTTAGAGTATTTTTTTTTTTTGGGGGGAGGCCTCTTGAGAGAGAGAAAAACTCCAATGCTGAAATGTCTTCTGCGCTTCTTCTTCCTTTAAAAAAAAAAAAAAAACTAGTTTAAAGCCAGAGCATTTGGGGCAACCTTGTTGAAGCTAACTGCTTATTAGTTGTTAGTGTGGCACTGGCACCACTGAATAGTAGCTTTCCAACTTTCTTAAAATTTGAGCTTCTCCTAATTCGTTGTTGCAACTAGACAAAATCTTATTCCTGTCACAAACAGAAGTCCTTCGGACTTGGCCAACCATGGTGAAACCTAGAGATTGTGCATTTGAGCTTTTGGGGCAACTTCTCACAGTTTATTTTCTTGCTCATTTCTCTCAAGCGAAAGCTGTCAACAATGGAAGCTATCCACTGAAAGTTTCGTGTAGCTAGGAAACTTGGATCACGCAATAGGCAAAGGATGTGAGTACAGATGTGTCTCACAACTGTCCACACATCCACAGATAATGCAGCGGAATAAAGTAAATAAAAGTAAATAAAATGCAATAACTCAAGAGTTATATACGCTTCTGATACGTGTGATCGGCAAACTAGGCTTACGCCCAAAAACCTTTTCACTATAAAAACTTATGTTTCTTACAAAAACAAATAAGTGAAAAACTAAAATATGAAAATACTAAACAAGTTCTAATCACCTTCTATGATATGAATAACTCCTTTCCCAAGTAGGACTTATTCAATCGAAGTAAAACAAGAGAACTTTATGAAAACCTAGATGTGAGTTACGGATGTAAGCTCACAACCTAAGAAGCGACGATGTCGAATGACTATGAAGAATGTGATTTTCTCTCGTAAATTGTGTAACTTCTCTTTGTCTTGAAAGCCTTGTATTTATAGAGCACCTTGGAGAAGATCTTCATGCAATCGACTTCTTCCTTTGTGAGATTCCTTTTTCTATATGAAAACATATAACACACTCACAAGGAAATCAAATATTAGTAGGTTAGTCCTAATATAAAACTATGTACATAAATAAAAGATATTTACATAATTACAATCTCTTAATAAAATTAAGATACTTATAAATCTCCATGAAAGTCTCAAAATCTTCTTACCATAATAGAAGTCTTTTGAAATAAGGAAACATAATAATGTTCACAAAACTCACGTTTTCAATCTCCCCTATTTTGGACTTTCTCCATCGGTCAAAAACCAAAGATTTATATCAAACGTAATATTATGACCAGGAGAATCATTGAAAAACATAACTCCCCTGAATGGATGTGCAGGTCCGATGTGTATACACATCCACACATAAAAACTGCAAAACAGAATTAGAACAGAATACTAGCAGTTCATTAAGCAAAAGCAAAAACCATTCAGCCATGTCCTACTTAAAGCTATTACAAACCATTGTTTTAAAAACCAACAAACTAAAACAGAAAATTAAAATTGTCTTTAGCAACCATCACAAACAAAATACCAAAAAAACTTTTCTCCCCTAAATCAAAGATCAAAATGTCTCCACCCAAAGCCAGCCAAGAGCTTTAAGCTTAAGCGGCATCTCGCAAGAAGCATCCCGGACTTCACTTCCGGCGGCGTCAACATTTGAACTAGAATCTCCCCCTTTTTGACAAGAAAGTTTAGCATACCATCTAAGGAGATTATCTCTAAGAGCTTTCAAATTATTGGCATGAGCTAGGAGGCTTGGGCTTGAGCTTCGGCTACAATTTCGGCATCTAAATCTTTCATCGAGCAACAAAATTCTCTTCGGATGTGACACCAGATGTGTCCGCGTCTTCCATACCAAGCTCAGAAATGGTCCCACTGGGAGATCGGCGTGCCTCTGCTTGCAGGGTCTAATAGAGTTTTGGATTCCTTAAACGGGCAAAATTTTCCACCCTTTCTTTTACTCTTTCGGCCTTTACCCCATTGGTATGAGAATTTGGGAGATCGATGAAGGGTAAGGTAAAGACCATTTTTCGAGGAGACTCTCCATAATCACAAATTTTTCTAAAAATGAAATCCCCAAAATTAATACGCTTCTTAAGTCCCAATCTATACGGAAGCAAGGCTTGCATTCTAGTAACGAGGTTTTGTTATTGGAGGGACACAAATTTGCGGCAAGGATGGAGTGGAGAAAACGATAAAGTGGAGGATAATGAACCACTACCTAAATCCTTGGCTTTACGGGCCGGGAAGTGACCTTTCCATGTGTGAGAGCGAAACCGGTTCATCCTCCTCAAATAGAAACTACATCATCAAGATTATCACTCAATCCAAGAAAATCATTGATAGCTGAAGGTGTAAAGTGAACAAATACTCCTCTAACATGAACGCCGTGGAATGAGAGTAAGTTCTATCAAAATTCTTAGGCGATTGGCATAAAACTCATAAACCAATTTTGGATAGAAGGGAAGTGATGGTCATGATCAAGAATAATCCTCTTTCCTCAAAAAACTTGTCCATTCCAAGTTTAACAAAAGTATCCCTATCCCTTTTCATCTCAACAACAAAGGCTTTAGAGGAAATTAACTTCAAATCTATCAGAGGCCTTTTTGGACGAAACTTTTGGAAAAGGGTTTGGGGTTAGAGATGAGAGAGAGAGACGATGACATACCCAATTCGGCCTTCTTTCGAGTAGATGTGCGTCTGGATGTGGGCACGTCCTAGACACATCCTTCGCGGGGAATGGCACTTTGATGGGTTCAACATCATTATCAATCGGCATCGAGAGGAATCTAGCACTTGGTCCTCTTTTTCTTGATCTAGCTCTTCTCTCCCAAGCTTGTAGTTTTCATCAGAAGCAGTATCAGTCATCATCCGAGCTAGAGTCGCATTCTTCTTCTATTGGCTCCAAATCAGCCTCACCCACCTTTTCTTTCCCTTTACATCTTTAAAATCTTAGCCAGGGTTCATCATCACCGAATGAAATAAGGTCCTCAACAGACTAGAGACCAAGGGAACAGATGGCTCAACACAGGACTAGAAACATTATCCCTAGGGGTGAAGCAAGATTGGGGATAATAGGATCGAAGATATTATGGGAGAAGCGGGAGCAATAGGATCGGCAGTGCTGCATGGGGGAACAGCCTCGGTAGAGATCGAAAGGATCGGCATGGGAGCAACAAAGAGGCAAACCGATACAACAGAGGCACAACCTCGAGGGATTAATCACAGGACAGCATCAATAATGTAGGGAGGAGTAATTTTTGATTTAGCCCTAGTCCTAATAAGAGGGACTATTACCTCATCATCTTCTTCTATTTCTTCAAGAACAATGGCCGTTGTAGGTTTCCCGCCTGTGTTTTAGTAGGTTCTTGGCTTGCTGCCTCTCGACACTTGCGAGTCCTACCGCATCGTCGAAGAGTACGAGGAGGCACCGGCAAGGATGTAAGTTGGGGGTTTTGCTTGAGACAACTTTCTCTTCTTTGTTGAAGAAGGATCAATGAATGGCGACATCCGATGGTGGGATCACCTGGAGAGGATGGAGCCTTAGGGTTTACCTCAGTTGAAACATTCACAGCCTTCCAACGAAGGGGATTTGGGAGAAGAGGCTTCCATTGTTGGTTCAGACGAGGGTGATGGAGAAGAGAAATCAAAGAAGAAATTTAGAGATTACGGGATTTAGGAGAATGGAGTCCTCTCTTCTTGCTATTGAAATCGGCACAATGTCAAGAACATCTTCTTCTCTTATATTCGAATGCTCGGCCATTTTAACAGAGAGATTTGAGGTTGGTTGAACAAAGGCGTGAAATTAATGCAAGGGTGTGTGAATTTGTGTGCAAACGGGAAGGAAGAACAAAGGGTTTTAACAAGGATTATGAGGGAGGAGACGGATGTGAGGTAAAATAAATACTCACAGCCTCCCTTTCCAACAGAATTAGGAATCCTTTTTCAAAGAGGTTTAACATACCTCAAAAACCTTAAGAGTCCTCCAACGGCTAGAAAACCTTTGAGGTTACTACACACACAAGCACCTTCCAAGAAAATAAGGGATTAAAATAAATCAAGATTTTGTAAGATTTTTATGAAAACACAAATTGCTTCCGCATATCTTTATTTTAAAAAAGAATCCCAAAAGAATTTTTCAACTTTTTTCAAACAAGGATTGATACACATCTTTTCTTTTCATGAAAGATATCGAGATCAAAAACCTATATAATCAAAGAGTAAATTAAGAGAGAAAATTAATTAACTAGCATATTTACAAAGCTCCTTATATGTCCTAAAATGCAATATGCCTAGCGTGATCCAACAGCCTGAAGTGAAGGAAATATTCTCGAGCTTATGGATGTGGTATAGGATGTGAGTCACATATTGGGACACGATTAGATCACAAAAAGTCAATGAGCAATAATCCAATCCGCACAGCCTCAGGACGCATCCACCAATTTTTTGTTGTGGATTTTTGCAATGTGAGTAGCTTTTACTTTACTTGATCCCAAAGATAGCCCTTTTTCCCAATGATCTTATCAAGTTTGACTTCAAGTTTTCTTATGAAAATCACTTGATCACAATGGTAATGGCTTCATACTAAGGGTGAAGCAAATGCTTTCTCACACATATATATATATTTTTTTTTCTTTTAAGCACCCACTTGTGAGATACCTAGGAAGGTTATACCAAGTAATCAAAAGATTACATGGACAGGAAATACTCACAATTAAGTGATCAAAAATAATGTCAAAGATGAAGACTCACAAGTGACTACACCGAGAAATTTCGTAAGCTAATGCATGATATATTTTGGCTTTTTCTTTTTATGATTTTTTTTTTTTTTTTTTTTTTTTTTTTTTGATTAAACTAATCTACAGATGTGTTAGAGGATGTGAGACACATCCGTCTCACAACCTTAGATATCACACAACGAAGAGACTTCCTCAAGGAGGAAAATCTCTCCCAAATCTAATGCCTTTGTAAATATATCACCCAATTGATTTTCGAGTCCCAACAAATTCCGTATTACGCTTTTTTGCTCTACTGAGATCTCTAATGAAATGATGTCTAATATCAATGTGCTTTGTTCTAGAGTGTTGAGCAGGATTTTTAGATATGTCCAAGGCACTTTTGTTATCACAAAAAGCAGCCAAAACTTTGCTATTTAATCCATAATCTTTTTAGCATTTGATTCATCCAAAGTAATTGTGTGCAAAAAGACTCCCAAGGGCAACATATTCAAATTTCGCAGCTGACAAGGACACACAATTTTGTTTCTCTACTATACCAAGACACAAGGTTATTACCTAGGTAGAAACATCCACCAAAGTGGTACTTTTTCTATCATCACTATTTCGGCCAATCGTAATCGGTGTACCCAACCAAATTTGTGTTTGTTTCTTTAGAGTAATGTAGACCTAGGTTCACAGGTCCCACTCACATGTCTAATGATTCTTTTCAAGGCTTTAAGATGGTGGCCTTTAGTGGTTGGTTTGGTATCTAGCACATAGACACACACCGAACATAATGTCAGTCTACTTGCAAACGAGGTAAAGCAAAGCTTCCTATCATGCTTCTATAGAGGGTTTGATCAACACTCACCATCCGAATCATGGCTTAACTTTTGGGAAGATCCCATCGGGGTTCTTGATGTGAAGAAGTGTTCAAGCTCAAACTTTTTCACAAGATTCTTGGCATACTTGGGACTGAGAAATGAACATGCCATCTTTTGTAATTGCTTAATTTTGTAAGCCTAAGAAAAAGTTCAACTCTCCTACCATGCTCATCTCAAATGTGGAAGTCATGCTATCCACAAAGTTAGTTAACATAGGGTCGAGTTTGACCCAAACACAATATCATCTACATAGATTGTGCCACAAGAATCTCCTTTTGTTTCTTCTCACAAACAAGGTTTTGTCAACCTCACCTCTCTTGAATCCTAGTTGAAGCAAATGGTCGGCCAACCTACCATACCAAGCTCTAGGGGCTTGCTTTAGCCCATACAGAGCTTTCTTCGCTTATATACATGGTTAGGATATTTGGAGTCCACAAAGCCTTTAGGTTGTTCAACATAGGCTTCTTCATTTAATATCCCATTTAAAAAGGCACTCTTGACATCCGTTTGATGAAGAGTAATCTTGAGGTAACAAGCAATAGCTAACAAAAGCCTAATGGACTCAATTCTTGCAATGGAGCAAATGTCTCCTCAAAGTCAATTCCCTCAATTTGAGTATAACCTTGAGCAACTAACCTAGCTTTATTTCTAGTTATCACGCCTTGCTCATCAGCTTTGTTCTTAAAAATCCATTTGGTTCCTATGACATTACCATGTGAGGGTCTAGGAACAAGAGTCCATACCTCATTCTTCTCAAATTGAATTAATTCATCTTGCATAGCCATAATCCAACAAGATCTTTCAATGCTTCAAGTAACATTCTTAGGTTCAATTTTAGAAACGAAAACAACGAAGCTTACACGGGAGTATCTTTGAGGAGCAACTCCATAAACCACCATCTTTCTATAATCAACTTTGTCCTTTTGTCTAGTTCTCACTGAGCACGCACATCTCCCACAACTTGTGAAGTGGGGTGGTTTTTGGATTTTTGAAGGGATATCCTTTGATCTATCCACACACCCATTCACATTACCTTCGGAGCATCATCCCGATCGTAACCGTAGGAACTGCCCTCGCCATGTGAGTTTGAGTGGATGTGGAGTGCAGATGTGGGTTCAGAATGTGGAGGCGTATGTGTCCACATCCTTGGTTACATCCTTATCGGGTTCAACATTTTTATCGACTGGAAGTTTCTTTTGCTTTTTCAAAGACTGCTTTCTTCATCCTTCCAACAGCAAGCAACCCGAAATGTCATCCTCAGCCAGCCTTGAGGTTAAGATCAAGTGAGTCATCAAATTTAACATTAGCAGATTCCATAATGGTCTTAGTTTTGAGATTGAAAACTCTGTAAGCTCTACCGTTTGTGGAATAGCCCATGAAAATTGCTTTGTCACTTTTTGAATCAAACTTGGACAGTATTCTCTATCATTGAGAATATAACAAACACAACCAAACACGTGAAAATATTTTACGGTTGGTTTCTTTCCAAGGAGAATTTGATATGGGTGACAGTCTACCAATCCTTAGGAACACCCTATCGCTAATGCGGCAAGCGGTGTTTAAAGCTTCGCCCAAAACTTTTTGGACAAGTTCTTTGAACTTAGCGTGACTCTTGCCATTTCTTGCAAGGTTCTATTCTTTCTTTCAAGAATTCCATTTTGTTGTGGGGTGATTGGTGCAGTAAAACTCATGAGTGATTCCACTTAGAATTGCAAAAATTGGTGAACATTTGATTCTCATATTCGGCTACGGTCAGACCTGATCCTCACAGTCTTAAGACCATAAAGATTTCTAACTCTTTTGTACCAATTCTTGAATTCTCCAATTGTTTCTGACTTTTCTCTTAAGAACATTACCCAAGTGTACCTAGAATAATCATCAACACACACAAAGGCATACTTTTTCCTACCAAAGCTTTCTACTTCAATAGGTCCCATTAAATCAGTGTGAATCATCTCCAAACATCTAGTTGTGGAGCATTGTTGGACCTTTTTATGTGATGCTTTTGTTTGTTTTCCCTTTTGACATGAACCACGACGTCGTGGTTCTTGAAGTTCGGTTAGGGAGGTCTTTAATGGCTTCAAACCTTTGAAGTTCTTCCAGAGTTCTACAGCTAGCATGCCCTAATTTTTGGTGCCACAGATTGACATCATTAGCTTTTGAGCTTAGGCAAGACAGATTGTCACCAAATTGGTAACAATTATCAGCAGATCTAGGACCAGTAAACACACATTTATTATCCTTATCAAACACTTCACACAAGTGCTTATCAAACTTCACAAATAGGTCATCATCACACAAACACTGATTTGATGCTTATTAGGTTGGCTTTCAAGCCTTCCACATGGTACACATTGTGCAATTTTGGGAGACCCTTGACATCTAGGGTTCCTTTTCCAACAATCTTTCCTTGAGCACCTCCACCAAAATTTACTTTCCCTCCATTTATTATTTCATAGTCAAGAAGGACAGCTTGGTTACCAGTCATGTGCCTAGAGCATCCACTATCAAAATACCAAGAGCCAGAGACAGTACTCTTGAGGGAAGAGTAGACAACATTACAGGTGGTAATTGGTTTGGCTACCCACTGTTTAACATTTTTCTTTTTGGGTTGCAGAGGTCTCAGATTGACTGGATGTGTGTTAGGATGTGCATACATCTTCTCACACATCTGAGGCTGTTTGAAATTACCAGATTTTTTATCAGCCTTGAGTTTGTAACAGAAGGGCCTAATGTGACCAGGAGCTAGGCAGTAATGACAAATGTAATGCCTCTTCCTTGGTCTCTTCTCACTCAGAATGACTTTTTCTTTAAAAGCTTGTTTTTTCACAATTTTAGAGGTAGAACCCTCATATCCCTCCTTTACAAAATTATTTTCAAAACCTATACCAATTTTGTCACGTTGACCCATAGAAAAAGCTTCTTCCATTTTCATTTTACTTTTGTTTAACTTAGTGAAAGTATTATCAGCTTTTTCACATTCATTCTTGAATTTTTCAAGGTCAACTTCTCTTTTGGTCACAAGGACTTCAAGTCTTGCAATGGTATCCTTTTGAGCATCATTTTCTTTTGAAAGTAAGGCTTTTCATCTTCACAAGCGGCTAATTTATCAGACGAGAGATTTGTTTACCTTAACAAGTACCTCAATTTTGTCCAATCTTTTCATCCAATCGTATGCGGCTCCTTGTATGTGGCAAAGAGTTCCTCATAGGGGATATCTCTTTCTTCATCTTCATCATCTGAATCTCCTTTAATAGAGAAACAGTTTAGCTCCAGTTCAGATGTGACACCAGATGTGTACACAACTGAGCCCACATCCAAGGGATTTTCAAGAGCATTTTCTTCTATATCTGCAGAAAAGGCATTAAAAACAGAATGGCAATTTAAGACAGACATGTTAGCCACTTCTTCTTCCTCATCCTCACTGTCACTAAGGGTAGCAGTTAAGCTCATCCCCTTCTTTTTAAGTGTGTTAGCACACTCATTGGCATAATGACCAAAGCCACGACATGCCCTACATCGAGATTCCAGATGATTTATTTTCAAAACTTGGCTTCTTGAATCCGGTGTCGGTGCTAGGTTTTGGCTTTTCCGATCTTGGAAGTAGGTCTATTGGGGAATTTGCTTATCCTTCTATTTTTCAGTATAGAACTGAATTTCTTTGAAATAAAAGCAACATCCTCATCTTCAAGATTTGACTTGTCAATCTCAGAGGATAATTCCACAAGCTCTCTTGGTAATGCAGCAGCACTTTTGAGAGCAAGACTGTGTGTTTTGTTTTTCTTCTGAGCCTCAAGGTTAAGCTCAAACACAGTCAAGATTCCTATGATGGTGTCAAGACCTACAGTATTTGTGTCCTTTGTTTCTTCAATCACAGCTACTTTAATGTTGAACCTCTCAGGCAAGGTCCTTAGAATCTTACTAACAAGTCTTGCATTGGAGATAGATTCTCCTAGACTTGTGCATTCATTTGAAATCTCATGAATCTTAGCAGCATATGACACAATATCCTCAGTTTCTTCCATTCGAAGTAACTCAAACCTATCCATTAAAATTCTAAGCCTGGTAGCCTTCACACTTGGTGCTCCCTCACATTGAGTTTGCAAAATATCCCAAGCAGATTTGGCTATACTTTCATTTGTTATAAGCTTGTACATATTCCCAGTAACATGGCTGGAAATAGCACCCATGGCCTTTGAATTGTAATTTGCAGCTTGTATTTCATCAAGAGTCCATTGTTCTTCAGGTTTTCTTTCAAAGAAGGACTCACCAACACCAGAAGATGGCTTTTTCTCCACAGTAGGAGGTTGCCATGCAACAAGAATGCACATCCAAGCTCTTTCATCAACAGTACTTTTGATGTAATTTCGCATCTTAGACTTCCAAAGAGAATAATTTGTGCCATCCAAGACAGGAGGCCTATTTTGGTGATTTTGGCATTCCATAATGACTACACTTTACGGATCAACACTCGGTAATATTTCGAGAGTTGGCTTTGATACCAATTGAAAGTTTCGTGTAGCTAGGAAACTTGGATCACGCAATAGGCAAAGGATGTGAGTACGGATGTGTCTCACAACCTGTCCACACATCCACTAGATAGATAATGCAGCGGAATAAAGTAAATAAAAGTAAATAAAATGCAATAACTCAAGAGTTATATACGCTTACTGATCTGTGTGATCAGCAAACTAGGCTTACGCCCAAAAACCTTTTCACTATAAAAACTTATGTTTCTTACAAAAACAAATAAGTGAAAAACTAAAATATGAAAATACTAAACAAGTTCTAATCACCTTCTATGATATGAACAACTCCCCTTTCCCAAGTAGGACTTATTCAATCGAAGTAAAACAAGAGAACTTTATGAAAACCTAGATGTGAGTTACGGATGTAAGCTCACAACCTAAAACAACAATGTCGAATGACTATGAAGAATGTGATTTTCTCTCGTAAATTGTGTAACTTCTCTTTGTGCTGAAAGCCTTGTATTTATAGAGCACCTTGGAGAAGATCTTCATGCAATCGACTTCTTCCTTTGTGAGATTCCTTTTTCTATATGAAAACATATAACACACTCACAAGGAAATCAAATATTAGTAGGTTAGTCCTAATATAAAACTATGTACATAAATAAAAGATATTTACA
Source organism: Adenophora triphylla var. japonica (assembly GCA_022495995.1). NCBI lineage: Eukaryota > Viridiplantae > Streptophyta > Magnoliopsida > Asterales > Campanulaceae > Adenophora > Adenophora triphylla. Next base: position 320,973 of record JAFEMH010002527.1, on the reverse strand, counting down.
TAATTACAATCTCTTAATAAAATTAAGATACTTATAAATCTCCATGAAAGTCTCAAAATCTTCTTACCATAATAGAAGTCTTTTGAAATAAGGAAACATAATAATGTTCCCACAAAACTCACGTTTTCATCCACTATAATCATTTCAGAAATCCGGAAGCAAGTTTCAAAAGAAAACCTAAGTATCTTTGTCGGTATAGCTTTTGGGACAGATTTCCTTAAATTTAGATAGATTTAATATCACAGTTCTAAAAAATGTGTTACTACTAGCTGTATTAGCATGATGATGGCGAACAAAAAGGGCTAGTTAAGCCACGGAAAAGAAACATAATTACGATAAGAGTAGGGACAAGCCTAGGCCATTACTTTAGTGTCATTTTCATCTTTTGTTCCCTCTGCTTAGGAGTGTTTATAAAGAGGGAAGGTTCCAGCAGTAGGATGATTATGGGAAAGCTTGTATAGGAGGTGGCATTTGATAATGTGACCTAGGGTTTAGCAAGGATGGAAAAGAGTGAATATGGGAAGTGATTAGGGGTTTATCGAGTTTCAAACTTTTCTTTTTATGTGCATAGCGGCACTAAGTCTACCTCATTCTGCTAGTTTTGGTTGGATATTCCTCTTAAGTATCTCTCTTCGAGTACATGCTTTCCTCCTCTATGGCATGTTTCAATTTCTCAATCTAAAAAAAAAAAAAAATCCTCTTTCGTACTGAAAGGAGGTCATCAAGTTGCCATGTGGCCTCATATACCATGTGTTAAGAGTTGTTAATGCCATTAATATTTATTGTTTGAAAGAGATATCAGAAAAATGGTTTGATATGGCTTCACTCCGTATTGACACTTTTTTGTAGTAACCATCATATCTGCTCATTTGATTTCTTGTTGTTGTCACAATTTGATCAAGTGTCAGGACCATTATTGAGAAAACTTGCTAAGTGTTATCATGTGGTGAGAGAAGAAACATGCATGATCAGATTGTTACTTATTAGTTATTAGTAAATTGGTGACTTTTGGAAAGTATTATCACTTTTGGATTAATTGTGATGAGATGACATGTGAATGGCATATGTGATACACTGCGTGTTAGTGGTGGTAAAGAAGATGTGTATGGCTGTACTCTGGAGTTTGTGGTGACTTTGATTGTAGGAAATGGTCGTATTTATATTGCCTCATGCTTTTATGCATCCTATTTTGTACTCCCTCCTCCCAAAATGAATGTCCTAGATATTTCAAATTTTCTCTTGATCAAAAGAAAATTTGAGAATTGTTCGGACAATCATTTTGGGACAGAGGTAGTACTGTTTAACATACTGACTTCCCAACATTGCTGTTTTACTCAACTTCTGTTTTTCCTTCTTAGAGGGGCATAGCTTCATAGTCTCAAAGCCAACTATTATATACTGCTTGGTTAACTAGCTTTATAATTTTAAGTTTTATGAACTTTGTATATCTATATTTTTAGTAAGAATCATCTATAAACGCGTCCCCACTGTCTTCATATCGTTTCATATTCTTGTAAAAGTAGGTGTCAGCATTTTTTTTTCTTGTCAGAATGTGTTGGAGAGTTTGTGTTGATGCTGTTTAGAGCATAATTCTCGTATTCAAAGGTTCATGGATCATCATGGATGATTACTATGTTAAGGACAATAAGTTTACTTTCTTAGGACAATTTTGCTGCCACAATACACTAAATATGTAATTTTTAGTCTCCCATAAAACCTTGTGAAATTGATATGATAAATGTTTGATTTTGTACACACATTTCATGGTGTTCTGTACAATGCATAGCTGTTTATTCTTAGCATGAGATTTCAATTTGTTGTATTTTTTTTCACTACTCACACACACACACACACACACATAGAAGCGCCTAGGAGATAAATCCTAGGGAGAGAAAGCCTTCCCTCTAACTTCTGGGGGGATCGAACCCATGACCTCCAGGTTGGAAGCCATGAGCTCAAGCCAGCAGGCCAAATCTCCATGTGCTTCAATTTGTTGTATTGTTTTCATGTCTATGGGTAGAAACAGGGACCAATGAGCCCCCAAAAAAAGTCCCGTCTTTCCTTTTTTTGGTTCGTCTCTAAAGTACTGCCTCCATCCCAAAAAGACTGTCATGTTTGACTTCTCATATAGATTAAGAAAGAACTTTGATTAAAGCAATAAAAATTAAGTAGTCAAGACGGGCATATTAGGGAACTGATGTAAATGATTGTTTCACATTTGGAAAGTACTAAGACGCACTTTTTGACGGATGGAGTAAAAATCTCATTTTAATTTCAAGAAGGTACGAGCAAGTAAAGCTATATCATTAAAAGGTTTGACTTGTCAAATGTGACTATTTTTTGGGGACAATGAGATTATTGATACCAAAATACACGTTCAAGGAGGACTTTCATTAAGGATGGTTCTAATCTTTTCAAGTCAATGTTGCATATGATATGAAGATGAGCAAAAATGAGTCAAGCAGGCTTAGGAACCATTGGGCTGTGATCCATTTTCAAGCTTAAGCACCTCATATCTGTTTCATAATATGAGAAAGCTTAAAGATAAGTAGAGCTGTCCTCCGCCTGGCTCAGTCCATTTGCTGTGCTATACTACACACGATGAAGCTTTGTATTTGAGAAAAAAATGGCCTCTATGGCAACTACCAACATGAGGCAGTACTCAAAGTGCGATATAAAAGGTTTACAGATGCTAGGAAGTATGGCGTGGATAGGATTATTCTGAAAATGGATGCATCATGCATATACCATTCTCAAAGGCAGATATTTAGCTGAAATGGAGGTAATACAAGTCTACAGGAAAACTTTTGACCACAGATTGGGGGTTTAAAGGTTATTATATCTTAAAATGAAACAAACTTGAAGTTGAGGGGAGTTTAAGGCTGTTTATATTCATTACAAGGGTAGTTTGTATGCAGATTTTCTTGTTAAAGAGTTAATGACTTGGTCTGGTTTGGTGGACAACCTTCCCACACTATTAAGACAGCCATCTTGGTTGATATAGTGCAAACTTGTATCCCACAGGCATGCAACTTCAGCTTAACTCCCCCCCCCCCCAAACCCACGTACTAAATAGGAAAAAGAGATTTTTTTTTGACAGAAATTAATATGACCTGGGATCTATGATTTTGTTACTCGTGTGGGTAGGGTTTTGTAACCTGGTTAAGCATTGGGAATATGGATGATTGATTCTCGCTCGAAATGATGAAATATGGTACCTGCAATGGCGAGGCTACACTCATGGCAAGGGGGTCATCCGACCCCTTCAATTTTAGAATGTGTCAATTTTAGTACTATCAAATTTGTAGAAAATGACATTTTACTACTAAAAATTATAAATTTGTATTTTTGACCTCCTTAATTTTGAGAAAATTTAACACTAAATTAATATTTTGTCCCCCTTATATATTAAATTCAAATACCTTAATCATAATGTTATACTAAAAAAAACTTGATCCCCTTCCAAAAAAATCCTAGCTTCGCCACTGGGTACCTGTTCTGCATGATAGCACATTGCGGGAATAGAAACTTGAAATGCACATGGTCATATGATAAAAATGCTAAATCTAACAAGTACATAAAAAAAACATAAGGATGAAAAATATAGTTTTTCTTATATATTAAAGCAGTATATAATCATTTAAAGTAGTTGTTGGTCCTCTAAGTCTAACCCCTATCTTATGAATACTCCTTCCGTCCCACAATAATATGCAAAAAGACACCTTTTGGGCGTCCCACAATAATCTGCAAAGTCCCAAAATGGAAATGGGACCCACTTGTCTCTACTCACAACCATTACCCACTTACTCCACTTTCTCTCTCCTACCCAACCATCTATACTCACAACACATCACCTTTTTCACTTTTCTCTTTAATTCTTGTGCCATCCCATTTTGTGTGTATAATTATGGGACGGAGGGAGTATATATCACGACTTGTCAGAAAAGAGTTTGTGGACGTCTAATCAAAGCAAGCATTGAACTTAGTTCTAAGTACTTCCTATATCTTGAGAAGGGTTTGAAGATGTCACTAGATGAGTCGAAGGCGACTTAAATCAAAATTGAGTTGAAGAATCTGTTGATAAGCTGTCTTGATACTTTAGTATGACGCTAAATTGTAGTTTGCATATATGACTTCATAACTGAAATTCTATCAATTTGAATTGGGTGTGGAAGCCACTTCTGAAATGAAAATATATTACTCCCTCTGTGCCCGAAAATTTGTCCCACTTTGACTTTCATGGTCAACTCAATCAAATTTCTAAACAGAAAGACGAATTATGTGGTATACCAGAGAGGATTTTTTGTGTTTTTTACTATTCATGGAAAAAGTATGTTAGTCTTGCCTTTTAATTCTCTACCTAGTGATTATGGTATAAATTCTGGGATCTCTGTTTTAATCTTTTCCCTGTTTATAGGGTAGATAAACTGCAGACCTGTAGAAGTACCTAAGGTTTGTTGTGTAAACCTTATTTAATTGCTGGGCTGCTTTCCTCTTATTTTCAACTTGGCTTTACAACGAAAAAATTGTGGTGAATGTGAAACTCCCGAGCTCGATTGCTTGAGGTTTGGTGATGTTGGGAGATGCTGTCTCATGAACCAGTTCAGCCTAGGCATGGACTTTAATGGTGGTTGAGAGTTCAAAGTTTTTCTCAAGAGGGGAACAGAGACATCAGTGATAACAATGTTTAGGTGGCTTCTTGAAAATGTGTCTATGGAGATTTATTGGAATCTCTATAAGAGAAGTGTTTTCTGAGTTAAATATTACTGGATGGTGCTTCAAGATTTTGAGTAGGAATCCTGTTAGAAAGGGATGCACTTGGAGGGAAACAAAAGTGGTCCACAAAGTAGGAAAGTTGGTTAGAAACCTAAATAGTGTTGGATTTTCATGGCTATTTCATGAGGTTAAAGCGGAAAGCTTTCATTTTGGGGGGCTTCAAATAACACTCAAAATGGGTAGTTGTACCTGTGAACTGTCCCAAAATGACTGACCAAAAACTTTTCAAATTTGCTCTTGATCAAGAGCAGATAACAAAAAAATTTGGTCATTAGTTTTGGGTGTAGCATACCCAAATACATAAATTTGGGTTGTGACTTGCTAAAAATGACATTAGTACAAGTTTTTTTTCCGTTATTATATACTCCCTCCGTCCCACGTCATTGTGGACTATTTTTCCGGGCACGATAATTAAGAAATATTATTAAGATAATGAAAATGTGTGGTAGGAAATGAAGAGAGAGAATGAGTGGAGTTGGTTGAATAAATTGTGTGGTAGGAAATGAAGAGAGAGAATGAGTGGGTGGGGTAGGGTGAATATAAAATAATAAATTTATTTCCATTTTGGGCAGTTTGCATTCACGTGGGACGGACCAAAATGGAAATAAGTTCACAATGATGTGGGACGGAGGGAGTATATATGTTAGATATATTATGTTCCTCCTTAAACCAAATCGAGTTGGTGGCTCAAAGGCATAATAGCTTCATCAACCGTCTTGAGGAATCTTAGGATCTTAAGCTATGTTGTTGAGAGTCTACAGATAATCCAAATGGTCAAAAGTCAATAACCATTCACGTACCCTTTTTAGATGTCAGAGCCAGACAGATCTTGAGTTGAATGGATAATTTTCAACTATGATATAGCTATTTATTAGGACCAATCGTGTTTGTGTAAGTTTATTTTTGTTTTGCAAATAATTTGGTTGGATTTTGCTGATCATTTCCATTCCTTTTGATACCTTGCTAACACATTATGATCGTTGTTATTATTATTTTCAATAGCTTGGAACGGGAGTTATTCTGCAAAAGATTATCTTGAACAGAGGACCGTGATTTATGTATTTAAGGATGCAAACAAAACCTTGAGAAAAATTCTCTGAATCTTCTAGGGATTTTAGTTTCTTCCTCTCGCTGATTCCCTCCCCCCCCCCCCCAAAAAAAATTCTGCTGTGTCAGGGTAGCTCAAGTGTGGAGGAGTATTAGTAATGTTTACTGTGGTTTTGTTTCACATATTTGTTACTTTACAATGCATTTACTTGAATTTTTTTATTTTTTGTTAAATTTAGGCTATAATATTTCTCGATGAAATATTTAATGAAAATGATCTTAAGGTAGAAGCCTCACATTTCAGACAGAAACATGTCATTTACAGAACTGCAATGGCGTCGTATTAATGTCTAAGAATATCTGTTTGTTGCTTCTCAGGCCCGTTATCTAAACTGAAAGATTCAGATAAATTTGAAACCATCTTCAAAATGTCAAGGAAAACATTCGAGTACATCTGTTCCCTTGTCGGAGAAAGAATGATGGCTAGGCCTTCAAATTACATGGACGCTAATGATCAACTTCTATGTCTAAATGATCGAGTAGCTGTTGCTTTAAGAAGGCTGAGCTCCGGCGATTCACTAACGGTTGTCGGCGAATCCTTCGGGTTGAACCAAACTACTGTCGCCCAAATAACCTGGCGGTTTGTGGAAGCCATGGAAGAGAGCGGGCTCCACCATCTCCAATGGCCTTCAACCGAAGCACAAATGGAAGAAATAAAAGCCAAGTTCGAGAGAATACGAGGCCTACCAAATTGTTGTGGGGCCATCGACACCACACATATTACCATGTGTCTCTCCACCGTTGACAAGTCAAGTAAGATATGGTGTAACAAAGACAAGAATCATACAATGGTCCTTCAAGCAGTCGTGGACCCCGATTTAAGATTCCGAGACATCGTCACCGGATGGCCGGGAAGTTTGACCGAGTCAATCATACTCCAAAGTTCGAGTTTCTTTAAACTCTGTGAAGAAGGGAAAAGACTTGGCGGAAAAATGGAACTCAGTCAAGAAACCGAGTTAAGAGAATATATCATTGGGAACTCGGGATATCCCCTACTGCCATGGCTTCTAACTCCTTATCGAGGAAAGAAGCTTCCGGAATTTCAGTCAACCTTCAATAAGAGACTGTTGACTACTCAGTTAGTGGCTCAAAGGGCATTGACAAGGTTGAAGGAGAATTTTAAGATTATTCATGGAGTTATGTGGAGGCCGGATAAGAGCAAGTTACCGAGGATTATTCTTGCTTGCTGTCTGCTGCATAATATACTGATCGATTTGGAAGATGAAGTGCAGAAGGAAATGAACTATTCAAGAGAAAATGATTCGGATTATAGACAACAATTTTGCGACTCGACTGACAAGGATGCTTGTATTTTGAGAGAAAAGCTTGCTCTTTATCTATCTGGTAAATTGCCTTGATAGATTTTTTTTTTTTTTTTTTTTTGACATCTCTGCTGAGTTTTTTGTCATGAATGTTATAAGTTTTTTTTTTTTTTTTTTGTGTGAAAGAATTTGTGATAATGTGTCATGTACTTCTGGTTTTTTTTTCAAAGTTATTTAAAAGAAACAAATAAACTGGAAAGTTGTGACTGTCTTGTATTCTCTTCCTCCTCCTGCTCTTTCTTTCTGATATCTGGTGAGATGAGATCTCATGATAGTGTGCCAAGTTAACATTTAATGGTTCATTTACACACACACACACACACACACACATATATATACTCCCTCAGTCCTGTCGAGGGGATACTTATTTTCTTTTTGATCCGTCTCAGCCCAATGGAGACTGCCCAAATGGAAGGGAATCTTTACACTCACAACACACGTTAGTGTGAACCAAAATTTTGGACATAATATTTAAGAAAAAGTAATAAAATAAAGAAAAATAGACATAGTGGATGAGGTGTTATTAGTATGAAAAGTAAAATAGGAAAGAAAATAAGTAAGAGCAATAGTAAGTGGATTGTTGATATCAGTATAACAAGTGAGTCTTTATTGAATATAAAATTATTAAATTTTTACCATTTGGGAAGTTTATACTCACTTAGAACGGAAGAAAAAAGAAAACAAGTTCAGACATATATATATATACACGTGTGTGTGTGTGACAAAAAAGTTTGATAGAGACGATGAAAGAAGTTTTGTATTTATGTATATTTTTTTTTAGTTAAAGCAGCTTTCGATATTAATTTTCAGTGCATAAAAATTAAGAAAACGTGTAGTTGAGTAGGTGTTGTGAGTATGAAAAATGAGGTATGAAAGAGAAAGTAGTGTAGAAACTAATAATTGAAATATTGTTGTGAGTATGACATGTAATTTCATTAATATAAAAGTAATAAAACGTTTTCATTTTAGAATTTAGAATGTGTGTAGTTTTTAATAAAATGGAGGGAGTATTAACTTTAAAAATAAATTGATTATCTAACATTGTTTTTTAACATATTATCGAACAACAACAACACCAACAACAAAGTCTTAGTACCAAAATAATTTGGATTAAATTTGTGAATCCTCATGTGTTATCGTGAAAAAAAAATAAATAATAAAATAATAATAAATAAATAAATAAAAAAAAAAAAATAAATAAATAAATAAAAAATAAAACAAAATAAAATAAAATAAAAAATAAAAAAAATAAAAAAAATAAAAAAATAAAAATAAAAAAATAAAAAATAAAAAATCAACCCCCACTTGGATTTTTGCCCTCCACTCCGACCTCTTCAACACCATACTTTCATCCACTCCAAGTAAATTCATATCATTTTCAATTACTCTAATCCAAGTTTGTTTGGGTCTTCCCCTACCCCTCGCCCTTTTATCATTTCTCCACTGTTCAGGCCTCTAACAGGTGCATCACTCGGTCTCCTTCTCACATGTCCAAACCACCGTAGACGATTTTCCCTCATTTTATCCTCAATGGGCGCAACTCCTACTTTACCTCTGATCACCTCATTGCCCAATCGATCCTTTCTTGTATGACCGAACATCCATCGAAGCATACGCATCTCCGTCACATTCATCTTATGCACGTGACACTGTTTCACGGCCCAACATTCGGTGCCGTAAAGCAATGCCGGCCTAATTGCCGTGCGATAGAATTTTCCCTTTAATCTATTGGGCATGCCGCGATCACATAGAAACCCTGTAGCACTCTTCCACTTCAACCAACCTGCTTTAATCCTATGAGCCACATCTCCATCTAATTCTCCATCCTTTTGGATAATGGATCCAAGATAGCGAAAAAACTCAGAAGCTTGGATAATATTTCCATCAAATGTGACCGCCCCTGCCTCCCTACTTCCAACTCTGCTAAACTTACACTCCAAATATTCAGTCTTGCTTCGCTTGTCGAAAACTTGAGATTCCAAAGTGTGTCTCCACAACTCCAATTTACTTTCAACACCCTCTCTTGTCTCATCAATCGGCCTGATATCATCTGCGAACAGCATACACTTTGGTATATCATCTTGGACTGACCTCGTCAATTCGTCCATTATCAAAGCAAAAAGAAAGGGGCTAAGTGCGGAACCTTGATGCACTTCAATCTTTATAGGGAACTCTTCAGTCTTCCCAACACTAGTCTGTACACAAGTACTAACTCCATTATACATGTCCTTGATAATATCAATATATTTCTTTGAAACACCCTTCTTTGCTAATGCCCACCAAAGTACCTCTCTTGGCACTTTATCATACGTCTTCTCCAAATCAATGAAAACCATATGCAAATCTTTATTTTGATCCCGATATTTCTCCATAGTTTGTCTCATAAGATATATTGCCTCCATAGTCGATCTTCCTGGCATAAACCCAAATTGGTTATCCGAAATATCCACAATTTTTCTCAGCCTTTGTGCAATTACTCTTTCCCAAAGTTTCATAGTATGGCTCATTAGTTTGATCCCCCGATAGTTGGCACAATCTTGGACATCACCTTTATTCTTATACAAAGGGATCAGAGTACTCTTCCGCCACTCCAATGGCATTGTGTTAACTCTCCATATCTTGTTAAATAGCGTTATTAACCAATCTACTCCCCTCTCCCCGAAACATCTCCAAACCTCAATTGGTATACCATCCGGTCCAACGGCTTTCTTCAATCTCATTTTTTTCATTGCCATTTCCACTTCACTCTTTCGAATTCTCCGCATAAAATCTCGATTAACCATACTCGAAGAGATATTTAAATCTCCAACATCCTGCTCTTGACCGCCATTGAACAAGTTATCAAAGTACGAACTCCATCTATCTTTTATCTCTTTATCCCCGACTAAAACTCTTTGGTCTACATCCTTCACACATTTAACCGTCCCAATATCTCGTGTCCTCTTATCCCTCATACGAGCGAGTCCGTAGATGTCCTTTTCCCCTTCTTTTGTATCCAACTTATCATAAAGTTTCTGATTCACCTTTGCTCTTGCGTCTCTTACTGCTTTCTTAACATCTCTTCTAGCTTCCTTATACTTCTCATAGTTCTCGTCGCTCCTACATTTCCCCAATAATTTGTAGCATTCTCGCTTGCCCTTTATTGCTTGTTTTACTTCCTCGTTCCACAATGATGTGTCCTTACTTGGTGGCCCATTTCCTCTAGATTCTCCAAGGACTTCTTTCGCCACCTCCTTTATGGTATGTACCATCTTAGTCCAAGTCGAATCTATATCCATATCCTCCATATTATCCGCCCAAATACCGGTATCGACCATCTTAGCTACAAATTTCGGTTGATTTTCCCCTTGAAGTCTCCACCACTTGATTCTAGGGTCTACCTGTGATTTTCTCTTCCTCGAAATTCTCTTACTTCGAAAATCAAGTACCACCAGTCTATGTTGAGTTGCTGTGCTCTCACCCGGAACAACCTTGCAATCTGGATAACTCTTTCTACAAGTATTTCTTACTAAGAAGAAGTCAATCTGACTCGCATTACCTCCACTCCTATAGGACACCAAGTGAGATTCTCTCTTCTTGAACCAAGTGTTCATTATACTTAAGTCATATGCCAACTCAAAGTCCAGGATACTATTTCCTGCTTCATTCCTCTCTCCAAAACCAAAACCTCCATGTATGCTCTCAAAGCCATGTCGACTAGATCCCACATGTCCGTTCAGATCACCACCAATCACTAATTTCTCACCACTAGGTACTCGTTGCACTACCTCCTCCAAATCCTCCCAGAACACTTGTTTAATAGATGCATCCAACCCTACTTGTGGTGCATAGGCGGAAATAATAGTTATAATCTCATCACGTATCACTAGTTTAATGCCCATAATTCGATCACTCTTCCTGTACACTTCCACCACATCATTACTATACTCCTTATCAATAATGATACCCACTCAATTTCTACCCTTATCCTTTCCTGAGTACCAAAGCTTAAAACCCCAAGGCGATATTTCTTTTGCTTTCTCTCCAACCCACTTAGTTTTCTGTAGACACATTATGTGAATCTTCCTCCTCCTCATAACTTCCACCACTTCTGCTGATCTCCCTGTCAATGATCCAATGTTTCAAGTTCCAAAGCGCATCCCACTACCCTTACACCTACCATGGACTAGCTTCTTTACCCGCACTCGTCCGCAATGCGGGAACCCTTGCATATTTGACACCACCCCCGTGCGAAGAGATGACGCGTCGCTTCTGGGCGACGACCTAGCAACCTTTGCATACTTATCACTACACCCAGGTCTTTGAAGTGTAGCGCACCCTTGCATATTTGACACCACCCCCGGGCGAAGAGATGGCGCGTCGCTTCCGGGCGACGACCTAGCAACCTTTGCATACTTATCACTACACCCAGATCTTTGAAGTGTAGCGCGTCGCTGCTGAGGAAACGCCCCAACGAAAATTGTTAAATAATGATTTCAACAAAATTGTTAAATTAAAAGTAATAAATTGAGTAATTAGTTATTTATCTATTTTAAAAAATTAGTCTTAACGTGTTAAATTGTAATTAAGTACATATATAAATAGTGTATATTTACAAAAATAATTAATAGAGCAATCTTATTCCAGATATGAATGAGATTTCTAAAGGCTCGTTTGTCGTATCTGATGGCTGATAATTTATAACTGATAGCTGATGACTGATTGTTTAATAACTTATAGCTGATTGATTGATAACTTATTTGTTGCACCTGATGACTTATAGTTGATAGCTGATGAATTATTGATTGATAATTGATGTTTTTAATATATAATACTCGTTTTCATTTTTTTAAGAAAAAAAAAATATTATTTGCAAATAAATAAATATGAATGTTTGCGCTAAAGTTAAAAGAAATAATTCAAAATCATAATAATTATAATTATAAATTTACATTTATATATTGAGATTAATAAGCAAATACGAAAATTTAATTTATTGAAATATAATAAAGGATACAATTTGAATTACAAATTAATTTTTATTTATCTATTGTATATTTTTTTCTCTTTTGTTAATTTTTTATGTTTAAAAAATAAAAAATAAAAATAAACCCAAAAATAAATAATTTGTTTTTATAATATTTTATGATAATAAAAAAATTTTTAAAGAATTGAATTGATTGAAGAAGTATACAAGAAAGAAAGAAAATAAATAAATAAAGGTGTAGGTAGTAGTATTTGAAATCAAGATTTATTGGTAAAATAAGTGGTGAAAACAACATTTTTATGACTTTTTTATTTTTGCTTAGTCGTGCTATAACTAAGTTGTACCTTATTATAATTATAAGTGAAAACAAACACTTCAATTTTAAATTAACTAAAGCCAAAAGCCGTAAGTCATTCAAAACAAAAGTAAGGCTAAACAAACGGGCACTACAACATATCCAAGCGATTCATAATTCCAAATATGGATGGGATTTGGAAGTTTTAATTGCAAGTTATAAAAAGAGGACAAGCAGCTAGCTACCCGTTTACTTGTTTCCTTCTTCCGTCCGAGAGAGAGAGAGAGAGAGAGAGAGAGAGAGAGAGAGAGAGAGAGAGAGAGAGAGAGAGAGAGAGAGAGAGAGAGAGAGAGAGAGAGAGAGAGAGAGAGAGAGAGAGAGAGAGAGAGAGAGAGAGAGAGAGAGAGAGAGTTTTGTTATATATACACACAGATCATGTCCTCCTCACCAATCAGAAGCGATATATTGAAGACTGTGGTCGTGGATGGAGCACGCAGCGGTAGGATACGAAGGATGGTGGAAACCTTTACGAGGAAGGAGAGCTATGGCGGCAGCGAAACTATTATAGGATTCGAGGCAGAATGGACCTCCCATGGTGCCATGACAATAACAGGTCAGAAAACTAGGGTTTCCCATCTCATATTCAGCAATGGTGATATCGCCTATGTTTTTATCCTCGGAAACTACCCACGGCTACCTGATCCTGTCTTGTTTTTCCTCCGCCACCCGAAGTTCACTTTTGTCGGCATGGGAATCCAAGAAAACAATGTCAAATTAGGCAAAGTCTACCAAGCAAGTTGCAGAAACTCGGTCAACTTGGGGCAGCTGGCGGCTGAGATTACCCAGAATCCCCGCCTCCGGAGATGTGGAATTGATATACTGGCAGAGGGGATTTTTCTGCCGGAAACTCCGAGACCTACTTATGTTGAGTTTGAGGTTGGGTTTGATAAACCCTACCCGAGCTACGACATATTTGAAGATTATAAGGTTGACGAGGAGAACGTGTCTGAAGCTGTCGCTAATACTTGTGCTTATCAGCGGATGGGCAAGACATTGCTTGAGGGCTCTAAATTTGTTTAATATGAGATAATTAATAATTTCAGTTGTTTTTTAGCTTAATTTCACCAATCTCATGTCTTCAGGTTTTTACTAATTTGATTCAAGAAATTGTCATAATTTTTTATTTCACTTTCTATTTTCTTGCTTAAAAGGATACATATGTAAGAGATTGTGATGCTACCATAAAAAATGGCTTATCGGAGGTGCCAAAGATATATGATTCAGACGAATGTCCCTCAAGTTCGATATATTATGGGACCTACAAAATAAGACATTGTTAGGGGTGGGGGACCTTTCTCTCAAAACCCTACGGCGTGAGAATAATCAATTCGATCTATGATCATTATATAAAAATTATTACAAGACATTTTACAGAGAGAAAATGGGAGAGAGTCCACTTACATTGTCAATGGTGAGATGTTGTATATATATCCAAGTAGTGAAGTCACATAAGAGATTATATGGGATTGGGCCTGAAACACATTTGTTGGGTCTATTTGGTGTAATTGGGTCTAATATTTTTCTATCGGCACATCAAGAGGTCTTGCTCATCATCGAAATATCTAAATACAATATCCAAAATCGATTTTGCCATTTTTTTTTATTATTACAAAGGTATTTTGAACAAAACTAAGTAAAAAAATAGGTTGATTTAATTATTCTAATGAAAATATAAAACTTGTTATTAATACACTATTATAAATACTATTAATAATAAATGAACTTTTCTATTGTGTGTCCATGAGCACATGATAAGGATTAAAGATTTTTTGACAAATTAATACTTGACACACATTACAAGAGAATCTTTGAATAAATTTTTTAAAGATTTTCTTGTAATGTGTGTCAAATTAATACTTGACACACATTACAAGAGAATCTTTAATCCTTATCATGTGTCCATGGGCACACAATAGAAAAGTCCATAATAAATTTTAAATATGTATTAAAATAATTAAATTAATATAAAATTATAGTAAAAAATACTTTCATATTAATAAATATAAAAAATTATAACTCATCCCCTCTCTCACATTTTAGCAGTGTTTTAAAAAGCGCTAGGCGGATGCTAGGTGGCGGAGTCGGGCCTAGCGCATAGGGGCCTAAGGGGGGCCTAGCGATTAGGGGCCTAGGCGGGACCGAGAAATTAGACAAATTTTAAATATATTTCATAAATTTATATATAAATCTAAAAAATAGTGCCATTTATTTTTATTATTTGTCAAAAATAAGTAATATTTTTTATACAAAATAAAAAATCTAATATTAAGATGCTATTTATTTGTCAAAAATAATAAAAAGTGGCCTTGCCTAGGCCGTGGCCTGGCCTGGCTCGGTCGTGGCATTGCCTTGGCTCGGTCGTGGCATTGGGATTGGCCGGTCGTGGCCTTGGCCTTGGTCTTGGGAGGTTATCCCACATCGAAATAAAGGCAAAGTAATTAAAGGCATATGGCTTGGCCGGCCTTGGCCTTGCTTTGGCTCGGCCTTGGGAGGTTATCCCACATCGAAATAAAGGCAAAGTAATCAAAGGCATGTAGCTCGGCCAGCCTTAGCCTTGGCCTTGGCCTTGCTTTGGCTCGGCCTTGGCCATGTGGCCTTGGGAGGTTATCCCACGTCGAAAGAAAAAAAAAATCAAAGGCATGTGGCTATGTAATAGGCTGAAGCTGTGATTACAAGCAACACTCGGCTGTGGCTTTGGCCACGGCCGTGGCTTTGGAGTTTAACCCGCCTAGTCAATGCCTAATGGCGCCTAGTCAACGTCTAATGGCGCCTAGTCACGCCAAAAAAAAGCCCACACCTAATTTGGCCGATTTACTTATAGGCTCGACGTTTGGTCACCGCCTAGCGCCTAATCGCCGCCTAGGCGGCCGCCTAGCGCCTAATCGCCGCCTAGGCGGCCGCCTAGGCCTCGTTTTAGAATACTGCGTTTTAGTGACAAGTCAACTAAGCTTAGCTGGATTTAGTTCAACTTCAGTGTGGTTTCCCAACCTATCAATAAAAAAGAAGCAGACTTTAGCAACAACAGAGAATGAATGATCATATGCAGCATCGACAAATAGAGTTAAAAGGCACGCACCTCTCCTGTGTCCATTATCCAAAGGGAAGTTATATATGGTAGCCAAAACTTCTGTCAATTTGCTACTTAGTTCTGGTTCATAGAGCTATTAATAGATTGGTATCCGATATTCCTTTTAATATGAGAGTTTAGGGTTTTGAACCCCATCAAATGCAATTTCTACCATTTGGAAGTGTCACTATTAAAATAGATTACTTCTATTAGAACAGAGTCTATGTATAAGATAGAAAATAAGCAACAATCACACAACACATACGTCCCGGGCAAATGGAGAGAATATTATTATCTTCTGTAAATCAACAGATTACAATCTCTAGTGCATGAATTCTTATGCGTATCATGTCTGTGTAAACCCTATATCTAGAGAAACAGGTGAGCAAAATGAACTACAAACATGTTTGGGGGTAGACTCTATTTATATGCCTACTTCAAACCTTACATGGTTTTCAACCCTGAAACCAAATCTTCCGCTAAACATGCCCAAATCGACATAGGGCGCGATCGCCCCTTACCGGGACACGATCGCCCCATCTCCAATTTCGGCCACCGCACGATCTCCCCACTCCTGGGCGCGGGCACTCAGTTTAGGCGGTAATCTATAAAGAAAATGAATGCAGATGTCATTAAAGCGCAGTTCTGAAAACAAATTTTTATTTTTTATTTTTAAATTCATTTGGGGACGGAGGAGGGAGTATATAAAGTAAAGCAAACATATGGCGTGTATACCACCTTTTGTTTTCCCAACAAGGCCTAATATCTACTCCTATTTCAAAAGAGGAAACTGATTCGCTCCGGCTTCCAACAAAACACAACATAAGAATGGCTATGCATTGGCTAGTCCAAGGCTGTAAGCCAGGAGACTCCCTAGTGTTCCATTTCTCAGGCCATGGCTCACAACAGAAGAACTACAATGGCGATGAAATTGATGGATTTGACGAAACACTCTGCCCATTGATTGTGCAAATAGTGTATGAAATACGTGTTGCACAATTTTATTGATTTGAACATGAGTACTAATACCATGTTGTTGAATTGATATTATTTAATAGTGTTTAAAATATAAGTTGACTATTATGATATTTTTAACATGAGTAATTACCATGTTATGTATTGATATTCCGATTGTGGATTTATATTCAAGTAACTGTTTATGTGCTTGAATGTAGTTATATCAGCTGATGTTTAGGGATATAATGTGATACAATCAATTATGGATGTGTTCTATAAGGTGATTGAATTACATTTTACCTGTGACTGTCCCTTTCTGTGGCCACAGATTGGGGTTGAATGCTTTTTTATCGAGCTAAAAGCCTTACAGATAGCTGCGATCTTATATGGTGCTCTGAAAGATGAGTCATATAAGCATTTTTTCTCTTATATGGATCTCTGAAAAATGAGTCATATAAGTGGTGAATGTGCACGAGGGCAGTTCACAAAGAGCGGAGTTTTTACTCCCACGTTGTACGACATACTCCCTCCGTCCCAGTAGAAGCTTCCCATTTTGCCATTTTGGGTGTCCCGTTAAAAGCTTCCACTTTCCTTTTTTGGCAAAGAATCTTTACTATTCCCTCCACTCATTCTCTCTCCTACATTATTTTAATACTCACAACACCATTATAATTTACTATTTCCTCAACTCATTCTCTCTCCTATTTTCAAATTAAACTCACAACATTTTTTCTTCCCACCCATTTCCTTAATTTGTGTGCAATGTCGAAATTGGGCACCTTCAACTGGGACGGAGGGAGTATTGTTCAGATGGAAAAGGTAAAATAAGGTAACGTAATGTGTTTACCGCTTTAGCAATGTGTTGTGAGCAACCTGGTTATGTGTTGCATCTTACTCCCTCCGTCCCATACCTAAGTGCACACTTGGTGTTTTGCACGTAGATTAAAGAAAATGGGTAATGGAGAAAGTGTTGTGAGTGTAATAGTAAAATAGGAGAGAGTATGAGTGGAGGAAATAGTAAAGTTGATTGGTGTTGTGAGTATAAAAGTAAAATAGGAGAGAATGAGTGGAGGGAATAGTAAAGATTCTTGCAATTTTAGGAAATGTATATGTAGGTTTGGGACGTTCAAAATGGCAAAATGTGCACGTAGGTTTGGGACGAAGGGTGTATATGGCATCTTGTTGCATTCATAATAGCTTGCTGAGATTTATTCTCACCCCTTCTCCCTTTACTGTTTTAGATCGCGCTGACACAGGTGACCCGAACCAGTGAGGCCGGAAAAGGAGTTTGGCTATTTTCTTTTGGGTTTTATTAGGGTAAGTTGTATGGTTGGATTATGGTTGGGAGTAACTTGGGAAATTTTTCTCTGTTGGAAAACTTGTATTTAATATTATGTTGTAAACTGTTTTAATTTTGTAAATGATGTAAGTAAAACAGGTTGTGGTTTTCATAGAGGTTGATTTCTATATTTAAAAGATAAACAAAAGTTTTTAAAATTTAGGTGATTTATCTAGTAAGGGGATCCTCCCGCTCGGAGCACGAGCTAAGGTTTCGGGTCGGGGTCCCCACATGTGCAAACCCTATATCAAGAGAAACAGATGAGCAAAATGAACTACAAACATGTTTAGGGGTAGGCTTTATATGCCTACTTCAAACCTTACATGGTTTTCAACCCTGAAACCAAATCTTTCGCTAAACAGGCCCAATCCGACTTCGGGCGCGATCGCCCCTTACCAGGACACGATCGCCCCATCTCCAATTTCGACCACCGCGCGATCGCCCCACTCTTGGGCGCGGTCGCTCACTTTAGGCAGTAATTTGGTGCACTCGCGTGCCTCATGCCCGCGCGATCGCTCCCTTGTGTGCCATAGGAATTTCGAGTTTTGCTTGTTTAATCCCCTAATTTAGGCGTCCCCAACTCAGATGGCATCAAACCCAACAAATCTCCACCTTGACATCTAACATTCATGTTATAACCAGAACTCCCCATTTGCCTCATATGCTATCTAATAGTTGCGAACATTCAGCAAGTCCAAACAATGTTGGAACTTGCTGGTTGGAACAAACTTCGTGAACATGTCAGCAGGATTGTCTGCATTAACTACTTTATTCACCTTGATCCGCTTCTCACTCCTTAGAAAATGATACCTCACATCTATGTTCTTGGTCCTCTCGTGATGAACTTGATCATTGGCCAAACATATTGCACTCAATTTGTCACAAAATATTATAGCCTGATCGTGATGTAACCCAAGGTCGCTGATCAAACCATTTATCCATATTCCCTCTTTAGCAGCTTCTGTCAATGTCATGTACTCCGCCTCCGTAGTAGACAATGTCACCGTAGATTGTATAGTAGCCTTCCAACTACAACTAACCCACCAAAAGTGAACACATACCCGGTCATAGTTCTACTCGTGTCAACATTCCCATAGCATTCCGAATCACAATAACCCTGAACATTAAGAGTTTTTTTATTCAGACCCTCCCCACCCCTTGCCTCAACCACAAAAAAAAAATAGAATTAAAAAAAAAAAAGAATTGGTCACCTTCTCCCCCGATTGCCTAAAGTGCTTCCGCTATTTTTCTTCTTCATTTTTTTTAATTATTCAATTTTTTTTTATCCATGTAAAATTAATGCTTTATTTTTCCTTTCAACAGAGAAAAACAATTAGGCGATGCTATTGTATCATCTACTACCCACTTTTTTGCCACTTCAAATTGGCGATGTTATTTGACATCCTCTTTCTCTCTTTGGTCACTTCAAATTGGCGATGATATTGTGTCATCTCTTTCTCCTCTATTGACCTTTTCAAATTGGTGATGCTATTGTGACATAATTCCTTCCCCTATCTCTCTCTAAAAGAAAAAAAAAAAAACAAACTCGTCATTCTTGTAGGGAACTGCCAAATTTATCTTGATTTATCATAACTTCAATGGGAAAAAACCCATAACCCCACCCTTTTTATATGGAACTGTCAAAATTGTCTTGGCTTAGTATATTTCAATTAAAAATCCAAAACCTCTCCTACTTATATCAGTAAGAAAACTAAAACCCACACGTGAGTGGTGAACCCCTACTGTAAAAGATGACTCCAAATGCTCAATTTACACGTGAGGGGTGAAACCCCTACATGTACAAGGTGACTGCACGTGCTCGGCCCTCAACCTTCTCTCCAGACTTACACTCTTCAACACAACCAGATATATATCAAACTCAACCAGATATATATCAAACACAACCAGATATATATCAAACTCCACCCGCTCGCTATAGCCCGGTTCGTCTCATTACTTTTCAAAATTGACTTATCCAAATATCGTACATCTTGCGTGAGCATATTAAATATATTAAGAATTCTTCTTTACATATAATTTTATATTTACTATTGCTTGTATTATTTACTTTAATTTTCTAATAAGATTAATATTGTATTTATTTTATTTGATGTATATAAAATAGCTTGAGACACACTCAACCTCTTATATAAATACATATGT
Organism: Adenophora triphylla var. japonica; assembly: GCA_022495995.1. Lineage (NCBI taxonomy): Eukaryota > Viridiplantae > Streptophyta > Magnoliopsida > Asterales > Campanulaceae > Adenophora > Adenophora triphylla. The sequence continues at coordinate 300,921 of JAFEMH010002527.1, read as the reverse complement.
GAATAATAATATTTGAGTGTTTTCTTAACAAAATTCCTTCATAATCTTGTAAGTGTTTTCATTCATGAAATTTTTCCACAGCCTCTTCATAACTTTTCACATATCTTACGGTATAAATTCAACATGTTAAGCGTTTACTTCACTAAAATTTATGGCAATAATATTGACATTGGATTTGCAAATGGTGGTTTTGAATTGAATTTAATATAATATGAGGGTCCGTTTGGATACATTGATTTTGAATTCAATAAATATTCATATTCTATAGAATTTAAATAATTTAGAATTTGCTTTCAAAATTATAGCATTTCCATTGTTTGGATAATGTATGAAATTCAATTGTAATTATACATTATACATAAAATAAAAGTTCAATAATAAGTTAAATATCTAGTTTAGTCTAGTGGTATATAATTGTTAGTTATTATAATTAACAAGAGTTCAAACCTTGCTAACAACAAAAGTATAAAATTTTTATATTTTTTAAAATAAATAGTATATAGTGGTGGTGGTTAACGGCGGCGGTAGGTGGCAGCCGGCGGAGGTAGTTGGAGGCGGTGATTTTCGGAAGCGGCAGTGTTGGCGGAGAGTGGCCGGAGGCGGCGGCGGCGGTTGCAGGCGATGGCGGCCGACGGTGGGCGGTTTTCGACGGCGACGGGAGGTGGCACAAATGGTGGTGATTGAAAGTTGTTGTGGTGGTGGTAAAAAGAATGTGAGTTGTTATTAATTGATCAAAATTTAGAATTTAAATTATTAGGATTTAAGATGGAATTAGTTTCGTAGAATTGAGTGATTTAGAATTTCAATACAATTCCAATTTCAAATTTTAGTTATGTTCCCAAACAATGTAATTGATTTTGGAGACCCCAATTCCAATTCCAAGCTATGAAATTGGGGTATCCAAACATACCCTGAGTAAGTTTTTGAATGAATTCCAATAATGGAGCATATAAAAAATTATACTCCCTCTGTCCCGGTTCATGCTTCACCATTTTGGTGAAGCACGCAAATTACGAAATTAATATATATATTCAAAAATAATGGGAGTGGGAGAAGGGTTATGAGAGGGAAGAAGTGAGTGAATATGACAAGTGAGACCCATAATTTAAATGTGTGAGAGAGAAAAGTTAGTAGGTATAATATAATATTAATAAACATTTTTCATTTTAGGAAAGGTGAAGCTTCTACCGAGACACTCATTTGGATAAAAGGTGAAGCTTCGAACGAGACGAAGGGAGGGAGTATATTTGTAGTCATTCTGGATTTTTTGATATAAAATATAAATATATATATAATATATATATATATATATATATATATATATATATATATATATATATATATATATATATATATATATAATTAAAAAATGGATTTTTTGATATAATCTAGTCTACTGATGGATAGGCGAAAAATGAAAATATTATGAGTGCGTCTGCTGAGAAACGCGTTTCTCCATAACTATGGAGAAACGTGTTTTTCATAGCAGAAGCTTTACATTTGATAATCAGAAAAAAAAAACCCAAGGCCAAGACCAAAAAACTTCTGGATATCCAGAAGCTTTGCATTTGATAGCCAGAAGCTTTGCAGTTGATATCCAGAAGCTTTGTATTTGATAGCCAGAAGGATGTGAAATGTATATCCAGAAAAAAAAAACCCAAGGCCAAGACCAAAAAGCTTCTGGATATCCAGAAGCTTTGCATTTGATAGCCAGAAGCTTTGCAGTTGATATCCAGAAGCTTTGTATTTGATAGCCAGAAGGATGTGAAATGTATATCCAGAAACTGTTATGTGCATATCCAGAAAACTGTTAGGTGCATATCCAGAAATGTGTTAGGGCATATCCAGAAATTGCTATTGAAGGTTTCTGGATATCCAGAAACCTTCAAATGTATATCCAGAAACATTTTGAAGATTTCTGGATATTCATTTGAAGGTTTCTGGATATCACTTTCATAGGTTTCTGGCTATCTAGCTCATTGTCGCGCGACATGTCGGGACCCGTTTCTCCATAACTTATGGAGAAACGCGTTTCTCCCTAGATTTTGTGAAATATTATATGTGTATTTATGCAAACGTAACTCGTTAGATCACACAATTGACTAGCCGCCGGGTGGTTTGAGTTATTCTTGAGTTTTTGTAAAAATAAATATGTAAATGACCACGAATGGATAATTGATAAATTTTTAAATTTTGTATCCAACTTATACCAATAGAGCAAAAGTACTGCATTATTGCTAATGTCATTTAACTGAAAAAAAAGTGGATGGTCATTAGTCCTATTTATCTTAAACAAATATCAAAAATAGATGAGATATTGTGTTTGCAACAAAAACTAGTTTAATTATGAAATTCAAACAAGCCGTATACTCCCTTCGTTCCCAACCTAAGTGCACACTTTGACTTTTCACGTAAATTAAGAAGAAAATATTATATTGAAAGTGTTGTGAGTGTGAAAGTAAAATAGGAGAGAGAATGAGTGGAGGGAATAGTAAATTATAATGATGTTGTGAGTACTAAAATAATGTAGGAGAGAGAATGAGTGGAAGGAATAGTAAAGATTCCTTTCCATTTTAGGAAATGTGCACGTATGTCTGAGACGCCTAAAATGAAAAGTGTGCACTTAGGCTGAAAACGGCTGGAAAAACGGAGGGAGTAGTTGAGATACTATTGTTGCATTTAAAGAAAAAAAAAAAACAATTATCTATAGTATAAATGGTATAGTATAAATGGAAGCTCCACTATGAACAGTTCTTTGAACAGTTCCATCGACCGAAATCCCCATTTTGCCCTTACTATTTTGCCCCTTCCCCATTTTGCCCTTAAATTTTTTTTTTTTAAATTAAAAAAAAAAAAAACACAAAAAACTTGGTCTTGAACACGAGCTTAGGCTAGTAGCAAAATAAATAAGGTTGGAGCAACTAAAACATACTCTAGTAAGTAAAATTATTGATTTGTCAAGTGAGTTTTTTTTTTTTTTTTTTTGATGGATATGTAAATTAGTTATTATCGTTTAGATATAGGAGGAGGCAATTTGATTATATAACAACCGGACGAGCTCATCAATTGATGATAAAACTAACAGATAAGATACGAGCATGATAAATTTGATGAACATATCAATAACTCAGTTATGAAAATGAATATTTCGTGCCCGAATTTGTGGGCCGGCCCATCAATCTGTCGTTGCCGCCCACTAGCCCGCCGCCCGTTCACTCCGCCAAACCCAGCCCATGTACAAGAGGCATGCTAGATCTGAAATATATGTCACGAGCCGGACCAAATCCGCAGGCTTTTTGGGCCCGCCACCGCATTGTCAGTTCATATGCAAATTTTCAGTTTTTTTAATTAATTTAAAGCATGGCACATGAAATTTTTTGATAGAACGATTAATTTCTTGTCTTCACTTGTAAATGGAACAAGTTCGACTCCCAACATTCTCATTTCTGCTTTTAAATTTATGGAATTTAGAAAGAAAAAAAAAATAAAAATCCGCCCAACCCGTTTTAATAGGATCACGAGTAAACAAGGTGGGCCGCATCATGGCACATCAGGCGAACCGAGCCGAGCTTTACCCGCGGACTCAAAATGTACGGACCAAATCAATCCGCAAATCAAGCAAGCTCATAGTGCACCCAGAGTGATGACTTTTTGTTTAAGTCATGGCGGATTTGGAGCCAAGCTTCCCCCACAATGGTGATTTTTGGTTGGGGCATCAAAGACTTGAATGAAAATTTATTTGGAAAATGACTTGAAAGGCTTAGGAGAATGACTTAAATTTATCTTAATTTTAATTTTTTTATATTGTATGTTACATTATGTAATTTTTTAATTTCAATTATTTTTGTAGATAATTTTCATGTTATATATTCTATAATAAGATGTTATTAACTTATCATATTTAAAAAGACTATTAAATAATAATTATATTAATAATTAAAATTATTATAATAAAAAAAATATAAATTATTATCATGTATAATTAACAATAATAAAATAATATGAATAATAATAATAATTGTTATACATGTGAGTAGGAAAAATAATATAGTGGGTATATAGTAAAAAATATGAGAGAGAAATCGATAACTTAGGTCACCAATGGAACTTTTTCTCAAAATGACACTAGTTCAAAAAGTATTTTCCAAAATGTCACACTTTTAAAAGTATTGATCAGAATAGCCAAGTTTTTAGAATTCATGGTTGGCAACTGCGTTTTCAAAGTTGAATTCGCAGTTGCCAACCGCGTTTAAAAAAAATTAGAAAAATTATAAATTTGCGGTTGCCAACTGCGACTTCATTAATAAAAACGCAGTTGTCAACCGCGAATTCTAAAAACTAGGCTATTCTGGTTAATACTTTTAAAAGTGTGACATTTTGGAAAATACTTTTTGAAACAGTGTCATTTTGAGAAAAAAATCGTCATCAATGTAGGTAAAATAGTGTAAAATTGTGGTTATTGATAACTGATGATGTGGAGCTGACGTAAGAAACTGATGATTTAAGTCATCATATGCGGATGGTCTTAGTTGGCCGGGCTGAACGGGCTCATCGTTCATCGTCAGTCAGTTACAACACAAGACATTAATACAGTGAATTATGAGGTCAAAATTAAGCACTCTTGACTTTGACTTTATGTATTACATGTGATGATGTTGATAGCCGCCGCTAATTAGTCATAAATTGCCATGCCAAGAAGGTTACTTGAACCAACCTATTTTCTTTGACTCTCACAAATTAGTTGACTTTCTTTCTTAATTTTACCAAATCTTTCCACCTTTTTTATTCTCTTTCTTTAATTCCTTTTGTGGGTTCATACTAAGATAGTGGAAATCTTCTAGACGATTCATTTCAAAATAAGTTATTTATTTCTAAATAAATAATTCTTTTAAATATAATTTTACAAAGATATAAAAATATATATTAATTGTATCAAGTATTCCTTTCGTCCCACCCGAGTTAGGATAATTTGACATTTATTTTGATCATATCACTTGACTTAGTAAGTTCAAAAATGACAAATTTATATTATTTTTATATTCAATAATACTTACTTGTCATACTTTTAACAACAATTCTCTTACTATTTATCTCGTTCATTCTTTTTCATATTTTAATTTTCATACTCACAATATCTCTTACATTTATTCTCTCTACTCTTATTTATTAATACTTCCTCTGTCCCACAATAATATATAAATTTTTCATTTTGGGCGTCCCACAATAATATATACTTTCCTAAAATGAAAAGGAATCTTTACTATTTCCTCCACTCATTCTCTCTCCTACATTATTTTAATACTCAAATCATCATTATAATTTACTATTCTCTCCACTCATTTTCTCTCTTATTTTATTTTCACACTCACAACACTTTCAATATAATATTTTTTCCTTAATTTTCGTGCAAAACCTAAAAGTCTATAAAAAAATGAAACGGAGGGAGTATTTCTTAATTCTCGAATAAAAAGGAGGAAGTATACATTATTTTTAAAAATTAAATTAGACAATTAATGAAATGACGAGATTCAAGGAGTACTACATCAAGAGTTTACCGTCCATAATATAGCCTAGCTAAGCCAAGAGGTCACTCTTACGTGGTTCATGACAATTGACACCTCCCATATTTCTTTACTAGCCTAAGCCCGTGTCCAAGGCCACGTTTACGTTTTTGTTTTTGGTTTTTTTTTTTAATATATATATCACCAAAAAAAAAAAATTGCATGTATGTCGCACGACATACAAAGGTGGGAGGGCAAAACGGGAAAGAGAGTGAATAGTGAGGGCAAAAGGGTCATTTCCGCGAACGAAACTGTTCATTCAACTGTTAGCGGGACCGCTTTGATTTATACTATAGATTTCCTGCCACTCCCTACCCCTACTATTCTCCTCACTTTACCCGGACCAAACTCGTCTTTGACTTCCTTATCCCACAATAAACAACGGTTCCAAAATTATCCTTCTAGTATTTTTTTATTTTTTTTTGATATCCAGGTTTCCGGCCTCGCTTGACTAAGTCTTGGACCATCAGCCTCCAGCCCTTCAGTGACTGGCAGAGATAAATCGCGAGATGTGCCCGAATGATACAGGGTTTGAGAACATATCAACTAATATCACATACAAGGTCCAACCCAAGAAGAAAGCAAATTGCTTCCAGCAGGAATCGAACCCACGCTGCATCCCTCCAGAATCTTATGTCCCCCTCCTTTTACCACTCGGCTATGTCCCAGGGAACCTAGTACTTCCTCCGTCCCTAAATGTTTGTCCCATTTGACTTTTCAAACATTTTAATTTAGTGATTTTGAAGCTTTAATTTTGGTTATTTTTACGAACGCTTTGAAAATTATTGATAATATACACCGCCGTTATGTAATACTCCGTCCCTAAATGTTACAAGTTTTGAAAATTTAGTGATTTTGAAGCTTTAATTTTGGAAATGAGACTAACTTTTTGGGACAAAGGAAAAGGGGAAATGGGACAAACATTTAGGGACGGAGGGAGTATTTTTTATTTCCTTATTATTACGAATGAATTTTAATCAATTTTATATTAATTTAATTATTCTAATGAAAATTTAAACTTTCTATTAATAGTATTATCGATAGTGTATCCCTGAAAAGTTTTAGACTTTTATTTGTATAATTAGTTCAACTTAAATTATTACTCAAATTTCTTTTATAAAAATGGATTGAAAAATTGAAAATAATTTTGCGACCAATGGCGACGGATGAAGTATTAGTCAACTAAAATTAGTCCATACCCTTCAGCTATAAATATACCCCCAGTATCAACTCCTCCATAAACTTCATTCATCTTCATTTGCTCAATTCCACATAAAAAGAGAAACATTGTTAGAGAGAGAAAACCCTCATTTTTTTATTACCCTTTTAGAGAGAGAAAACCCCTAGCTATTTCTTGATTGACCTTGTAGTATATCAAAAAAAAAACCTATTCTTCTTGCACAAATTATCCAATCTCAAAGCTATATTTAAGTATTACCCAAGAATATGGTTTATTTTCCGTTGAAAAGAGGTAGGGAAGAAGAGATGCAAAACCTAACTACCATGGCCAACTACTTACTGCTTCTCTCCACCGGAAACAACAACCGATTCGACTCGATAACCAATCACAAGACCATCCAACCGAGTCGGGTCTTCGAGTGCAAGACATGTAATCGTCAGTTCCCATCATTTCAAGCCCTAGGCGGCCATCGGGCAAGCCACAAGAAACTAAGAATCATGCAAGGGGACATCATAAATCACGAGCTGTCGCAAAATAATTCTCCGGCCAAGCCCAAGACACATGAGTGCTCGATATGTGGGCTTGAGTTTGCCATAGGTCAAGCGTTAGGCGGCCACATGAGGCGGCATAGGGCGGCGGGGATGATCGACAACCAAGATCATCATGATCATGATCATGAACATAATCAACGGCTGCCGATATCTGTAGCCAAGGCTAATGGTGGGAGGAGGGTTTTTGGATTGGATTTAAATTTGACGCCTTTGGAGAATGATGATTTGGAGTTTGGAATTGCAGGGAAGATGGCTCCTTTGATTGAACTGTGTCTATAATAATTGTTTATAATTAATTGATAGAGGTTTTTTTTTTTATTTTGATATTGTAAATTATATTTAGATATGTTAATTATTTGTTTGTACACATGACAAACTCATTATAGTTTAGGTTATTTATAAAATGTTACTCCCTCTTATATCTATGTTTCACTTAAGTTTCTTATTTTCAAATTTAAGATTTTTTGTTTTTTTTTTTTTTTTTTTTTTTTTTTTTTTTAATATATATATATAATGGCAAACAATGTATTGGACAATCTTTTATTTTACACGTAAAGTTCATAGAATTACAAGAAGAAAAAAACGATTACTTGTCTAACATATTTTTCTCCCACTTGTTTTATGAAAAGTATTTTAGATAATTATACCTCAACTCAACAGTATTGTTGACCTATTTTGCATTGGTTCCTTATATGAGCATGTGTGTAAAGTCTAACTAAAAACCTTAAATTGAGGTGGGTGGATTTTATGATAGTAGTATAAGTGCTTTTCGGCTCTACATAATCTTTTTTACAAATAAATGAATAAAAAACTTTAAACAACTTTTTTTGAAGAAGCATGTATAAAAATAAAATAGGAGACAGAATGAGTGAGAAGAATAGTAAGTTGATTGGTATTGTGAGTATAAAAATAAAATATAAGAGATAATGTGTGGGAGAAATAGTGTAAAAACTTTGTCATTTTGAGTAGTCTCTACTCACATGAGACGAACGAAAAAGAAAAATAAATTTACACTCACGTGGAACGCAGGGAGTAAATTTTTACCCCCTACAATTAAAAGTGTGGATTTAAAGGAGAATTGATAAATGTGAAGATAGTAATTTTAAACGTGTGGATTTAAATGAGAATTGATAAATGTGAAGATAGTAATTTTACTATAGACAGAGAATGTAACGACCCGAGCCTGAAGTACGATTCGTTACGTAAACATCACACACTATTTAATGGATAATTTAATGATTATTAGTAGTATATAAGCCTATATATATATATCACAATCAATGTCTATATCTTTTTGATGTGACCCAGATCGTACTCCCGGGTTAGCTCGCAAGCTTTAAGATCGAGGTTCTGTTCTAATACCCATTATAACGATCCGAGTCCGAAGCCCGCCCGCTGTGCAAATACCACACACTGGCCCACTAACCACCTCCTCATTTTGATCAACCACATCTCACAGGCCTGCAAAATTCTAATGAATGATTTGATTATTATTAGTAGTGTATGAAAGTTTCGTGTAGCTAGGAAGCTTCAAACAACTCAACAGAACACGGATGTGAGTACAGATATGTCTCACAACTGTCCACACATCCACAGATAATGCAGCGGAATAAAACAGATTAAAACAATAACGCAAGAGTTATATACGCTTACTGATCTTGAGATCAGCAAATTAGGCTTACGCCCAAAAAATTTTCACTATTAAAATTTTGATGCTTACAAAAATAAGAATAAGTGAAAAACTAAAAGACTAAAATACTAAATGAGTTGTAATCACCTTCTACGACAAGAACACTTCCCCTTTCCCAAGTAGGACCTATTCTAGTCAGAAGTAAAACAAAGAACTCAATGAAAATCTAGATGTGAGTTACGGATGTATGTCACAACCTTCACTCACAACCTAAAATAACAATGTTGAAAACTAGGAAGAACAAGTATTTTTCTCTTTCAGAATTCGTATCTTCTCTTGTGCTAATGACCTTGTATTTATATGCATCATGGAGAAGGTCTTCACGCAATCAACATCTTTCTTTGTGAGATCTCAAATCCTACAAGGAAACATAAAGCACACTCACAAAGAAATAGAATATTAGTAGGTTAGTCCTAATATAAAACTATGTACATAAAATAAAAGATATTTACTATATTTACAAAGTCCTTGTCAAAGTAGGACAATAATAAATCTTTCATGAAAGTCTCAAAATCTTCTTACCATGTTTGAAGTATTTCGAAAATAAGGAAACACATTTTGTTTCCAAAACTCACGTTTTCAATCTCCCCCTATTTTGGACTTTCTGGTCAAAACCAAAGATTTATGATAATCACAAAAATATTCAGACATAAGCAAAACTCCCCCTGAATGGATGTGTGTGCAGATGTGTTTACACATCCACACAAACTGCATAAACCAAGATTAGTATTAAAACTGCAGTTCATCAAATATAATAAAAGCAAACCATTCAGCACCTGTTTTAAGTATTACAGACCATTGTTTAAAAGTCTAAAAACAGAAATAGATATTGTTATTAAGAACCACTATAGAAGCAAAAAGTCTTCTCCCCCTTAATTCAAAGTTCCCACTGTCTCCACGGCAAGAAGAACAAAGAAAGATCCCACACATTATTACTTCCGGCGAAGTTCGGGTTCGGGTTCAGGTTCAGGTTCATTCCTATCTCCCCCTTTTTGAGCAGAAAGATTAGCATGCCATCTTAGGAGTCTATCCTTGAGAGCTTTGAGGTTGTTGGCATGGACATTGGAAGCTTGCATTTGATCATTCAGTGCAGAGGTATGAGCTTCAGCAGCTGCTATTTCAGCATCCAGGTCCTTCATTTGGGCAGCAAATGGGTCTTCAGATGTGGGTTCAGATGTGTCCACATCAGGCATAGTTATTTCAGGAACAATACCCAATGGAAGATCAACAAACCTTTGCTTGGCATCTAAGAGGGTCTTGGTCTCCTTAAACAAATCAAACTTATCAATTCTACCTTCACCTTTTTCAGGCTTGACTCATTGAGCAACTAAAATTTGAGAAATGAGAGAGGGATAGGGCAAAGACCATTTCTTTGAAGGGAATTCTCCATACCCACAAATTTTCCTAAAAATAAAATCTCCAAAATTGATGTTTTTTTAGCACCCAACCTATAAAGCAAGTCAGCTTGGACCCTAGTAACAGAGGTCTTATTATTTGAGGGGCACAGGTTGGCAGTAAGGATTGTATGGAGAAAACAGTAAAGGGAAGAAAGGGAGCCACTACCCAAATTTTTTGGCTTAATGGGCCAAGAGGTTACTTTTCCATGGGTGATAGTAGAGACAAGGTCTTCCTCAGAAACATCACAGACCTGGTCTAAAGTATTATCTAACCCAAGCAAATCATTTATCACAACAGGAGAAAATGGAATAAATTTTCCTCTCACATAAACAGAATAGGAGGATGAGGGTCTGTCTAATCCTTTGGTCAAGTTAGCATAAAACTCATATACCATTTTGGGATAGAAGGGGAGAGGGTGATCCACAGTCAGAAATAAACCTCTCTCTTCAAAGAACTTATCCATACCCAATTTAGAGAAAGTGTCTCTATCCCTTTTCATTTCAACTATGAAGGTCTTATTCACAATCAGGCAAAATCTATCAGATGCATCCTTTGATAAAAATTTAGTAGACAAGGGTTTAAAAGTAGGGGATATGGAGAGGGATTTAGAGTTACCCTTGTCAGCTTTCATTCTGGTGGATGTGCGCCTGAATGTATGCACATCTGCAGGCACATCCTTGACAGGAGAGGGCACTTTTACAGATTCAGCTTCTGTTTCTTCACCAGAGGAGACATCAATGTTTTGATCCTCTTTCTCTTGTTCAAGCTCTTCTCTTCCCAGTTTGTAATTTTCATCGGAGGCAGTATCATCACTCTCATAACTACCTTCAAAAACATAAGCAGTTTCATCAATTGGCTCTAAGTCAGTGGCAGCCATCTTCTTCTTACCTCTCAATTTGTAACGACCCTAACCCTAGGCACTATTTTAGTATCATATTATATGCTTTTTATATTATTGTTGACTTTATGTGCTCATTTTATGTCTTTGATTTCTATGTTAAGATGAGATGGTTGTGAAATAATTCTAAGGTCTTAGGATAAAATGGAAATAATTTAAAGTATATTGTTGAAGTATAGTAATTGGAAATAAATAAAATATAAGTAGCTAGGTTGTCCTTGTGTAGTGGAGGGAAGAAAAGGGTTTAAGTTCATTCTTTAAACATTAGGGGCTTAAGTGGTGAAAATGGAAAGTTTCCATTTAATTGGCATGGGGGGCCATACTCCTCCTTTTCCTCTCATCACCTCCTTAGTAAATCCTTCCCATACTTCCCCCATCTCATTTTCATCATCCTCCTTTTTCATCATCTTCTTCCATCTCCTTCCAATCCTCCATAGAAAACCTCCCTCCATTCCTTTCTTTCTAAAAATCACAATAAATCCAATCTTTCTCCATTTTTCAATCCGGGTGTACTTCCGTGTTCGAGGCAACGATGGGAGCACATCAAGCTAAGAAAATCCTTGTTCCATCTCATATTTCTAAAAGTAAGTTATTATGACTTCCTTCTAATAATTGCTCATTCTATGTGTTAATGAATATTTTGTGGAAAGAAAAAGGATTTTGATATATTTGAATAATGTTATTTGAGTAAAATGGGTTATTTAAGGTTGAATTGATTTTTAGTTATGAGATGATGGTCTAAGTTGAAGTAATGAGGGTACAATGAGTGTAAGATGTTAATGACTTTAATGGAGTTAGTGTATGTGGTTATATACATATTACCTTGATTTGGAAGATGTTATGAGTATATCTCAATGGGGTTGAAAGAAGTAGAAAAGGATTTGGTAGGCTTTTAATGGTGTGAATTATTATGACTTTCCTTCAAATTGAATGTCATGAAACATTTGATGTTGTTATTGTTTATTATAATTGTTGTTTGATGCTTTGGAACCTTTCTTGGAGTAGAGAATTTGTTTAATGATCTAGATATAAGATTGATGTTCATGAAAGTTGATAAAGAAGAAAGAGTATGGTTTGAATGGAGATAGAAAGGTTAAATATGAAATGGGTACTGTAATGAGTAAATCAACTAAGTATAAATGGGTTAAATCTATCTTATGTGATTAGGAATGATTTAGTACGATATTGGTGAAGTTAGTAAACCTTTTTACGTTCACAAAACAGAGGAAACTTGGTTTGGGATCAACTTAGTGTAGCTATTGAAGAAATTACAGTTCTGTTCTGAATTCTGTGCTCAGGTCACGAGTCGTGCCCTGTGGCACGAGTCGTGCCTGAGGATGGGACGAGTCGTGATCAATGTTAAGCCTAAGTCATGCCATGCTAGGGACGCCTGAATCTGGAGGAGGTCAAATGGGCACGAGTCGTGCCCTGGGGCACGAGTCGTGCCCTGGCCTGGTAACTCTTGACCATTTTCCAAGCTGTTTAAACCCAATTTAACTAGGATATAAATGAACCCTCTTTCACCTAGATTAAAGTAGAATACTTGGGCTACACAATGACACCTTAATTGGTTAAAATGGAATTGTGGAAGTAGTTTAAATATTGTTCGGAAGATGGTTGATAAGCTTGATTCGTAACTTCTTCAAAGTGGTTCAAACTTGGGAATTTGATCTTGAACTTTTATTAAGGTTATTCAAGGGTGTGTAATGACTATGTAGGATTGGTTTATGGTACATGATGACCATACTTGCTCCCATATCCTTGGTGGTTAGTTTGAATAGTGTTGAAGCTATAGGTTACACTATTGTGATAGTTAGAAATGTTTATGTATCACATTGTGGCATTGTTATCCCAATTGTTGAATTATTGATTATGTGGATAACTTGATATCCCAAGTGTGGATTATTTGGCATATTGTTATATTGTATCCCAAGTGTGGATTATCTGGCATATTGTTATATTGTATCCCAAGTGTGGATTATTTGGTTATATTGTTACCTTACTTGAATTCATATTCATTGATGATATTAGGCATAGTGTATTAAATGAATATTGCACTATAGTATTGATTTAACATGAGTATAAATTACCATGTTGTTATATTCTTATTCCTTTGGTGGATTTTAATTCAAGTATCTATTATGTGCTTGCACGTGTTTATATTATATGTGATTCGGGGGTATAATGGAATTCAATCAATTATGGATTTGTTCTATAAGTGATTGAAGGTTCATCATACCTATGACCGTCCCCTCAGCCACAGAGTGGGAGTGCTAGCTTCGTATTGAGCCAAAAGCCTTACGATCACTGCGATTTTATGGAGTTAGGTGGAATGCTTCTGTATTAAGCCAAAATCTTTACAGGTAGCGGCGATATTATATGATACTCTGAATAAGGGTCATATAAGTATCTTCTTTCCTTATATGGATCTCTGGGGTATGAGTCCTATAAGCGGTGAATGTGCATGGGGGCAGTTCACCAAAGAGCGGAGTTTTACTCCCACGTTGTACGACATATTGTTCAGACGGGAAAGGTAAAATGAGGTAACGTAAGGTGTTTACCACTTTCATAATGTGTTATGTGTGACCATGCTATGTGTTGCATATTGTTTGACATCTTGCTGCATTCATAATAGCTTATTGAGATTTATTCTCACCCCTTTCCTTTTACTGTTTTAGATTGTGCTGAGACAGGTGACCTGAACCAGTGAGGCCGGGGATAAGAGTGTGGACTTATGATTTTGGGATTTGTCAGGCTAAGTATATGAGTTGGTTGTCTGAGAGTATTAATTTATTAAGTATTACTCTTTTGAGAAGTTGTATATAAACTCTTTTGTAAAACAAAGTTATTTGTGGGTTTTCGATGTAATTGATCAGATCGTGGTTTGTTGAAATTTTTATTGAACTTCCTCCAAGTGGGATATTATCAGTAGATTCTGTTTATGGGAAGTTTGAGAATTGGTTTTCCTTTAAAGGGAAATAAAAATTTTTAAAAATTAAGATGGGATTTCTTAGTTTGGGCTTCTCAAGCTCGGGACACGCGTTAGGTCCCGGGTTGGGGTGCTCACAGTTGGTATCAGAGCTTAGTTTAGAGGTCAAGGGTAGATGTCTAAACTAAGGGGGAGTGTGTGGTAATTGACGCCGAGTGTTTAATGCAGGAGTTTGTTCTAATGACCGGAAGCAATGATGACCAGCGAAAGGATCCAGAAAAGGAAGGAAATATGGGAACATGTGGAATTCAGAATGAAGAGATGATAAAATTATTCAGGATGTTTGTACAAAATATGGAAACTCGAGGATCAGTTCTGAATCAACCTGAAGGATGTCAAAGTAATGGATTGGAAAGATTTGTGAAGATGAACCCCCCGAGCTTTAATGGAGATCCGGATCCGTTAAAGGCAGAAAAATGGTTAGAGAAATGAACAAAATCTTTGAGGTTATGGAAAGTCCTAATGAAGAGAAAGTTAGATATGCCGTTTTCAAACTTGAAGGTCCAGCTGATCAGTGGTGGCAGATTTTGAAGGGAAGTTGGGAGCGGGATCATACGCCCCAGACTTGGGATAATTTCACCCAACAGTTCGAGGATTATTTCATTTCAATGGTTACAAGGGACAAGAAGGAGATCGAATTCTTAGGACTAGAACAAGGGAACATGACGGTGAATCAGTATTCAGTCAGGTTTGAGGAATTAGCTCGGTGTTGCCCTCATTTGGTATCGCATGAAGCGAGAAGAGTTCATAAGTTTGTAAAAGGTTTGAGGATTGAGTTTAGGAATAAATTATTGATTGATAGCTTCACCAATTATCAGACAGCCATAGATAGAACATATAAGATCGAGAATGAAATTGAGGAAAATAGTGGAAGATCGGAAAGTGGGATTAGAAATAAACCAAAGTATCTAGGACAAGGATCCAAAATCACTAGAGGACAGCCAAGGGCTTCAACTTCGGGGAGTGTGAGAGGGGAACTTGTTGTAGCTTCTTCGTCTAGGACAATATCCAGACATTATGGGATGATTTGTAAATTTTGCAAGATGATTGGACATACCGAAGATCAGTGTTGGAGTAAGCAAGGCAGGTGTATTAAGTGTGGAGAAATGGGACACTTTAGGAGGAATTGCCCAAGGTTGCAGCGGGGACGAGCTTCAAGCCGCGGTCAGCTGGGTGGACAACAAAGAGGTGGTACCAAAAGAGATAACGAAGGGGAACCAAAAGAGAAGGTCTAAGGTCGAGTATGTGCTTCGGGTCTAGGAGAAATAGATCCCTCAAAGGTCACTAGAGGTATATTACCTATCTCAAGAGTTAGGGGTCATATTTTATGGATCCTGTTTCATATCATTTATGTTTGGGCATTGCATTTTGCTTCTCTGTGGCATACATTGCTTGAGAATTGTTTTATGTGTTTGAGGTTTCTGCTCTTATGAGAGAGTACCTCGAATCTTCTTTGGTTTACCACGATGGTGATGTGGTTATAGCTGGGCATGTATTGCCAGTTGATCTGGTATGATTACCAATTTGTGATTTTGAGATATACTTGACCTGGATGGGTAAGTAGTTGTCGTGCATTGGTAGACTGTCATAAGAAGTGAGTCTCCTTTTCTATGCGTAATTTACTTATATTGGTATTTGATATAGATAAACTTTTATGTGGAATTCTTGTTATATATAGGCATTAAAGGTGGAAGTTTTGGTTAAAAGTGTGAAGGGTATTTGGTATGCGTTAGACTTGCATAAGAAGTCTTTTCAAAAATTTTATGTGCTAGTTGTGAGTAGATGGTAAATGTGCTTCCATCGGAGTATCTCATGTGTTGGTTCTGGGTATGGTAAGCAGAATTTTAATCCTTATTTTGTTGGCTTTATGGTAATTATGATTGATGACTTCTATGTTTAATTAAAGTTCCGGGAAGATCATGAAAATCATTTGAGAGTTGGGTTAATGATCCTTTGTGAGAAATCCTTGTATACAAAGTTTAGCTAGTATGAGTTGGCTCGAGAAGATTCCAAATTTTGGGTTCTATAGTCTTAAGCTTGGATGTTACCATGGATCTTACGAGGATTGTGTCCGTGATCTTTGGGGTTGGCAAGTGCTACCGAAGGAATTTTTAGGAAATTCTTGAGAATTGTAAAATCGTTGATTTAGTTAACTCTAAAGGATATATCAATGGTGTAGGATGTAATAAGGATGAATCATATTGATAGAGATGGAGAATAGATGGACTATAGATCCGATCCTTACCTAGTAGATGTGAGGACTTTGTGAATTTTAAGTGTGTATTAAGGAAAGATTAGGTTGTGATATTATGCGAAATGGGAAAGTGATAGCATATGCTTCGAGGAAGTTAACTTAGATACAGAATTTTCTTATTCTCTACTCGAGAGTGGCTGCAACTGTGTTGCGTTATTAAAGTGGGAACCTTATCTTTTTGAAGCTCTATTTGAGATTTGTTACCGATCCTAAGAGTTAGAGAGTTTAGTTACTCGAAAGGAAGAGATTAGAGGACTATCCAGATTCTTGAAGAATAGGTTGTGTGTTGTGTGATGGATTTCCTTTCAACTTGAGAAGTTAATTAACCTTAGCGAGTTTGCGTATAATAGTAGTTTTTAGTTAGCATTGAATGAGTACTGTATGAAGCTGTGTATGGAAAAATCATTTGCATGATCCCTCGTTGTTTGGTGTTCTTTAACTAATGTGAATTAAGTGGATTTGACTTATGCGGGAGAATCGTTGGGCGTTATTCGAATCGCAAGTTAGGAATTGAAATCATAAATTACTTGGGTTGTGAAAGGGTATAGAAGGATCATGTCATTAAGGAAACTATTAGGAAGTTGTAATTTGAAATACGTGAGAGGTAACCTTTGTTATTTGATCCTTAAGGTAAGCAAGTTTGAAATTCGGGGAGAATTTTCTTTAAGGGGGAGTGAGTGTAACGACCCTAACCCTAGGCACTATTTTAGTATCATATTATATGCTTTTTATATTATTGTTGACTTTATGTGCTCATTTTATTTCTTTAATTTATATGTTAAGATGAGATGGTTGTGAAATAATTCTAAGGTCTTAGGATAAAATGGAAATAAGTTAAAGTATATTGTTGAAGTATAGTAATTGAAAATAAATAAAATATAAGTAGCTAGGTTGTCCTTGTGTAGAGGAGGGAAGAAAAGGGTTTAAGTTCATTCTTTAAACATTAGGGGCTTAAGTGGTGAAAATGGAAAGTTTCCATTTAATTGGCATGGGGGGCCATACTCCTCCTTTTTCTCTCATCACCTCCTTAGTCAATCCTTTCCATACTTCCCCCATCTCATTTTCATCATCCTCCCTTTTCATCATCTTCTTCCATCTCCTTCCAATCCTCCATGGAAAACCTCCCTCCATTCCTTTCTTTCTAAAAATCACAATAAATCCAATCTTTCTCCATTTTTCAATCCGGGTGTACTTCCGTGTTCGGGGCAACGAGGGGAGAACATCAAGCTAAGAAAATCCTTGTTCCATCTCATATTTCTAAAAGTAAGTTATTATGACTTCCTTCTAATAATTGCTCATTCTATGTGTTAATGAATATTTTGTGGAAAGAAAAAGGATTTTGGTATATTTGAATAATGTTATTTGAGTAAAATGGGTTATTTAAGGTTGAATTGATTTTTAGTTATGAGATGATGGTCTAAGTTGAAGTAATGAGGGTACAATGAGTGTAAGATGTTAATGACTTTAATGGAGTTAGTGTATGTGGTTATATACATATTACCTTGATTTGGAAGATGTTATGAGTATATCTCAATGGAGTTGAAAGAAGTAGAAAAGGATTTGGTAGGCTTTTAATGGTGTGAATTATTATGACTTTCCTTCAAATTGAATGTCATGAAACATTTGAAGTTGTTATTGTTTATTATAATTGTTGTTTGATGCTTTGGAAACTTTCTTGGAGTAGAGAATTTGTTTAATGATCTAGATATAAGATTGATGTTCATGAAAGTTGATAAAGAAGAAAGAATATGGTTTGAATGGAGATAGAAAGGTTAAATATGAAATGGGTAGTGTAATGAGTAAATCAACTAAGTATAAATGGGTTAAATATATCTTATGTGATTCGGAATGATTTAGGATGATATTGGTGAAGTTAGTAAACCTTTTTACGTTCACAAAACAGAGGAAACTTGGTTTGGGATCAACTTAGTGTAGCTATTGAAGAAATTGCAGTTCTGTTCTGAATTCTAGGCTCAGGTCACGAGTCGTGCCCTGTGGCACGAGTCGTGCCTGAGGATGGGACGAGTCGTGATCAATGTTAAGCCTAAGTCGTGCCATGCTAGGGACGCCTGAATCTGGAGGAGGTCAAATGGGCACGAGTCGTGCCCTGGGGCACGAGTCGTGCCCTGGCCTGGTAACTCTTGACCATTTTCCAAGCTGTTTAAACCCAATTTAACTAGGATATAAATGAACCCTCTTTCACCTAGATTAAAGTAGAATACTTGGGCTACACAATGACACCTTAATTGGTTAAAATGGAATTGTGGAAGTAGTTTAAATATTGTTCAGAAGATGGTTGATAAGCTTGATTCGTAACTTCTTCAAAGTGGTTCAAACTTGGGAATTTGATCTTGAACTTTTATTAAGGTTATTCAAGGGTGTGTAATGACTACGTAGGAATGGTTTATGGTACATGGTGACCTTACTTGCTCCCATATCCTTGGTGGTTAGTTTGAATAGTGTTGAAGCTATAAGTTACACTATTGCGATAGTTAGAAATGTTTATGTATCACATTGTGGCATTGTTATCCCAATTGTGGAATTATTGATTATGTGGATACCTTGATATCCCAAGTGTGGATTATTTGGCATATTGTTATATTGTATCCCAAGTGTGGATTATCTGGCATATTGTTATATTGTATCCCAAGTGTGGATTATTTGGTTATATTGTTACCTTACTTGAATTCATATTCATTGATGATATTAGGCATAGTGTATTAAATGAATATTGCACTATAGTATTGATTTAACATGAGTATAAATTACCATGTTGTTATATTCTTATTCCTTTGGTGGATTTTAATTCAAGTATCTATTATGTGCTTGCACGTGTTTATATTATATGTGATTCGGGGGTATAATGGAATTCAATCAATTATGGATTTGTTCTATAAGTGATTGAAGGTTCATCATACCTATGACCGTCCCCTCTGTGGCCACAGAGTGGGAGTGCTAGCTTCTGTATTGAGCCAAAAGCCTTACAGTCAGCTGCGATTTTATGGAGTTAGGTGGAATGCTTCTGTATTAAGCCAAAAGCTTTACAGGTAGCGGCGATATTATATGATACTCTGAATAAGGGTCATATAAGTATCTTCTTTCCTTATATGGATCTCTGGGGTATGAGTCCTATAAGCGGTGAATGTGCATGGGGACAGTTCACCAAAGAGCGGAGTTTTACTCCCGCGTTGTACGACATATTGTTCAGACGGGAAAGGTAAAATGAGGTAGCGTAAGGTGTTTACCGCTTTCATAATGTGTTATGTGTGACCATGCTATGTGTTGCATATTGTTTGGCATCTTGCTGCATTCATAATAGCTTATTGAGATTTATTCTCACCCCTTTCCTTTTACTATTTTAGATTGTGCTGAGACAGGTGACCTGAACCAGTGAGGCCGGGGATAAGAGTGTGGACTTTTGCTTTTGGGACTTGTCAGGTTAAGTATATGAGTTGGTTGTCTGGGGTATTTGTTAAGTATTACTATTTTGAGAAGTTATATATAAACTCTTTTGTAAAACAAAGTTATTTGTGGGTTTTCGATGTAATTGATCAGATCGTGGTTTGTTGAAATCGTTATTGAACTTCCTCCAAGTGGAGATATTATCAGTAGATTACGTTTATGGGAAGTTTGAGAATTGGTTTTCTTTTAAAGGGAAATAAAAGTTTTTAAAAATTAAGATGGGATTTCTTAGTTTGGGCTTCTCAAGCTCGGGACACGCGTTAGGTCTCGGGTTGGGGTGCTCACACAATTCCATGAGGATATTAGCCAGGGTTTCCTCATCACTTACAACAGTAGGCACAGCAGCAGTAGTGGCAGCCTCAGGAGCAACAACAGAAGGGATCACAGGAGTAGGATCAATAGGGTCAGAAGGAGGAATTGCATCAGAAGGAGCTACGGTAGGGGCAACAACTGAAGGAGGAGCATTGGAGGGTTGAGCCCTAGTTCTGATAAGAGGTTGGTCTTCCTCTTCTTCTTCTTCTTCTTCATCACAAACAATGGCAGAAGATGGTTTACCTCCAGGCTTCTTGAGATTTTTGGCTTTATCAGCCTCTGACAACTTTCGTACCCTGTGCGATCGACGAAGGTTCCTTGTGGGAGCTGGATTAGCAAAACGGCCCAAGGGTTTCGAGGGGGATAGCTTCCTCTTTTTGGATGATGGGGCTTCCACAATAGGAACAGAGGATAAAGCAGGGGGATCAACTGATGGTTGTAAAATCGGAGAAGTTGAAGGATTAGGGTTTTTAGAAGACACTGGAACATTCGAGGGTTCCAGTGTGGGAGATTTCGCAGTTGGAGCTTCCATGGAGGATTCAGACGAGGACGAGGGAGGAGGAATTTATGCAAAAAATTTTGATATTGCAGGATTGGCGACAATGGGAGCTTCAGCTATGGCGACAGAGATTGGTTCGTTGTCAAGGACATCTTCTTCACGAATTTGATTATGAGAGGCCATTTAATCTGCACAAACAATGGTTAGGTTGAACAGTACAATTGAAATTAATTGCAATGTGTGTGATTGTGAGTAATAACGAGGGAAGAACGAGGGTTTAGCTGAGGGTTTATGGGGGATGGGGCGGATGTGAGCCCTAATAAATACTCACAACTCCCCCTTTTCAATTTAAACAAGCATTCCTTTTCCAAAAAGGTTTCACACATCCTAAATACCTTAGAAGTCCTCCAACGGCTAGAACCCCCTGAGATTACCACACACAACAACCTTCGAAAAATAAGGAATTAAAATAAAACAAGATTTTGTCAGATTTTTATGGAAACAAAATTCTTCAGCCATATCCTTTTCAAAACTGAATTCCATTCAAAATTGTCCTTCCTTTTCAAATTTGGATTGATACACACCTTTTTCTTTCATGAGAGATATTTAAGATCAAAAACTTATTAAATCAAAGAATAAATTAAGAATGAAAATAAATTAACTAGCATATTTATAAAGCATCCTATATGACCTAAAAATGCAGTATGCCTAGCATGATGCAAACACACAGGTGAAGGAAAAATCTCAGCTCATAGATGTGGTATAAGATGTGAGTCACATTTGGGGACACATTTAGATCACAAAAAGTCAATGAGCAATAATCCAATCTGCACAGCCTCTAGGATGCATCCACCAATTTTTGTTGTGCATTTTTGCATTGTGAGTAGCTTTCACTTTACTTGAATCCCAAAGATAGTCATTTTTCTCAATGATCTTGTCAAGTTTGATTTCAAGATTTCTTATGAGAATCACTTGATCAAAATGGTATGGCTTACTAAGGGTGAATCAGCTGTTTCTCACTATTTTTTTCTTTTATAGCACCCACTGTGAGATACCTAGGAAGGTTATATCAAGTCATCAAAATGGTGACAAGAACAGAAAGTGCTCACAATTAAGTGATCAGAACAATGTCAAAGATGAAAACTCACAAGTGACCACACTGAGATATTTCGTGCTAATGAGTGATATTTATTTTATTTTATTTTTTTCAGTTAATCTAATATACAGATTTGTTAGAGGATGTGAGACACATTTGTGCTCACAACCTTAGATATCACACAAGCTAAGAGACTTCCTCAAGGAGGAAAATCTCTCCAAATCTAATGCCTTTGTAACAATATCAGCCAATTGATTTTCAGTCCCAATAAATTCCAGACACACAGTTTTTTGTTCTACAAGATCCCTAATGAAATGATGTCTAATATCAATGTGTTTTGTTCTAGAATGTTGGACAGGATTTTTAGATATGTCCAAGACACTTTTGTTATCACAAAAAGCAGTCAAAAATTTTCTATTCAATCCATAGTCTTTCAGCATTTGATTCATCCAAAGCAGTTGTGTGCAGCAACTTCCAAGGGCTATATATTCAGCCTCAGCAGTGGATAAAGACACACAATTCTGATTCCTACTATACCAAGACACAAGGTTATTTCCTAGGTAGAAGCATCCACCTGTAGTGCTCTTCCTATCATCACTATTTCCAGCCCAGTCAGAGTCTGTATAGCCAACCAAATTGGTGTTTGTCTCCTTAGAGTAGTGCAGCCCTAGGTTCACAGTCCCACTCACATATCTAATGATTCTTTTCAGGGATTTAAGATGGAATACCTTTGGGTTAGCTTGGTATCTTGCACAGAGACACACATTATATATTATGTCAGGTCTACTTGCAGTGAGGTAAAGCAGACTTCCAATCATGCTTCTATACAGGGTTTGGTCAACACTCTCACCATCTGAATCATGACTCAATTTTTGGGAAGATCCCATTGGTGTTCTTTGATGTAAGCCCAAGAAATAATTCAACTCACCTACCATACTCATCTCAAATGTGGAAGTCATGCTATCCACAAACTCAGCTAGCATAGGGTCAGAATTTGACCCAAACACAATATCATCCACATAGATTTGTGCCACAAGAATCTCCTTTTTATTTTTTCTCACAAATAATGTTTTGTCAACCTCACCTCTCTTGAATCCTAGGTGAAGTAAATGGTCCGTCAACCTACCATACCAAGCTCTAGGGGCTTATTTCAGCCCATACAGAGCTTTTTTCATCTTATACACATGGTTAGGATACTTGAAATCCACAAAGCCTTTTGGTTGTTCAATATAGGCTTCCTCATTCAATACCCCATTTAGAAAAGCACTCTTAACATCCATTTGAAGAAGAGTAAGCTTGAGGTAACAAGCAATGGCTAACAGAAGCCTAATGGACTCAATCCTTGCAACAGGAGCAAATGTCTCCTCAATATCAATTCCCTCAATTTGAGTGTAACCTTGAGCAACTAACCTAGCTTTATTTCTAGTGATCACATCTTGCTCATCAGTTTTGTTCTTGAAAATCCATTTGGTTCCTATGACATTTCCATGAGATGGTCTAGGGACAAGAGTCCAAACCTCATTATTTTCAAATTGAAGTAACTCATCTTGCATAGCAAGAATCCAGTCAGCATCTTTCAATGCTTCAGAGATATTCTCAGGTTCAATATTTGAGACAAAGCAGCAAAAGCTTACCTGGGAGTATGCTGAGGAACAACTCCATAAACCAGCCATCTTTCTATAGTCAGCTTTGTCCTTTTGTCTAGTTCTCACTTGAGCATGTACATCTCCCACAACTTGTGAAGTGGGGTGATTTTTCTGGATTTTAGAGGGAATATCCCTTGATCTATCCACACACCCATCCACATTATCTTCTGGAGCATCATCCTGATCAGATTCAGAGAAACTGTCCTCAGTTACAGGATTTTGAGTGAATGTGGGAGCAGATGTGGATGCAGATGTGTCCACATCCTTGGTTACATCCTTTTCAGGTTCAATAGGTTTTTCAATTCTGGTAGGTTCTGTTGGTTCTTCAGCACCTGTATTTGTATCCTTCCAGTCAAGCAAGCAACCTGAAACATCATCCTCAGCAGTCTTGAGGTTAAGATCAAGTGAGTCATCAAAAACAATATTAGCAGATTCCATAATGGTCTTTGTTTTGAGATTAAAAACTCTGTAAGCTCTACTATTAGTGGAATATCCCATAAAAATTGCTTTATCACTCTTTGAATCAAATTTGGACAGATATTCTATATCATTGAGAATGTAACAAATGCACCCAAATACATGAAAGTACTTCACTGTGGGTTTCTTTCTAAGGAGGATTTGATATGGAGTGACAGTGCTACCAATTCTAAGGAACACTCTATTGCCAATGTGACAAGCAGTGTTCAAAGCTTCTGCCCAAAATTTTTTGGACAAATTTTTAGAACTTAGCATAACCCTAGCCATTTCTTGCAAGGTTCTATTCTTTCTTTCAGCAATTCCATTTTGCTGTGGAGTGATTGGTGCAGAAAACTCATGTGTGATTCCCTTAGAATTACTGAAGGCAGTAAACATTTGGTTCTCATATTCAGTGCCATGGTCAGATCTAATCCTCATAGCCTTAAGTCCATAAAGATTTCTAACCCTTTTGTACCAATTCTTGAATTCTCCAATTGTTTCAGATTTTTTCCTTAAGAACATCACCCAAGTATACCTAGAGTAATCATCAACACACACAAAGGTATACTTTTCCTATCAAAGCTTTCTACTTCAATAAGTCTCATCAAATCAGTATGAATCAGCTCCAAACACCTAGATGTGGAGCACTGTTGGACCTTTTTATGTGATGCTTTTGTTTGCTTTCTCTTTTGACATGAACCACAGACATCAGGATTCTTGAAGTTCAGCTTAGGGAGGTCTTTAACAGCTTCAAATCTTTGAAGTTCTTCTAGAGTTCTACAACTAGCATGCCCTAGTTTTTGATGCCACAGATTGACATCATTAGCTTTTGAACTTAGGCAAAAAAGATTGTCACCAAATTGGTAACAATTGTCAGCAGATCTAGGGCCTTTAAAGACACACTTATTGTCCTTATCAAACACTTCACACAAATGTTTGTTAAACTTCACATAAAGGTCATCATCACATAGCTGACTGATGCTTATCAGGTTGGCTTTTAAGCCTTCCACATGATACACATTGTGCAATTTTGGGAGACCCTTGACATCTAGGGTTCCTTTTCCAACAATTTTTCCTTGAGCATCCCCACCAAAGTTCACTTTCCCCCCACTAATTAATTCATAGTCAAGAAGAACAACTTGGTTCCCAGTCATGTGCCTAGAGCACCCACTATCAAAATACCAAGAGCCAGAGACAGTACTCTTGAGGGAAGAGTAAACAACATTGCAGGTAGCACTTGGTTTGGCCACCCACTGCTTTACAGCTTTCTTTTGATGATCCAGAGGTCTAAGATTACCAGGATGTGTGTTCGGATGTGCATACATCTTCTCACACATCTGAGGCTGATTGGTGTAACCAGATTTCTTTTCAGCCTTTAATTTGTAAAAGAAGGGTCTAATGTGATCAGGAGCAAAGCAGTAGTGATAGATGTAGTGCCTCTTCCTTGGCCTTTTCTCACTCAAAAGGGATTTTTCTCTAAAAATTGGTTTTTCCACACCTTTTGAAGTAGAAGCCTCACATCCCTCCTTTACAAATTTTCCTTTTTCAAAGCCCAGATCAGTTTTATTAAGTTGGCCCATGGAAATAGCTTCATCAAGTTTCATTTTACTTTTGTTCAACTTGGTAAAGGTACCTTCAGCTTTTTCACATTCATTTTTGAAATTTTCAAGCTCAACTTCTCTCTTGGTCACAAGGACTTCAAGTTTGGCAATGGTATCTTTTTGAACATCATTCTCTTTTGAAAGTATGGCTTTTTCATCTTCACAAGCAGCTAATTTGTCAGAAAGAGATTTATTTACCTTAGCAAGTACCTCAATCTTGTCCATCTTTTTTATCCAATCAGTGTGTAGTTCTCTGTAGGTTGCAAAGAGTTCCTCATAGGGAATGTCCCTATCTTCATCTTCGGAGTCTCCTTTTACAGAGAAACAATTGAACACCAGATCAGATGTGTCAGCAGATGTGTTTACATATGGGGCCACAACCACAGTTTCTTCAGAAACTCCTTCATCTATTTCTGCAGAAAAAGCATTAAACACAGAATGGCAATTGATAATGGACATGTTAGCAACTTCATCTTCATTCTCACTATCACTCAGGGTAGCAGTTAAGCTCATTCCCTTCTTCTTAAGTGTGTTAGCACACTCATTGGCATAGAGACCAAAGCCACGACATGCCCTACATTAAACAGACTCAGAGGATTTTTTATTGTCAAAGCTTGGTTTCTTGAATCCATTCTCAGTGCTAGTTTTTGGCTTTTCAGCAGCACTGGGAGCAGGTCTATTTGGAAACTTACTCATCCTTTTGTTTTTCAGTATAGAACTGAATTTTTTCGAAATAAAAGCCACATCCTCTTCTTCAAGATTTGATTTATCAATCTCAGAGGATAGTTCCACGAGCTCTTTTGGCAGAGCAGCAGCACTTTTGAGAGCAAGACTGATTGATTTGTTCTTTTTCTGCTCTTCAAGATTAAGCTCAAACACAGTTAAAATACCAACAATTTTGTCTAGACCTACGGTATTGGTGTCATTTGTCTCCTCAATCACAGGCACTTTTATGTTAAACCTCTCAGGTAAGGTCCTCAAAATTTTACTCACAAGTCTTGCATTGGAGATTGATTCTTCTAGACTTGTACACTCATTTGAAATTTCATGAATTTTAGCAGCATATGAAACAATGTCCTCAGTTTCTTCCATTCGAAGTATTTCAAACCTATCCATTAAAATTCTAAGCCTAGTAGCCTTTACACTTGGTGCTCCCTCACATTGAGTTTGCAAAATATCCCAAGCAACTTTAGCAACACTCTCATTAGTGATAAGCTTGTACATATTTCCAGAAACATGGCTGGAAATAGCACCCATTGCTTTAGAATTATAGTTAGCCAAATGTATTTCTTCAAGAGTCCATTGATCTTCAGGTTTTCTTTCGAAAATAGACTCACCAACACCAGAAGCAGGCTTCTTCTCCACAGTAGGAGGTTGCCATGCAACAAGGATACGCATCCAAGCCCTTTCATTAATACCTTTTATGTAATTACGCATCTTAGACTTTCAAAGAGAATAATTTGTGCCATCCAAGACAGGAGGCCTGTTTTGATGATTTTGGCATTTCATAATGACTACACTTTCTGGATCAACACTCAGTAATATATCGAGAGTTGGCTCTGATACCAATTGAAAGTTTCGTGTAGCTAGGAAGCTTCAAACAACTCAACAGAACACGGATGTGAGTACAGATGTGTCTCACAACTGTCCACACATCCAAAGATAATGCAGCGGAATAAAACAGATTAAAACAATAACGCAAGAGTTATATACGCTTACTGATCTTGAGATCAGCAAACTAGGCTTACGCCCAAAAACTTTTCACTATTAAAACTTTGATGCTTACAAAAATAAGAATAAGTGAAAAACTAAAAGACTAAAATACTAAATGAGTTCTAATCACCTTCTACGACAAGAACACTTCCCCTTTCCCAAGTAGGACCTATTCTAGTCAGAAGTAAAACAAAGAACTCAATGAAAACCTAGATGTGAGTTACGGATGTATGTCACAACCTTCACTCACAACCTAAAATAACAATGTTAAAAACTGTGAAGAACAAGTATTTTTCTCTCTCAGAATTCGTATCTTCTCTTGTGCTAATGACCTTGTATTTATATGCATCATGGAGAAGGTCTTCACGCAATCAACATCTTTCTTTGTGAGATCTCAAATCCTACAAGGAAACATAAAGCACACTCACAAAGAAATAGAATATTAGTAGGTTAGTCCTAATATAAAACTATGTAAATAAAATAAAAGATATTTACTATATTTACAAAGTCCTTGTCAAAGTAGGATAATAATAAATCTTTCATGAAAATCTCAAAATTTTCTTACCATGTTTGAAGTATTTCGAAAATAAGGAAACACATTTTGTTTCCAAAACTCACGTTTTCAGTGTATGAGCCTTATTTATAGCACAATCAATGACTATATCTTTTCGATGTGTGGAGTGGAAAATATCACACTTATTAATAAAAAATAATCGTAAAAGGATAAATATATTATTTATTGTTTGCATATATGATAATCAAGACACATACACAATATATTAGATGGGGCCAAAAAAAAATTATGTTATTGAAACGTAAAAATATTACTTGGCATAATTCAATTAAGTCAGTATTTTAGAGAAGAAATGAAAAATGATACAAAGGCATATACACGATATAGTTAACTTCCTTGCCTTTTTCCTTAATATTTACTTGCAAAATTAAAAAAAAAAATAGAAATAGATAACAAAATTAATTATGAATTTGTACTATTAAAAATTATTCTTTTTAGAGTGTTCCTCAAATATGAAAATGCAATTATTTTAAAATGAAAGGATCGTGTGACATTTATTATGAATGAACGAAATATGAAATGTAAAATCAGTCCAACATTTTTCGCGCAATACCCGAATACGAACATAAAGCCTAGAATTATTGATTCGGACTGATTTAACATTACTTTTGGCATGTCTATACTAATTTATTGATCGTCCACCCACCAACTAACCAAAAAATGAAGATAAGAGGGTGATTAAGGCTCCGTTTATTTAGCGTAAAATATTTTTCGGAAAATGATTTTCGGCAAAATGTTTTTTGAAAAATGAAAATATTTTCCGAAAAATAATATAAAAATGAAGTTTTTCCCATTTTTTGGTGCGAAATAAACACCGAAAAATGAGGAAAATGTTTTCCGAAAAACATTTTCCTTCAAACAAACGGAGCCTAATACTTATACTTCCTTCGTCCTATATTAAATTGGACTTTTTATTATTTCGTCTATCCCATTTCAAATCATACTTCCCAAAATGACAAAGAATATCTACTTTCTTCACTCATTCTCTCTTTATTTTACATTTATATCAGTGTTCTAAAAGACCTCGCCTAAGCGCCGCCAGGCCCCGCCTGTGCGCTGCGCCTCTCCAACGCCTGCTTAAGTTCTCGCCAGCCCCGACTAATCCCGATTGGCCCGCCTGTGCGTTAGGGCCCAACTCCGCCGCCTAACATTCGCCTAACGCTTTTTAGAACCTTGATTTATACTGATAATATCAATCTACTCACTATTTCGGACTCAACGGGAAGAAGAAGCAAACCTAATTCTCAAATTTATGATGCGCTTACTTGAAAGCCTGAATGGTCCCCAAAATTGATGAGTCATTGCTTCATGGGCCCATAATTGTTTAGCGTGGAGAATAGTAACGCATATCCGTGTTCATTCAGAAAGTTATTTAAGGATATTTATTTTTGGTCTTTTGAGTACAATAAGAAAACTAACTTAAATTTTTCCTATTATTCACACCACATAGCAGATTAAATAAGGAGTTTTTACCAAAAATTATCTCAAAAATATGCTATTGACAAAAACAAATATGTAAGTTGTGATATTACAAAAAGCTAATTTTCTTTTTCTTTTTTTCTTCTCTTTTTTATTTTTTTTTTCATTTAAAATAACTGATAAATGCATTTATCAGTTATTTATAACTGCATTTATCAGTTGTTTATAACTGATAAACGCATTTACCATTTTTTTTAAAGAGTATTAGACAGATAAACGCAAAAAAATAGCTTTTTGTAATATTTAAAGAGTTTTTTGTAATATCCAACTTGTGTGGATTTTTTTTTTTTTTTGTAATATCCATCTTTTCAAAACTAGTTTTTGGTAAATGTCCAACAACAACAACAACAAAGCCTTAGTCCCAAAATAATTTGGGATCGGCTAACATGAATCCTCATATTTCATCGTGTAAAAAAAATAAAAAAAATCAACCCCCACATGGATTTTTGCCCTCCACTCCGGGCTCTTCAACACCATACTTTCATACACTCCAAGTAAACTCATATCATTTTCAATCACTCTAATCCAAGTTTGTTTGGGTCTTTCCCTACCCCTCGTCATTTTATCATTTCTTCACTGTTCCGGCCTCCTAACCGGTGCATCACTCGGTCTTCTTCTCACATATCCAAATTACCTTAGACGATTTTTCCTCATTTTATTCTCAATGGGCGCAACTCCTACTTTACCTCTGATCACCTCATTCCCCAATCGACCCTTTCTTGTATGACCGCACATCCATCGAAGCATACGCATCTCCGCCAAATTCATCTTATGCACGTGACACTATTTCACGGCCCAATATTCGGTGTCGTAAAGCAATGCCGGCCTAATTGCCGTGCGATAGAATTTTTCCTTTAATCTATTGGGCATGCCGCGATCACATAGAAACCCTGTGGAACTCTTCCACTTCAATCAACCTGCTTTAATCTTATGAGCCATATCTACATCTAATTCTCCATTCTTTTGAATAATGGATCCAAGATAGCGAAAAAACTCAGAAGCTTGGGCAATATTTCCATCAAATGTGATCGCCCCTGCCTCTCTACTTCCAACTCCGCTAAACTTACATTCCAAATATTCAGTCTTGCTTCTGTTTAGTTGAAAACCTCGAGATTCC
Source organism: Adenophora triphylla var. japonica (assembly GCA_022495995.1). Lineage (NCBI taxonomy): Eukaryota > Viridiplantae > Streptophyta > Magnoliopsida > Asterales > Campanulaceae > Adenophora > Adenophora triphylla. The sequence goes on along the minus strand of JAFEMH010002527.1, from coordinate 270,445 downwards.
AAAGTGTGTCTCCACAACTCCAATTTACTTTCAACACCCTCTCTTGTCTCATCGATCAGCATAATATCATCTGCGAACAACATACACCTTGGTATATCATCGTGGACTGACCTCGTCAATTCGTCCATTATCAAAGCAAAAAGAAAGGGGTTAAGTGTGGAACCTTGATGCACCCAATCTTTATAGGGAACTCTTCAGTCTTTCCAACACTAGTCTGTACACAAGTACTAACTCCATTATACATGTCCTTGATAATATCAATATATTTCTTTGAAACACCCTTCTTTGCTAATGCCCACCAAAGTACCTCTCTTGGCACTTTATCATACGCCTTCTCCAAATCAATGAAAATCATATGCAAATCTTTCTTTTGATCCCGATATTTCTCCATGGTTTGTCTCATAAGATATATTGCCTCCATAGTCGATCTTCCCGGCATAAACCCAAATTGGTTATCCGAAATATCCACAATTTTTCTCAGCCTTTGTGCAATCACTCTTTCCCAAAGTTTCATAGTATGGCTCATTAGTTTGACCCCCCGATAGTTGGCACAATCTTGGACATCACCTTTGTTCTCATAAAAAGGGATCAGAGTACTCTTCCGCCACTCCAATGACATTGTGTTAATTTTCCATATCTTGTTAAATAGAGTTGTTAACCAATCTATTCCCCCCTCACCGAAACAACTCCAAACCTCAATTGGTATACCATCCGGTCCTACAGCTTTCTTCAATCTCATCTTTTTCATTTCTATTTCCACTTCACTCTTTTGAATTCTCCGCATAAAATCTCGATTAACCATACTCGAAGAGATATTTAAATCTCCAATATCCTGCTCTTGACCGCCATTGAACAAGGTATCAAAGTACGAACTCCATCTATCTTTTATCTCTTTATCCCCGACTAGAACTCTTTGGTCTACATCCTTCACACATTTAATCATCCCAATATCTTATGTCCTCTTATCCCTTATACGAGCGAGTCTGTAGATGTCCTTTTTCCCTTCTTTTGAATCAAACTTATCATAAAGTTTTTGATTCACCTTTGCTCTTGCGTCTCTTACTGCTTTCTTAGCATCTCTTCTAGCTTCCTTATACTTCTCATAGTTCTCGTCGCTCCTACATTTCCCCAATAATTTGTAGCATTCTCGCTTGCCCTTTATTGCTTGTTTTACTTCCTCATTCCACCATAATGTGTCCTTACTTGGTGGCCTGTTTCCTCTAGATTCTCCAATGACTTCTTTTGCCACCTCCTTTATGGTATGTTCCATCTTAGTCCAAGTCGAATCTATATCCATATCCTCCATATTATCCGACCAAATACCGGTATCGACCATCTTAGCTACAAATTTCTGTTGATTCTCCCCTTGAAGTCTCCGCCACTTGATTTTAGGGTCTACATGTGGTTTTCTCTTCCTCGAAATTCTCTTACTTCGAAAATCAAGTACTACCAGTCTATGTTGAGTTGCTGTGCTCTCACCCGGAATAACCTTGCAATTTGTATAACTCTTTCTACTAGCATTTCTTACTAAGAAGAAGTCAATCTGACTCGCATTACCCCCACTCCTATAGGACACCAAGTGAGATTCTCTCTTCTTGAATCAAGTGTTCATTATACTCAAGTCATATGCCAACACAAAGTCCAGGATACTATTTTCTGCTTCATTCCTCTCCCCAAAACCAAAACCTCCATGTATGCTCTCAAAGCCATGTCGACTAGACCCCACATGCCCATTCAGATCACCACCAATCACTAATTTCTCACCACTAGGTACTCGTTGCACTACCTCCTCCAAATCTTCCCAAAACACTTGTTTAATAGATGCATCTAACCCTACTTGTGGTGCATATGCGGAAATAATAGTTATAATCTCATCACGTATCACCAGTTTAATGCTCATAATTCAATCACTCTTCCTGTACACTTTCACCACATCATTAAGATACTCCTTATCAATAATGATGCCCACTCCATTTCTACACTTATCCTTTCCTGAGTACCAAAGCTTAAAACCCCAAGGCGATATTTCTTTTGCTTTCTCTCCAACCCACTTAGTTTCCTGTAGACACATTATGTGAATCTTCCTCCTCCTCATAACTTCCACCACCTCTGCTGATCTCTCTATCAAGGATCCAATGTTCCATGTTTTAAAGCGCATCTCACTACCCTTACACCTACCATGGACTAGCTTCTTTATCTGCACTCGCCCGCAATGCGGGAACCCTTGCATATTTGACACCACCCCCGGGCGAAGAGATGGCGCGTCGCTTGCGGGCGACAACCTAGCAACCTTTGCATACTTATCACTACACCCAGGTCTTTGAAGTGTAGCGTCGCCGAGGAAACGCCCCAACGATATTCATATTCAGATTCATGTCATGATAATGTGACAAAATTTTTACGCTGGCTGTCACATGCCTACCGCAACCCTCACCCTTTATCCTGACTTGGGACAGACAATGATAAATCCTTGGTGGGTTTTTTTTTTGGTAAATATCCATTAAATAATTATCTATGCATATATTTTTTTAGATTTTTTTTTTTTTAAACAAAAATACATACTCCCTCCGTCCCCTATTACCTTACCCATTTTTCTGTTTTGGACGTCCCACTTTATAGTCACACTTTCCTAAAAAGGAAACTTTTTAATATTTCTTTATTCATGGGACCCACTTGTCATACTCACAACAACTATTCACTTACTATTCTCTGTCTCACTATCTCTCTCTTACCCACTCACAACTTCTACTTTAATAACATTATTTTTTATTTTTCGTTTTCAACAGTGAACGAGTAAGTTATTATGGATCGGAGGGAGAACTTAATTAAGCTTTTTGAAATTTTAATATTTATGAGGGAATAATCACAATAGTTGCCAAGTATTCCAAGTCCAAATTCCAACAACAATGATTAAGCATCCAAGTCAGAATAGTAGTTTAGGAGAGATGGACATTGATTGGCTCCAAATAACATGGTGGATGATAAACTGTACTAGGGATGGGGACAGCAACCCGAGCCAAGTATTTAGTGCTTTTCCAAATTTATGTCTTTTTTTCTTGTTGTAGGTCCTCCACAACAATAGTATCAAATATTTTGGGCCACAAGATTGGAACTTTTATCAAAAAAAATAAAAAAAATAACGTATTTATTAATAAAATTTTGGGGCTTTGCCCTTTTTTTCCCCTTTTTTTTTTTTTTTTTTTTAAAATGTGTTTTTCACTCAACTCAGTGTCAACTTGTTACTTCCTAGGGTCCAAAATAACTGTTATTTTTAGATAAAATGTTTGATCCTAAATAATTATCATTTTTTTTGGTTAAAAGTATTCAAATTCCTATTTTATCTCCACATTGAAACTTGTTTTGCTTTATTAATTGAGTTAGTGCGTGAAATAATGTAAGAGAGAAATACATTAAATAAGGGGCAATTTTGGTCCTTTTATCATTAAATTGGGGTAATAATTATTTTTCTTAAATTTGTGAAAAGTCCAAAAATGACTGTTATTCTGGACCGGAGTGAGTAGAGTACAAGAAGAGCCACCGAAAAGGGCACTCTAGTCTAGTACGTTGAAGCACTTATCTCACATCGTAAGTAAACAAGTTTTATGCTTAATACATAAAGATTTTGGACTACTACTCTCGTATCCAATTGATTTTGAGATGAAACTTCAGACTTTATCAAATCATTCCCGAGAGGTAGAATTGACATGGACGCTATGCAAGAGGTAGAATTGACATGGATGCTATGCCGGGGGAGATATGGCCATATGGGTGATTTGCAACAATCTAAACTGGTATATAGTCAGACAGCACACAAACTCAGATCCTAGTTTTTCAATCCTAGGCAGTTTGTTAAATAGACAGTGTTGTGGAGAAGCTCGAATGTTGCTGGGGCAATATATACTTTATTTTATTGCATACACTTTAGTATTTAAAAAAAAAAATGGCAGATTACACATTCAACTGCTTTCATTTTATGTAAGTGAACAAAATGAAATTATCTAAACCCACCGAATTTAACTTTGTGTGCCAAAATGATGACAATTCAAGCCAAAGCTCCTTCTCTAAAGTACTTCTTTGCCCCAATGACAAAACCGCCTCAAATGATCAGGCAGCAACCTTCTTGGCAGTTACAGAGTTAATAATGGTGGCAAACTCCGGTCCCTAAGCAAAAGTAAATAAATATATAAAAAAAAATTAAAAAAATCAAGCATGAATCTTGAATTCCAACTATGTCAAGAGCTATATTCAGTGGTGGATCCACGTTATAAGTAATGGGTGCTAGTGCATCCAATACTTCTAGTAGTTGTAATATAGTGGCTAGTGTTCTTGCCTACCAAGTAAGTGACCTGGTTTGATTTTAGCCGTGTTTTTTTTTTTTTGTTGTGTTCACCCAATTTGATTTGTTCCTGGATCCGCCACTGGGCTATATTGGAGAGGTACTGAAACAGAGAATAAAGGGTGGCGTGATATTACCTTTAAGGAAGCACCCCCAACGAGGAAGCCATCAATATCTTCTTTCTTTGCCAGATCAGCAGAGTTGCCTCCATTTACAGAACCTGCAAAAGAAATTTGGCTTCTGATTACAGAACATGAACAAGAGCAACTTATGAAAATATTTGGCAAAGGAAGAGGACTGAAAAGGAAAAGAAAAATTGACCAGATACATGGTTGAAGTTAAAAGTGTAATACCTCCGTAGATAATACGTGTCGTAGAAGCAACTTCCGGTGAAACATTTTTGCTAAGCCAATCACGAACAGCTACATGAACTTCCTGAGCCTGCTCGGGTGAGGCCACTTTACCTGTTCCAATAGCCCATACAGGCTCATATGCAATAACAATATTATCCCAACTAGGCACAGCATCTGCAAACAACCGTGGACATGAAATACATGATTAATGAAATTGCAATATGCCACCCCCAACATTTTGAGTTAATTTGTGTTTATTAATTGGCATATTTAATCATAAATTCCAACTTATAGGCGATTAGAGCGTGAATAAGGACATAAATGAATTGTTTACAAAATCTTAGATGGCCATCGCCAACAGTAACCTATACTTCCTCCTTCCCATAAATATAGTCCCAGTTTTTTCGTGTTTGATTTGATTGAACTTTGACCAAAGATTTAGTGAAACTAATTATCCAAATGATATTCTAAAACTTGTTATTGATACACCATGAAAAGTACTACCGTTAACAATTTTTTAATTTTCATTTAAATAATTAGTTTGTCCTAAATCTTCGGTCAATGTTTAACCAAATCAATCACAAAAAAAGAGGACAGTCTTTATTGGACGGAGGGAGTGTTACCACGCATTTTACTAGATCAAATGGATTAAGGAAGCTTGCCTGCATAAGCCTTCAATTGCCGGTAACAAACATCAAATGTTTTGCCTTCTTCTCTTTCTTGTAAGAGCTCCCCAATGCAGGCAATCACTCCAAGATTCTGGCCCAAGGCATATGCAGCCTTCTTTCCTATGAACTGGATTTAAAACTATTTCAAATTTTGAATATAGAGCCTAAATATCTCATGAAGAATAATTTTGCCAACTTCAACTAGAATATTTTGGAACTCTCTTAAAAAGTAACTTTGATTTTAGAAGTTCCTAAACTGGAAGTTTATCCTAATTACTTACCTGATCATCTTCCCCAATTACATGTCTTCTCTCAGAATGCCCAAGAATTACCCACTTTGCACCAATATCTTTCAGTTGTTCCGCGCTACAAAGAGGAAGAGATGATTTGTTCATTAATACAAAAGATTGCCTTGAGAACATGTGAAAATGTGCAACACCAAATTTAGCTGCATGATATTGATAAGAGCTAAAAGAATGAAGTCGAAGATTTCAGGATATTGGCTTTTTCAACAAGTACTGAACATCTACTCCACTTGCATCCAAGAAGTTTTAAAACAAAGCAGGAATGCCCCTTATTTAGACAAGTGTAATAAAGCTCCATAAAACTGTATGTATATGAGTACTAGACATATACCCCCTGTCCCAAAAAGATCTTCTCACTTTTTTAGTTGTTACTACGAACGAACTTTGAGCAAAATTTTAGATTGATTTAATTATCCTAATAAAAATCTAAAAATTGTTATCGCTAGTATTGTTGATGTTGTATCGATAACAAGTTTTAGATTTTCATTTGTTAATCAAATCAACCTATAATTATAACTCAAAGTTCCTTCGTAGTAACGACCAAAAAAATGGGAAGATCATTTTGGGATGGAGGGAGTACGTCTGTTACAAAGAGTAACATCTACTTTTGCAGTGATGCGAAGAATTGCAAGAAAGTAACATACTGAGCTCACCAACAATAATACTGACCTGATTTCTCCTGTGAAAGCTCCACCTTTCCCAATCCAAGAATTCTGAGCAGCTATCTCAATTCGATCAGTTAAAGAGCTCTTTACTTGATCAATATAAACAAAGGGAGGTCCTACGACAACGTCTGTAGTTTACAGAAAATGAAAAGAGAATTCTTAGATTTAGCAATCATAAACCGATTATAAAAGGATTCAAATGAATAGTAGAGTAAATTGTTACACACCAGATAAATTTGATAATAAGAAAACAAATAACCGGTTCCTAAACATTAATATATCATGCATAATGACACTTCTCAAGGCACATAAAATATAAAAATATCATGAGCCATTAAATCAAGGAAGATAAAACTAAATCATTTAATTTTGTGACATGGATTTGTTTTAACAGATCTGACTGGCATATGAGATATGCGGCAACTAAACCATCTTCAGTGTTCTCTTCTCGTGCCATCACCATTACACACAAGATGTCATCATACCTTGTACTTCCTTCACACATGGGTTCCCTCAGCATGGTAACTTTCTAGCAGCTATTTCATTGTGATCACTATCTCCCTTTTTACATTCACAAGTCATTATAATTATGATTATCAATACAAGCACCATAATAATCTATGATTATGCCTGCTACGATCTACATCAAAACCCAAATGCCCATTGTCCACAAGATAGATTGAAAGAACTCAAAAAAAAAAAAAAAAAAAAAAAAAAAGTATTTTCCCAGTGACTTCATGATTCTTCATAGAAGTTAATACAATGCAGGTTAACCTTCATTCATTAAGTAATCATGCAGGTTAAGAAGCAACTTTGTACACTAGATCTTGATAACAAAACAAAGGTCACCACAAACTTAGATCTCATGTCCCTGCTAGAATATGCAAGTATTCCATATTTAGATCTTATCCCACAGACCTACTAGAATACTCCTATGTCCCATTTGAAATTGCAGGAAATCCGTCGTACATGGGAATTAAGGAGGAGTTTATAATATTAAAGTGTTGTATGGATAGTGGGTTGGGATTGTTAGTGGGGTAGGAAATAGTAAGTGGGTTAGTTGGTGTGAGTATGACAAGTGGGTCTCACTGATTATAAAAGTAATAAAAAAGCTCCATTTTACAATTTTAAGTGGGACACCTAAAATGGCAAATTTTGTACTTTCAAATGGGACGGAGGGAGTATGCAAGTATTTCATACAAAAAGATGTCACAATAAACTACAATTTTGATAATATACGAAAACAGCAAACTTAGATATTGAATATAAACGAGAAGAGTTGCAATGAACATAGATATTATCACAGTTGTCTACTAGCATACGTAAGTAGTTCATATAAAACGCTGAAGTAAATGAAATGTGTGCTTGTAAAATCTCAAAATTAATCAATGTGAAGTTGAAGAATAACTGACCGACATCAGGCTCCAACTTTGCACTGTTCAAGTCAGCGACTAGTTGAGTGATAGAGTCCTTTGTCCCATTCTAGATAAAGGTGGATAATATTGTTAATACAGGAACTACAACAACAACAACATTACCCCAGTGCCGCAAAGGCTCCCACCTACGGTGGGGTAAGGGGGGGTCAGATGTACACAGTGTTGGCCATGTATTAAAGCACAGAGAGAGAGAGGCTGTTTCTAGATGACCCATGATGAAAATTGCGTCAAAAATGGGATGGACTAACTGCTGCTTCATAACAAAGAAGCGCGGACAGTTTAGTGAGCCATTTTAATAACCCGAAAGCAAAGCAAGAGAAGAAGTAAGGACGTGAAGAAATTCGCAAACTCAATTTCATGTTAAGAGTTCAGATCATTCGAAGAAAACATGATGCATAAAGCTGCAAGCTGAAATCATTACATGAACATGCATGAAGTATAACCAAAAAAATCATATGGATGAATGCTCTTTAACCAAACAGAGTGGCATGTGCAATCTTGCTTGTCTAGAACTTTTTCTGAAAGGACTAAGGCCTTCTCTAAGAGCTGAACAACCAAATCTTGAGAAACAATAACAGAAGACTGCTAGCATATGCACGATACAATTACTATATTGTACCTTCTAGTATATTATGTGATCCATGCCCAACGTGAATGTTTAGCCAACAATATTTAAGTTATTTTCTTTTTCCATTTTGAGAAAATTTGAGAATCAATAATCCTCTAGCAATGCCCGAAAACCAGATGGAGCATATAAAAATATATTATATAAATGGGTTACATTATACCCATTGAAACACTTTTAAATATATATAGATAATCGTTTTTTATGTAAATTTACAAAGTCTTGTATTAATATTGAATGAACACACATGTTTTCTATCACTAGGATTATTTGTATGTATATTTATATGTGTTAACATATTAATGATACAAAAATGATAGAAATCTTGGTAACAAACTAGAGATAGGCATTATGTATCCGGTTTGACAACCGTGCACCAAATCTCTTTTGGACCTTGCTCCTAACCACTTCCAATCCAAGAAAAGTAGTTTTAAGTGGTTGATCATTGATGAGGGGCCAGAGATGTTACTTATGCAATCCAGAAGAGCTAGGGCCTACCCCTAGATCAATTCTAATGAATCAAACCAATATATCATAGCTGCAGGTCCACTTCTAATACTTTTCGGGACCATCTAATTCGGACGTTGTTATTTCAGTAACCAACAGCAATGGTGCCTGCCCGGCGGCTAAGCCAGGCTACTGCTAACCACTAATTGATCTAACTTTTGTAAAGACTAATTGTATGTTCTTAACTCCATAGTTTGCACCACAAAAGAAATAGGCTGATACGAAATTACTGTGCTCGTAAAGTGGAAAAACAGGAGCTGAAGAGAGAAGAAAAGATACTTACACACTTCCAGTTGCCACCGACAAAGAACTGCAACAAAAATAAGTATCAAATTTGGTTAGTAATTTGTGAATGTTGAGAAACTATGTACTATATATCAAGGAAGTAAGTAAAGGTCCAGTTGCTTCCTGAGCTAATCTATTGTTGTGGTTTATCGAAGAAAAATACAAACTTTAGCTCATACACATTTCAACAAGTCAGCACAAATTCACAGATTTTACAACCCAAGGCAAAGTTCTTATTTTTAGCCAGCAAAATAGAATTTGTCAAACAAATATTTTAGTTGATCAACTGAAAAACAAGAAATACAAAGGGCAGTATATCTTATAATGGGTCAAGTTTCTTAAGTTAAGAATACCATGAATTGACCCTTGCTACGAAACATACCAAAGTTCAACTATTGTAAGAATGTGACAATCCAATTCAACTTGCTTAATTCTTTAACGGTGCAGGTACTATATAAGCTAGTGATATGTATTTCACGTAACAATATCCAAGCTTTAAAATTGAATTGGAGCTACAAAGGTCTTTCAGTTTTTCCCTAATAACCTCACTTTTTGGCTAAAAGTGGCAAAAGAAACTTGCCATGATTTGAGTTTCTTAATATAACAAGCTTAGAACCATGATACAGCTATCACAAACAAAAAAGCACATAAAATTAATGGAACAATCAATGGTTCGCTATTTCAGATTTTAAGCTAATTTTACCACAACGAAGTACAGAGTATTTCAGTTTTAACACCTTTGATTGCATGCTTTCAAACCTAATAATTAAACAACATTTTCAACTATGTCTCAATCTTGATCATATTGCTCTCAGCAATTTTAATAATCTCCATACAAATTAACTACTATAGAGCAGCTCAATAAGAATGAACTTTGAAAATTTCAAATGACACAAAAACAATTGACTGAACACAAATGCATCAATTGCAAACAAATCAACTGGAACTAACTTAATAGCTGTGTCATCAATCTACACATCAAGTTACAACTACAATGCAGTTCAATTAAATTCCAGAATAATCGATTAATCTCAGACAAGGCATTAATTTTGAAAAATCAAAATTGACAATAGCTAGATCTAATTGGAGACAGTACCTTTCCGGTGCCGGCCATGGCGACGATTGAGCTACATCGTTTGGAGGAGGAGGGGGTAGAAGAGAGGCGGATGTGAGAGTCGACGGTATGGAACAAGGATTGAGTGGAGGAGAGAGAAACACGGCGGATACCACCGGAGAAAAGAGGCGACGACGGAGTTGAGGAGGATTTAGGGCCGGCGAGTTGAGAAACGAGAGAGGTTGAGACGACCGCCATTTGAATCAACGACAACCTTTGCTTGGAAATGCTGCTGCTGTCCTGTTGGTTCAGTCTCTCTCTGGTATATCAACAACCAGAAGTAGCAGTAAAGTTGCTGTTGGCTAAATAAATATGAGGCGATATATTCTAAGATTATCTGTGTTGAATCGCACGAGAGTTGACATCCTCTCTCTGTCAAGTTTTAACTTCTTCTTTCCCGAGCGTACTCACCACGCTCTTCATCATTAAATTTTGTTGGGAATTTGATTAGGAGGAAGTTCCTTTTGAAACAAATCACTTTTCATCAAGTTTTTTATTAAAATTAAAATGAAATGATTTGAAAAGTTCTTATATTGTACTCCCTCCGTCCCAATCTAAATGTCCAAAATTGACCAAAAAAAAAAATTTGACTTGGTCATAAATGCAAATCTAATTATCCTATTGAAATTTTAAAAATTGTTATTGATAAATAAATTAATTATTTATCAATAACAATTTTTAAAATTTCAATAGGATGATTAGATTTGTATTTATGACTAAGTCAAATTTTTTTTTTTGGTCAATTTTGGACATTTAGATTGGGACGGAGGTAGTATATAATACTGCATGTAATATTATTATATTCACTCGTACGTGATTATAATACTGCATCTATAATATAACATGGTAGACATGTCCAAATAGAATTGAAAATCGACGGAACCGGCCGGTAGAACCGGAACCAGGAACCGGCGAGAATCGGGAACCGCCGGAACCGGGAACCGAACGTAACCGAGAACCGGATTGAAACGGTTCGAATACAAATCCATCATATTGGGAACCGAGGAACCGGAAACCGGGAACCGTAACTCAATGTAAGTTAAATGTAATATTTAGCATTTATTTAGTATTTGTACTTGTAGTGTAGTGTTGTTTTATTTAAATTCTAAAAATATTGTTAGAATTTTTATTCTATCTTTAATAATATACTAACCAAATTTTGTCTACTTCTCATTCTTTCCAAAAACATACTCCCCAAGTGAAAAAAAAAACAGATTAGTTAGCGTCTTTACTGTCTTAAGAGGTTTGGATTTAAAAAAAAAAAAGTTAGATGGAGATGGAACTGGTGAAACCGTTGGAACCGAAACCGAAATCGACGGATGGAACCGGGAACCGGATTATATGGTTCGAATACGGTTCCGGCTATTTGGGAACCGGGAACCGGGGGTTCCGAAACCGGAAACCAGAACCGGAACCGTTTGGACATGTCTACAACATGGTGAAGGAACTTCTCGGGCATTATGATACTTTTTTAGAACTTCCCGATCACTCTCCCAATTTTGTTACTTATTCTTACACATTCCCTCTTTCGTAACAGGAAATATGCGTATGTATCCAGACCTTTTTGAATTTGATCCCTACTTATCATTATTCATGAGGTATCAAAATTTTCATCTCCAATAATATGTATCAAATTCATGGTATTAAAGTATATTTTTTTTTATTTGTTAAGTTTATTAATGCTTTCAATATTACCAATTATTTTTTTTAAACTATGCCTATGGATTTAATTATTTTTTATCAAAAAAATATAATATTAACTTTATTATTACTATATAAAAAGTCAAATAAATTACAATTTAATGCGTATTTATGGTATTTAATTAAATAAATTAGTATTAATTTACTACTTCCTACAATTAATGCCTAGTTTATGGTATTAAAATTTATTTTTAATTTTCACATATAGTTGGTCTTATAAAAAACGCGTTTTTTCTGGCACTTAGAAAAAACGTGTTTTGTGTTTCCCCATTTGTGCCAGTTCCAATTTAACAAAGTGTCAGTGTGACAAACTGCCAGTGCATGTGTAACAAAGTGCCAGTGAAAAAAGTGTCAGTACCAGTTTAACAAAGTGCCAGTGTAAACTGGCACTGGCACTTTGTTAAACTGACACTTGCGCTTTTTACACGGGCACTTTTATATACATGAGCTGGCACTCTTCACACTGGCACTCTGTTAAACTAATACTGGCACTTTGTTACACTGACATTTTTGCTGGCTCTCAAAAACACAAGCACTGGCATTCAAAAACACTTGGACTGGCATTCAAAAACACATACACTGGCACTCAAAAACACATACACTGGCACTCAAAAAAACTGATAATTATTTTTGCTGGCTCTCAAAAAAACATGGACTGACATTCAAAAAACCTTGGACTGGCACTTGAAAACACATACACTGGCACTTTTGTAGACTTGCACTGGTACATTTTATTCAAAAGAACAAAATATCTGTTAAGATGAATTTTGTCCAATATCAAGGCAAATACATGATTCAGATTTTGGCCCATTTCTCCATTACATTCCACAACTGCAGGGCCCATAAAAACTTCATCTTCTACCTTCTTTCTACACCTCCATGAAAGCTTTAAATCACCTCTAACCGGTAACTCCAAGGGCCGGGATCGAATTAGTAAACTTCTAGGCAATACGAATCCGACGACCGGAGTGTCAATTTCTCCTTCTTTTACCGTTTAATCTTCTAGGTATTCGTTCACCGAGAAATTGGATAACGACAGCGAATGAGAGATTCCTAAATCTCATCTTGCAGTTTGAATTATGAATTGGTGATTGAGGTCGCCATTAATGGCGATTAGAGAGAGAAAGGGAGAGAGAAGGCAAATCGAGCACGGTGAAGGGCGATTGGAGAGAGCAGGTACCGTCTTTGCGCACGGTGAAGGGCAGATACTGTCTTTGCATTTAGAGAGAGAGTAGTGAGAGAGAATGAGAGTGAGCGATGAGAGAGAATGAGAGTGAGCGATGCGGGATGCGGGTAAAAACATGTTTTTTTCTAACTTAACAAAAAAACGCGTTTTTTATAAGTTTTTGGCATTGGTTTTTGTAAATTTTATTTTTATAAAATAAAAACAAAAGTCAGAGAAAGTGTGTAAAAATGAAAAATCAATTGGATGAATGATATTTAACCGGATGAGATTAATTGGGTTAATAAGACAAGCCTACGTGATCAATTTTTTTTTATCAAAATAATTTTATTAATATTTTTAATATGATAAATAATTTCAAAATGATAGTTATCTTAATTATTTTTAAATTAAAATATTAATTTTATAAATAATTATATAAAATTTTTAATAAATTAAAAGTTAAAAATAAATCAAATGACAGTCTACAAAATATTTTCAAAAAAATAAAAGATTAGGTGATAAAAATATGCAACCGGATAATATATATTTTATGTGATTAAATATGAATATATAATTAAATATTGGTTAATTTGCCATATGTCATCTTCTTGTTGGTCAATTAAAAAGTGGGAAGGAGGACAAAAAACTGATTTAATGTTTGGGAAAGGGGATAGCCTCTCATGTGGGCCTGTTTTTGCCAGCTTCTTTATTCTTATTCACTTTCGCGCGTGAAGAGAATGTGGAAGTATTAGACTAGGTAGCAAATTTGCTACCTTTACTAATACTACACCAAAATTTGATACCATTCATTTTTGTTGTTGGAGTTGCTAATACTTCTCAATGGGTATCAAAATTTGTATTTGATACCCATTGTTGGACTTGCCCTTAAAATGTTAATAGGATCCATTTAACACATTTAAATAAAAATTTTCCTATCTTACCTTCTTTCTCATACTTTGCATTTTATACTCACAACACACGCTTTTTATTTTATCCCACACATTCAATTTTAATAACTGATGATGTCAAAAACGTCAGCTCAGTCAAAATTCAGTGGTTCGGATATATCCTATATACTTGAATAGCCTGAAAAAGATAAATAAACACGTAAACTAAGTCGGGGCTTCACCGAAAAATGCCCTCCGGCTTGAGATTAAGTATTTGTATTTATGAAAGCAAATCAATTGAAAATATTTCAGAGCCAAAAGATGCGTTATCAGAAAATTGTGATTTATGTCTTATATTTATAGGCGTAAAAGATAGTATCCTGTCTTGGATAGGAAGTTATGAGAGATAAGGAATTAAATCTTACTCATGTCTTAATTCCTTGATTTACTTGTTGGACTAGGATTAGAAAAGTGGTAATGGGCATATGTCGAGGATGCATGATCCTCGACATAGTCTGCTAGCCGACATAGTACTATGTCGAGCAAGAGAAATGACCAAGGGTAGGGAACCCCATTTTAATTGTCACAAACGTAGCTTTATTGTTGTAGACATGGTACTGATCGACTTTGGCGTGTGCCTTGGTCGACATAGCTTTAGTTCTCTAGTCGTCATAGTTATAAAACTATTTCCCTATGTACAGGTCGACATGGTGGCTTATGACGAGTAGAGGATGACGGGCATAGCTAGAGAAGACCATTTCATATGTCATATTTTGCGCTTGTGTATATTTTTTATTGGGCTCAATTCATTGGGTTTTGCCCGTTTTATTGCCCCTGATTGTACTCGATTTATCGCTCAATAACTGTCATTAAGGGACGGAAAAGTAAACTATTGTTTCAGCAGTTAGGTGCACTCAGCGACCTAAATTAAATCATATTCAAATAAGTGGTCTTTGTTGATGGGATGGTGGTAGTGGCGAAACCACTTTAGAGGGATGGGTTAGACCCTCTTGATTTTTTGATTTTTTTTAAATGTTATTATAGTATCTCTAAATTTTAGACAATCATTAAAAATTGTTAATTTTTTCCGTCTTTATGTGGGTAAAATTTGTATTATAAATCGTTTTGACCCCTTTTATTCCAAATATCTATATAATAAGTATAATTTCTTTCTAAAGCAGTCTCGATCCCCATTTTTCAAAAATTAAATAAAATAAAATTGGATTGCCACTAGATGACGAAAATGTTAAATGATAATAATATCCTTCATAACTTCATAATAAGATGAATAGACCAATTGTAAACAAAAGAGGCACGTTTGTGACTCGCGAGTGTTGAACTTATGAAGATATGATCGTATGATAAAAGTATGAGAAACATGCATAAAACTACTTGCAAAAAAGCACTCGTGTTGCAATCATATAAACAAGATGCTTATACTATAGTATTCTAATATTATGATAGAATTTTTAAATCTTTTATAATTAAGTTGTAGTTGTTCAATTACGACTTATTTATCATGGTATCAAATACTTTATTCTCTATATATGTTATTCAAGGTTATTCAAGCTTGCTGCATTCTCCTCCTAATCCGCTATCTCTCCTTCGTCCTCCTCACCTTAGAAGAACTTCACTTTTTATTATGAATACTAATTTTAAGAAGTTTTATTGCAGAAATACTTTCACCACTGTCTCCGCTACAACATGTAAAGTTAATATCAACTTTACTAGCAAATAAACAAACGGATAAACACCATCATTTTTCATCTCAACGATTTCTTTTTTGCAACTCTCAAATCTGAAAACGTGAGTTTTATGGGAACATATTAATGTTTCCTTATTTCAAAAGACTTCTATATGGTAAGAAGATTTTGGGACTTTCATGGTAGATTTATTCTTGTCCTACTTTGACTAGGAGATTGTAAATATGTAAATATCTTTTATTTATGTACATAATTTTATATTAGGACTAACCCACTAATATTCTATTTCTTTGTGAGTGTGATTTATGTTTTCATATAGGAAAAGAGATCTCACAAAGGAAGATGTTGATTACATGAAAATCTTCTCCATGGTGCAGTATAAATACAAGGCATTCAGCACAAGAGAAGCAACGGATTTTAGAGAGAAAAATACATATTCTTCATAGTTTTCGACATTGTTGATTTTAGGTTGTGAGTGAAGGTTGTGCCTTACATCCGTAACTCACATCTAGATTTTCATAGAGTTCTCTTGTTTTACTTCTGACTAGAATAGGTCCTACTTGGGAAAGGGGAGTTGTTCTTGTCGTAGAAGGTGATTAAAACTCGTTTAGTATTTTCATATTTTAGTTTTTCACTTATTTATTTTTGTAAGCATCAAAAGTTTTTATAGTGAAAAGTTTTTGGGCGTAAGCCTAGTTTGCTGATCACATTGATCAGTAAGCGTAAATAATTCTTGAGTTATTGCTTTTAATTTGTTTTATTCCACTGCATTATCTGTGGATGTGTGGACAGTTGTGAGACACATCTGTACTCACATCCGTTGTCTGTTGTGTGATTGAAGCTACCTAGCTACACGAAACTTTCAATTGGTATCAGAGCCAACTCTCGATATATTACTGAGTGTTGATCCAGAAAGTGTAGTCATTATGGAATGCCAAAATCACCAAAACAGGCCTCCTGTCTTGGATGGTACGAACTATTCTCTTTGGAAGTCTAAGATGCGAAACTACATCAAAAGTATTGATGAAAGGGCTTGGATGTGTATTCTTGTTGCGTGGCAACCTCCTACTGTGGAGAAAAAGCCACCCTCTGGTGTTGGTGAGTCTATTTTCGAAAGAAAAACTGAAGATCAATGGACTCTTGAAGAAATACAATCTACAAATTATAATTCGAAAGCTATGGGTGCTATTTCCAGCCATGTTTCTGGGAATATGTACAAGCTTATTACTAATGAGAATGTTGCCAAAGCTTCTTGGGATATTTTGCAAACTCAATGTGAGGGAGCACCAAGTGTGAAAGCTACTAGGCTTAGAATTTTAATGGATAGGTTTGAGTTACTTCGAATGGAAGAAACTGAGGACATTGTGTCATATGCTGCTAAGATTCATGAAATTTCAAATGAGTGCACAAGTCTAGGAGAATCAATCTCCAATGCAAGACTTGTGAGTAAGATTTTGAGGACCTTGCCTGAGAGGTTCAACATAAAAGTGGCTGTGATTGAGGAAACTAATGACACCAATACCGTAGGTCTAGATAAAATTGTTGGTATTTTGACTGTGTTTGAGCTAAATCTTGAAGCTCAGAAAAAGAACAAATCTCTCAGTCTTGCTCTCAAAAGTGCTGCTCCAATTCCAAAAGAGATTGTGGAATTATCCTCTGAGATTGATAGTTCAAATCTTGAAGAAGATGATGTGGCCTTTATTTCGAAAAAGTTCAGTTCTATACTGAAAAACAAGAGGATGAGCAAGTTCCCCAATAGACCTACTCCCAGTGCTGCTGAAAAACCAAAACCTAGCACTGAGAATGGATTCAAGAAACCAAGCTTTGAAAATAAAAAATCCTCTGAATCTGTCCAATGTAGGGCATGTCGTGGCTTTGGTCATTATGCCAATGTGTGTGCTAACACACTTAAAAAGAAGGGAATGAGCTTAACTGCTACCCTTAGTGACAGTGAGGATGAAGATGAAGTAGCTAACATGTCTATCATAAACTGTCATTCTGTGTTTAATGCCTTTTCTGCAGATATAGAGGAAGGTGCTCCTGAAAAATCCTTGGATGTGGTCTCAGTTGTGAACACATCTGGTGTCACATCTGAACTGATGCTGAACTGTTTCTCTGTAAAAGGAGATTCAGATGATGGAGATGAAGATAGGGACATTTCCTATGAGGAACTTTTTGCAACATACAAGGAGCTGGATACAGATTGGATGAAGAGAATGGACAAAATTGAGGTACTTGTTAAGGTAAACAAATCTCTTTCTGATAAATTAGCTGCTAGTGAAGATGAAAAAGCTATACTTTCAAAGGAAAATGATGTTCAAAAAGATATCATTGCCAAACTTGAAGTCCTTGTGACCAAAAGAGAAGTTGAGCTTGAGAAATTCAAAAATGAATGTGAGAAAGCTGAGAGTACATTTACCAAGTTAAACAAAAGTAAAATGAAACTTGATGAAGCTATCTCTGTTGGTCAGCTTAACAAAACTGGTTTGGGCTTTGAAAATAATTTTGTAAAGGAGGGATGTGAGGCTTCTACCTCAAAAAGTGTGAAAAAACAAGTTTTTAAAGAAAAAATCCTTTTGAGTGAGAAAAGACCTAGGAAGAGGCACTAGATCTGCCACTACTGCCTAGCTCCTGGTCACATTAGGCCCTTCTGTTACAAACTCAAGGCTGATAAAAAAATCTGGTCACTTCAATCAGTCTCAGATGTGTGAGAAGATGTATGCACATCCGAACACACATCCTGGTAATCTGAGACCTCTGCAACCCAAAAAGAAAACTGTAAAACAGTGGGTGGCCAAACCAATTGCCACCTGCAATGTTGTTTACTCTTCCCTCAAGAGTACTGTCTCTGGCTCTTGGTATTTTGATAGTGGGTGCTCTAGGCACATGACTGGAAACCAAGCAGTCCTTCTAGACTATGAAGTGATTAATGGAGGGAAAGTAAATTTTGGTGGAGGTGCTCAAGGAAAGATTGTTGGGAAAGGAACCCTAGATGTTAAGGGTCTCCCAAAATTGCACAATGTGTACCATGTGGAAGGCTTGAAAGCCAACCTAATAAGCATCAGTCAACTGTGTGATGATGATCTTTATGTGAAGTTTGATAAGCACTTGTGTGAAGTGTTTGATAAGGATAATACCTGTGTGTTTACTGGTCCTAGATCTGCTGACAATTGTTACCAATTTGGTGACAATCTTTCTTGCCTAAGCTCAAAAGCTAATGATGTCAATCTGTGGCACCAAAAATTAGGGCATGCTAGCTGTAGAACTCTGGAAGAACTTCAAAGGTTTGAAGCCATTAAAGGCCTCCCTAAAATGAACTTCAAGAACCCTGATGTCTGTGGTTCATGTCAAAAGGGAAAGTAAACAAAAGTATCACATAAAAAGGTCCAACAATGCTCCACTTCTAGGTGTTTGGAGATGATTCATACTGGCTTAATGGGACCTATTGAAGTAGAAAGCTTTGGTAGGAAAAAGTATGCCTTTGTGTGTGTTGATGATTATTCTAGGTACACTTGGATAATGTTCTTAAGAGAAAAGTCAGAAACAATTGGAGAATTCAAGAATTGGTACAAAAGGGTTAGAAATCTTTATGGTCTTAAGACTGTGAGGATTAGGTCTGACCATGGCACTGAATATGAGAACCAAATGTTCACCAATTTTTGCAACTCTATGGGAATCACTCATGAGTTTTCTGCACCAATCACCCCACAGCAAAATGGAATTGCTGAAAGAAAGAATAGAACCTTGCAAGAAATGGCAAGGGTCATGTTAAGTTCTAAAAACCTGTCCAAAAAATTCTGGGCAGAAGCTTTGAACACTGCTTGTCACATTGGCAATAGGGTGTTTCTAAGGATTGGTAGCACTGTCACTCCATACCAAATCCTCCTTGGAAAGAAGCTAACTGTGAAATATTTTCATGTGTTTGGATGTGTTTGTTACATTCTCAATGATAGAGAATATCTATCCAAGTTTGATTCAAAGAGTGACAAAGCAATTTTCATGGGCTATTCCACTAATAGTAGAGCTTACAGAGTTTTTAATCTCAAAACTAAGACCATTATGGAATCTGCTAATGTTATTTTTGATGACTCACTTGATCTTAACCTCAAGGCTGGCCGAGGATGATGTTTCAGATTGCTTACGCACCGGAAAGATACGAAACAGGTCTTTGGAGAACCAACAGATGCCGCGATGCTTGAAAAACCAGTTGAACCTGATAAGGATGTAACCAAGGATGTGGACACATCTGCTTCCACATCTGAACCCTCATTTGCTCCCACATCCACTCAAAATCCTGTAACTGAGGACAGTTCCTCTGATTCTGATCAGGATGATGCTCCAGAAGGTAATGTGGATGGGTGTGTGGATAGATCAAAGGATATCCCTTCAAAAATCCAGAAAAACCACCCTACTTCACAAGTTGTGGGAGATGTGCATGCTCAAGTCAGAACTAGATAAAAGGACAAAGTGGACTATAGAAAGATGGCTGGTTTGTGGAGTTGCTCTTCAGCATACTCCCAGGTAAGTTTTTGTTGTTTTGTTTCAAAGATTGAACCTAAGAATATTGCTGAAGCATTGAAAGATGCTGACTGGATTCTTTCTATGCAAGATGAGTTGATTCAATTTGAAAAGAATGAGGTGTGGACTCTTGTCCCTAGACCCTCTCATGTAATGTCATAGGAACCAAATGGAT
This sequence comes from Adenophora triphylla var. japonica, assembly GCA_022495995.1. Taxonomy (NCBI): domain Eukaryota; kingdom Viridiplantae; phylum Streptophyta; class Magnoliopsida; order Asterales; family Campanulaceae; genus Adenophora; species Adenophora triphylla. Next base: position 250,002 of record JAFEMH010002527.1, on the reverse strand, counting down.
TTTCAAGAACAAAACTGATGAGCAAGGTGTGATCATTAGAAATAAAGCTAGATTAGTTGCTCAAGATTACACTCAAATTGAGGGGATTGATTTTGAGGAGACATTTGCTCCTGTTGCTAGGATTGAGTCCATTAGGCTTTTGTTAGCCATTGCTTGTTATCTCAAGATTACTCTTCATCAAATGGATGTTAAGAGTGATTTTCTAAATGGGATATTAAATGAGGAAGCCTATGTTGAACAACCTAAAGGCTTTGTGGACTCCAAGTATCCTAACCATGTGTATAAGCTGAAGAAAGCTCTGTATGGGCTAAAGCAAGCCCCTAGAGCTTGGTATGGTAGGTTGACTGACCATTTGCTTCACCTAGGACTCAAGAGAGGTGAGGTTGTGTGATGATGTGGCCACCTAAAATTTTTTTTCGAAAGGGTTTTGCTTTGAAATTTTTGTTTCTTTGAAAACCAATCGAAAAAGAACGGAGTCGCCACGCCATTTTTGTTTTAAGGGCCAAAATTTTGAAAAATGCCCGAGATTAGAGATTTGGGTTCGGAGTTCATGTTACACACCGGGAAGGACGTTAGTGTGCACCCGGAATGCCTCGTAAAACGAGTCTTCCAAGCTGAAAATCATTTGTGTGTGTGTGTGTGTGTGTGTTTTGGCCAAAATAATTTGAAACTCAGAAAAGTAAAAAATTGGGATATCTTTTTAAGACTTTAAACTGATCCCATGATTTTTTGGAAGATTTTTGGGTTGAGATTTGGTACTCAAAAGACCTTTTGAAGTTGAGAGTCACTTCTGCCAGAATGAAAAAGGCAGTGGACATTTGATTTTGAAATGGATTCAAGGGTCTTAAAAATTCATAATCTGGATAAACTCAGAGAATGAAAGTTGTTTCAGACACCTTAAATAAGATTTGTGCGAAGGAATTTTTCATTTTGGAGAAGATTTGAGGGGTCAAAACCTTCTTGAAATCTCAGATATGCAATCTGGATTTCCAGAAGCTGATGAACTAGCCTCTAAAAGAAAATTTGAAAAAGAGAGTTTTACTCACCCAAAAAATAAAGTAAAAATATTTCTGGAAAGCTCTGGATGTTGGCTACAAAAAGTGTTTTTTAGTCAACACCAAATTCCAAATTTATCTGTGTCCAAAAATTAAGACAATGGACTGGGATCCTGGAAAATTGCTACTGGACAGCAACTTCTCAAGAAAGAAAATATGATTTTAAGGGGGGTTTTGCATCCATGCTTGTCCCCATTTCCCTAGGTTTTGGTTAGTGATCACTTGACATTTTAGTGGTGAATCAACTATACCGAACCATCCTTGGGGTACATTAGGACTAAGCACTTCATTTGCTTGGGAAGGGGAATTTTATCCTTTGAAAATGAGATTTGATGCTTGAAAATGGTTTTTAGGGTTTTGAAGATGCATTTGCAAGAAAATAAGAAAACATTGAAGAAAATGTTGATCCTTGTAGAGGATCATCCATGGAGATGAACTTCCATGGTGATCCTCTTGGATCTAGAGTAAGAAAATGAACAAACTACATTTTGTAGTTTGAAGATGCATGCATGGATGAGAGATTTAGGGTAAGAAGAGGGAGGTTATACCTATCTTCTTTGTATTTTGGGGTTTTGGCTTGAATGTATGAGTGTTTGAGGCTTTGAATATGATGGTGAGTGAGTTTGATTTGAGTGAGTGAAAGTTGGGAAGATTCAAGAGAAAAAGGTGACAATTCTTATAGAATTCTCACTGTTTTCTCGAGTATATTCGCCAAATGCTGTGAATTGTGCTCTTCTTCCTCTTTATTTTTGTGACTGGAGGGCTCAATTTATAGCCCTCTGGAAATGACAAACCTATCCGCGCGGATAGGATCAGTCGCGTGCACTGTTCATTAAATGATGCTTCAGGCTTTGGACACAAGGAATAATCTTTTTTAAAATTCAAATTAAACAGCCAGATTATGTTCCAGCCATTTCTATTTTTGGTTTTTGACCATTTCTTTTGCTTTTTTGATTCCTTTCCTTGGTTTATCCTTTTTTGGCAATCCCTAATCTACCCCTACTTGGTTAGAAATGTTAGGAATGTTAGGAATTGTTAGAAATGTTATAACTTTCGTTAATTTTCTAACGAAAATTCTAACAAGCTCAAATTGGAGCACTTACAGTAGCCCCTCGGCGACGGCGCTTTCGAAGGAAGCGGGGTCGTCGATAAGAGTAAGGCTCCATATTTGGCGGGATGATCGAGTGATCGGGTGGCTGAACCTAGTGATAGGCTACCTACGTATCCCGAATGGGAATCAAGCCAGTCGTAGTTCGGGTCTTTGACCCTGGAGATGGTGGCGTTTTAGGTGCCTCGAACCTGATGAGCGAGTTCTGCAGTCGGTTGCTGGAGAGAAAATCTGCTGGGGATAAGAGATGACCATTTTCGGTTTGATGGCTATCCGCTCTGCTGGGGATATGAATGACCATTTTCGGTCTGATGGCTATCCGCTCTGCTGGGGATGATTGTGATTTATCGTTTTCCTAGTGTTTGTGTGTGATAGCGTCTTAGGTGCCTCGAACCTTGGAGATGGCGTTTTAGGTGCCTCGAACCTTGGAGATGGCGTTTTAGGTGCCTCGAACCTTGGAGATGGCGTTTTAGGTGCCTCGGACCTTGATGATGGCGTTTTAGGTGCCTCGAACCTTGGAGATGGCGTTTTAGGTGCCTCGAACCTTGGAGATGGCGTTTTAGGTGCCTCGAACCTTGGAGATGGCGTTTTAGGTGCCTCGGACCTTGATGATGGCGTTTTAGGTGCCTCGAACCTTGATTTGAAATGGCCTTTCGGTGGACTTTGTCTGCTGCCGAAGGAGAGGGTGACCGTTTTGGTCGAGGGGCTGGACCTAATGATAGGCTACCTACGTATCCCTAGCGGGGAATCAAGCCCTTTCGTAGTTCGAGATCTTCTCGAGATTTCGTTGGCTTTTGGGATTCCGTTAGCTTCGCTGGGGATTTCGTTAGCCTTTCTGGGAAAAATCAGACGTATTCGTCTGGGAAATCGGTCTTACGTTTGGCTGCCGGGGAAGATTTTGATGAAAGATACGGGATCTCGTTATCTTTCTCAGGGAGATCGGTCTTACGTTTGACTGCCGTTGGTAATTTTGATGAAAGATACGGGATCTCGTTATCTTTCTCAGGGAGATCGGTCTTACGTTTGACTGTCGTTTGATGATTTTGATGAAAGATACGGGATCTCGTTATCTTTCTCGGGGAAAGTTGGTCTTACGTTTGACTGCCGGGGAATGATTTTGATGAAAGATACGAGATTCTGTTATCTTTCTCGGGAGATCGGTCTTACGTTTGATCATTGCCGTTTGATGATTTTGATGAAAGATACGGGATCTCGTTATCTTTCTCGGGGAGATCGGTCTTACGTTTGACTGCCGGGGAATGATTTTGATGAAAGATACGAGATCTCGTTATCTTTCTCAGGGAGATCGGTCTTACGTTTGACTGCCGTTTGATGATTTTGATGAAAGATACGGGATCTCGTTATCTTTCTCGGGGAAAGTCGGTCTTACGTTTGACTGCCGGGGAATGATTTTGATGAAAGATACGAGATCTCGTTATCTTTCTCAGGGAGATCGGTCTTACGTTTGACTGCCGTTTGATGATTTTGATGAAAGATACGGGATCTCGTTATCTTTCTCGGGGAAAGTCGGTCTTACGTTTGACTGCCGTGGATGATTTTGATGAAAGAAACGGGATTCCGTTATCTTTCTCGGGGAGATCGGACTTACGTTTTACTGCCGGGGAATGATTTTGATGAAAGATACGGGATTGCGTTATCTTTCTCGGAGAAATCGGTCTTACGTTTGACTGTCATTTGTAATTTTGATGAAAGATACGGGATCTCGTTATCTTTCTCGGGGAAAATCGGTCTTACGTTTGACTGCCGTTTGTGATTTTGATGAAAGATACGGGGTCTCGTTATCTTTCTCGGGGAGATCGGTCTTACGTTTGACTGCCGGGGGATGATTTTGATGAAAGATACGGGATCTCGTTATCTTTCTCGGGGAAATCGGTCTTACGTTTGACTGCCGTTGGTAATTTTGATGAAAGATACGGGATCTCGTTATCTTTCTCGGGAAAATCGGTCTTACGTTTGACTGCCGTTTGATGATTTTCTTGACAAGGGGCTGACTTTGGTTAACTTTGGTTAACTCTGTCAAGTTGGGGACTGAACTGCAGAGTCCCAGATTTTTAAAGGGCAAAAGGGTCATTTTGACCCTGACAATCCTATCCGCGCGGATAGGAGCGTGTTCCAGAGGGTTTTAATGAGGGCCAACACCCTTTCTTCTCCATTCAGTTTTTTTTTTGAAAATTACGAGGGCAGAGAGAGAGAAACTGCAAATCCGCCATTGTTGGCCTAAAAGCTTCAAAACTCTTTCGATTTCTTCGATTTTTCAAGCAATGGAACACGGGGAAGGTGTTTTTCAAGGCCAAGGACGTGGCCCGGTAGCGGAGAGACGATTAGAGCTCGTCCGGATGAGGAGGCACTATACTCTTTCGCAATCGATTGCGGAGGAGCCCTACCCCGATGCTTGGCAACATTGGGCTTCTGATCCGAGTCTCCGAACGGTATACTTCGAATCTTTTCATTCCCTTTGTTGATTTCTTGCTTGAAATTGATTTTTGGTGATTTTTGATTTTTTTTTTTTGAAAATTGGAATGATTGATGATCTTGGCTTTGAATCTTGATTTTGATGCTTTGCATGTTATGAGTATATGAGTAACCCAAAATGTGCATTTTGCTTGGGAAAAAGAATTGGCATTTTCGCCATTTTTTTTTTAGTATCCGAAAATTATGGATGAAAATTGTGATTTTTTTTTTTGAAATTTGAATATTGATTTTTGATGATATGCATGTTGCAATGGATTTGTGGGTGTCCCAAAATGTGCATTTTGCTTGAGAAAAGAATTGGCATTTTGCCAACATGAGATGATGATATGAATGTATGATTTTTTGATTTTTTTTTTGAAAAGTGGGACGGACTTTTCCTCCCGTTGATTGAATGCATGTTATTTTATGAAAACGGGACGGAGTTTTTACTCCCGTAGGAATGCATTTTTTTTTTTTTTTGATGAATGCATGTATGCATGTCTTATGAAAAATGGGATGGAGTTTTTGCTCCCGTTGACTCCTTGTATGAATGTTGATTGGGGTTTGCTGAAAACTGTTCTTCTTTTTTGTGCGAGAAAAATGGGGCTATGCTCATTGTATGCTGTTATGCTGTCGAATTTTCTTTGAAATTTCATGATGCATATGTATGCTCTTTTTTTTTTTTTTTTAATGCAAATGCAAATTTTTTTTACTGTTGTCTTCTCTTTTCTTTCCTGTCATCATTTCTCGCTTCAACTGTGTCGGACGCTTTTACTTTTGTGCAGTTTTCGGAGGTGGTCGTCGAGAAGCTGACGAAGCAAGTGATTGGAGCTAAGAGATTCATCAGGAGGATGGTCGCTTGCGGGGCTCCTCAGGCTAGAGCGAGGCGACCACGGCCGGCGCCTGTCAGGCGGGAGGCTTCCCCTATTCGTTCAGAGACTTCTTCAGAGACTCCTCTGTCTCCTCTCATTGATCCCCGCACGGTGCTGCCTTCGGATCACGTCATTCTCGAGGGGATCCACACGGGCAGGGACACGTTTGGCGGCATGGTGGGTCGTCTTCGTACGTCCCAGAATCCGACGCCTTCACCTTCGGATATGATTTTTCGCAGATCTCGGCTTGCCCTATCGAGCGTGCCGGTTGGTCCCGACGAGCCTCTTTCCGGAGACGAGGACGATTCGAGCCCAAGATCTTCGTGGCTCCCGAGGAGGCGGGCCCGAGTCGCAAGAGGGACCGGGGACGCACGTCGGGCGCTAGGGATTCCGATTGATTACCCCCGATTTTCCGAGATTTTGAGATTTATGACTGGGATTGAGATTTATGCAGCTTTATGCACACATTTTTTTGCTCTTTTCTTTTTTTTTTTTTGGGATGTAATAATTTAGGATTATTGATGTTTGTTTGTTTTTTTTTTTTTTTATGCACACTCTTTTTTTTCTTTTTTTTTTACTGTAATAATTTAGGATTTTATTTTATGAATGCAATGCAGTATGAATGCAGTGTTGCATGAGCCTTGGTTCCTTTTTTTTTGGCAAGGGTGTTAGTGTTTGGTATATGGACTGGTTTGGGGAGGTTTTTGCACAGGTTCCGAGCAACCGGGACGGAATATTCCTCTTTTGGTGTAGCAAACTTGATCGCGTGCATTTTTCTGATGGAAAGCAAACATATCCGCGCGGATGGGGACTGCATCTGACATTGTCCTTTAATTTTGCTACAGATCTGGTCTCACTTTATTTCAAATTCAAATATCCTCTTCAACCTCCAGTCCAAACAGCCATTTTCGGGGAGAAAGAGAGAAAATCCATGGAAAACCTTAGAAAAGCTCCATCAAAATTGTCCCAAGAATCCCAAATGTCGTTTTTCAACAAATTCAAGGCTTGGTCCCGGGAGATTATGCATGAGAGGAGGTCCTTCTTTGAAGAAAGGTATAAGGTGAAGTGCTTATGGTCTCTCAAGGAATTGATTCCGGATTACGGTCTTTTGAGGGCTTCTTCCTCATTTTGGGACACTAGAAGGCATGTCTTTTGCCTTTCTTACAACGAGATGGTCCCAACCGTCGAAGAATTTCGGGCCTTGCTTGGTGGTCCGGAGGTGGAAGAGATAGCGGTTCCTTTGCCCGGAGGGGCTTCTTTCGTTGACAGATTGTGCGTCCTCCTTCATCTTTCCCCGGAGGAAGCGCAAGGTATGATCCGTGGTCCCGATCATTTTGATATTTCCAGTCTCCCTGATAGATTTAGGGGCTTAGGCTTGCTCGACGATGCCTATTGGGATGCCTTTGCACTTTGCATGTTCGGGACCCTGTTTATGGTCTATTCTTTTGGGATCTGCCATCGGTCTCCGCCGGATGTAGTCGTTCATTGTCGCTTGGCGTAGATGTTGTACCTCCGATCCCGGGGAGACTTTCCATGCTCTAGATAGGCGGCACCGGGAAGCGGTATATGCACGGGGGCAGTTCCTCTTGACCCCAGTGGGCCGATGGAGCGTTTGGGAATTCTTCGAAACTCCCGACATGATCAAGCCTTGGACATTTGCCAGGAGGGGGTTCTTTGTGGATTTCGATGATCGGGGCTCATGGGAGCGTTGGATGGCGGGTCGCCGGACGTAAGATATCAGATGGTCAGTGCCTTGTTGGCGGGTGGAGACTCGCAGAGTGCTTCAGGACGGGTCTCATGTGGTCATGCTTCTGGGGCTTTCTCAGTCCAGCTTCTATATTCCGTCCTTGGTTCTGAGACAGTTTGGCCTGGAGCAGGTTCCTTTGGAGAACTTTGATGATATAGCCATCAGGATGGTGGCTCCTGTTTCTATGGATGATCCCTCGGTGTTTCCATTTCTTTCCCGAGCATGGAGGTATGACGCCTTTCCTCCTCGGGTTATTCTCAGGCGTCCTAGACCTGTGTTCCTGACCACTTGGTACCTGGATTGGTACGAGAGGCATTTAGGAGAGACTCAAATGGCTATTTTGAGGCGGCGTGAGGCCATCGTGGGTGCGGAGGACCTGACTATTTCTGAGAGGAGGAGGGCCGAGGCGAGGGCCAACCCTCGTGACAGGAGCGGAGACGCTGTGATCGATTATGAGGCTTACGTCAAGAGACAGGAGAGGAGGGCTCCTATGCTACCAGCTAGGCTACAGGAGATGAGAGATGACGCTAGGGCTACTAAGGCCCTGACAGAGATTGGTTTGATAGATCCTGTTCCTATACCAGAGCTTGGTAGGAGGAAGACCGACATTTTTCCTGTTCAGAAAAAGAAGACTCGAAGGGGGAAGAAGAGGGGAGAGGCCAGTTCGAGTGGCATGGAGTGACTCTGGGGTTTCCGAGTATCCCTTTCTTGTCATGGCAGACACATTAGTTTGATTATGTATCTTAGTTTTCTTTTAGCAGGTTGCCAGTTGTAGGAATGAATCGGGCTTAGACTCATCAAAAAGTTTTTAACTTGTAATGAATATTTGAATTGCTTTAGAGTTTTTCGAGACGCTTTCATGGTCTGATCAGTTGTATTGATGTCAAAGTATGACTTTTATTTGTGCTTTAGACCGAACTGTTTCCGGCTGCCTACGTTCCCCTCATTTTGAGGAGCTCGTGTCTTCGTAGTTCAACCCGATTTTTTTTTTTTTTTTTTGTTTTTTTTTTGTTTTTTTTTTTTTTTTTTTGTTTTTTTTTTTTTTTTTTTTTTGTTTTTTTTTTTTTTCTTTTTTTTTGGTGCAACCCTGTTTTTTACCTAGGCCGCCCTTTTCGGGTTTTCAACCTAGTTGGGCATTACTCTTTTAGCACTCTTTTTTTCTTCTTCTTTTTTCTTTGTTTTACGCGTAGTATCTGCGCAGCTTGTCACCATTCACTGGGTGTACAAAGGGATTCCCGTCGAGGTCTGCAAGTTGCATGGCTCCTCCGGAGAAGATCTTCTGGACGACGTATGGCCCTACCCATACAGGCTCCCATTTGCCGAGGGGGTTGATACGGACTGGGGGCTTTTCTTTTAAAACGAGATCCCCTTCTCGGATCTCCCGATGCTTTACTTTCTTGTCGAAGGCTCTGGCCATTCTTCCTTGGTAGGCTCGGATGTGTTCCATTGCTTTCAATCGGCGTTCATCTAGCAGGGCCAATTCGTCATGGCGACTCTGGAGCCATTCGACCTCGTTGATCTGGCTTTCCAGCAGTATACGGAGCGAGGGGATCTCTAGCTCGATCGGGAGTACGGCTTCCATTCCGTATGTGAGGGCAAACGGTGTTTCCCCAGTTGCCATTCTGACGGATGTTCTGTAGCCCCAGAGTGCCAGGTGCAACTTTTCGGGCCAATCTTTGCCTCGGACAGCCATTTTCCGGATAATGTTTTCCAAAGTCTTGTTTGCTGCCTCGATGGCTCCGTTGGTTTGGGGCCTGTAAGGAGATGACTTGTGACGGGTTATTCTGAATTCTGCCAGCAGCCTGTCGCATTCCCCTTCGAAGTGGGATCCATTATCTGAAATGATTTCGGCTGGCAACCCGTATCTGCATATGATGTTTTCTTTGATGAAGAGGGCAACTTTCTTTGAGTTGAGGATCTTGTAGGATTTTGCAGGGCATCATTTCCAGTTCCTTTGAAGAAATCACCAATCTGCGTCTCTTTTGGCTCTTCCGCAGTTCCCAGATTCACACTCGTCAAAATCTCTTCGGCAGCTTGGGCTCGATTTTCCTCTTTCCGGACAACCTGCTTAAAGATCCTCTCTTTTTTTTTTGTTTGATTTTTTTTTTGTTTAATGTGTCTGCTTCTTTATCTAATGAATTATTATTAAAAAAAATATTTTATTAATTAATTCATCATTAGTTAAAGTGGCAATCAAGGGATACTCAGAAAGGTTCGTCATTTCATTGAAAACGAAAAGGAATACAACGCTTGCTACAGACTCGTAGTCTTCAGGCGTAAGGCCGTCGGACGACTCTAGAGACTCGACCTTAACAATGAAAGACTCTGAGGACTTTTCCTAGGTTGACACAAAGGGATGGGGGACCAATCCAGGCTTGGTGATCATTTCTTCTTTGGTCGCAGACGGGCTCGAGAGAGTTTCCCGATTCTTTGGCGGCATTGCTGTCAGTGGCCTCATGACTCGGGAGCTGTCTCCCTCGATTATCGCTACCATTTCTTTGACTGAGCTGAAATCAATCAGATCTGGCACCTGGATCTCTTCCCCGAACAAGCTGCATGATGGGGCCATCCCAATCATCTGAAAAGACTTCTGTGGCTTTGGCTTTTGGCACGGTTAATTCGAATTCAATTTTCAGACCTTCATGGGCAGTAGGAATTGTGGTTGTGAGTTTCTCGAACTGTTCCACTAGGCTTGGCACGCCTTTGAAGGTGTACTCACTCTTCATGGTAGTGGTAGCCCGAGCAACTTGGGTAGGTCCAGAACATTCTCGCGGACCGGGTTAGCTTTGGCTCCCCTGAACTTGTTGAGGCTATCCTGTAGCTTTAGCCATTCTTCCGTAGGAGTGGGTTACGTGATGTTACCCGGTTGTGTGGGACCCTTTACAAAGTAGTCAGCCAAATTAGGACTGAAGGGGAGAGATTTAGGGTCGTCGACCGGGACCCTTCTGTGGCGGCCTTCAAATCTTTTTCCTTTTGCAGTGTCCACCGAGGAGGCCTCATATCCCGTGCCGTGGCGAGTATTCTGTCCCTTTCACCTCGATGAGTTTGTGAGTTCCTTGTTGGTGTTTCCCATCGAGGCCAGGCCGGGCGAGATAGCTCATTTTTCTCATCATTTTCAAGACCGGTGGGATTTTATCCCGAGTGACCGTCAGATCTATGTTGCACACTTGGGCCTTGGGAGGCTCGACCGTGAAGCCCGTTAGCATAAGACCTTCCTCGTCATGTTTGATTTCCAGAATAGGTATTCCGCCCGTATCTGTGCCCTCCAAAGTGACTAAATCCCCGTAAATGGTTGTCAAATCCCCATTCGAGACGAATTTCACACACTGGTGGAGGCTTGAGGCGACCCCCTTGACCTGATGCAGCCAAGGTCTTCCTAATAAGGCATTAAAAGTAATCGGGATGTCAATAACCTGGAATTCCACAGGTATCAATTTCTGTCCAAACCAGAGGTCCAAGGTAGCGACTCCAAGGACTGCTCGAGATGTTGAGTCGTAAGCTTTGACTGTGAGGGAGGAAGGCTTCAAGTCTGTAGTCTTGATATCAAGTGTGCTCATGATCTTTGCGAAGAATGTTCATTCCGGACCCATTATCAACCAGGACCCGAGGGAGGCGTCGTTCATCCAACTGGACTGTGATGAAGAGAGGCTCGTTATGATCAGCCCCAAATTGAGGGAGGTCGAGATCTGTGAAAGTGATTATATTCCCGTAATGGATGTTTCCAATTAGCTGTACCACATCATCGGGAGTAGCATCAATAGGCACTAGAGTGCGAGCCAGGCTTTCTTCCAGCTTCAGCTTATGGGGATAGGACGAAGTGAGTAGAGACCAGAGGGAAATGTTGGCCTGTGTTTGCTTCAACTGGGTGAGCACGGGATCCTCTTTTCCGGGTCAGGAGTTTCAGTCTTAGCATAGGGCGGCGATCTTCTTTCGGTGTTTGATTCGTGGCCTTCTTATCCGCCTTGGAATTCCCTTGGAAGATTTGCCCGGATCGGGTCAACAGGTTGACTTCCTCATCAGTTACTTCTTGACTGGATTTCTTCAATGCTGCTAAGGTCAACGGGGGAGCCCTTTTGGCTATTCGCCACTGGTTCTGACGGAGTCTAGCAACGGTGAGGGCCGAGCCGTACCGGCTCCTTCCTGGGCGGCCCTTATAACTGCTTCCCAAGTCACAGGCTTTTGAGTCTGGGGTTGTGTTGTTGCCCCTTGGATGGCCCACAGAGCTAGGGCGTCCTTCGATTCACTCTCATGGCCTGCCTTGCTCATAGTTATCATGCAACAAGAGTCGCTATTGTCGGGGCTCGGGGGCTTTTCGATCTCATCCCCTGGATGGCCCACAGAGTTATGGCTATCAGCCTCCATTTCATCGTATATCCTTTTTCTTTCAATCTTGCAAGTAGGGCAGCCACAAGTGAAGGATAGGCAACGTTCCCCTTCGGAGTTTGATGTAGCAGCTCGATAGATCTGTGTCCAAATAAGGAGCACCCGGGGTCCATTGTCGGGCACTGGAGCAATTAGGAAGGCGTCATGTGGATTCATAGGTATGAAGGCCACTGGGGAGACGTTCAGATCAATAACCCTTTTTAGTGATTGCAGGCACTCGCTGCGCTCGAGCGCCGGCTGTGACCCTTACGGTTGTTATGCCATCCGTTCTCGGGAAAGAAGAAAAAGATCCGATAACGTTTACGAATTCTTCATCTTCTGGTGGCTGAAACCCTCCATTCTCGACCAGTGCTTCAATGAACCCTTTCCATTCACCAGTCAGGTTCTTATAAGGGACGTTGTGTTCTAGGATTTCAGATATGTACGGATCTGGGCGCGGGCTTTGCTGTCCCTCATCCTCTGAAGTATCCGGACATTGACCGCATGTGCATCTTACGAGGTGCAGTTCTTGGGGGTCCACCCCTACTGGCATTTGACTTGCATTTTCCGGTGGTCCTTCATCGTCACTTGCTGACAACCAACCATTGTGCCTGGCTCCCATGGGCTCATTTCCGGCATGATTGTTCCAGATTGTTTCCGGATCTGGGGCCTCAGTTGACTCTTCACTCTCGTCATCATCATCGTCGTCGCTGTCATCGGAATCTTCTTCCCATACTACCGGGATTTCGGCGGAGAGGGAACGCCGATCAAACCCGTTAGGGGAATATGGGTGCGTGCAGCCGCAGAAATTGTCATATGCTCCCATTCCCGGAAGTGGTAATTGTGACTCAGCTTCTCCTCCCAGAAACTGCGGGGGAAGAGTGAGAGGGGGTGGCACGTATTTGACACCAGGTAGAATGTAGAAGGGTTCTTCCTCCTCTGATTCTTCAGTTTCACTGCCTTCGGGATCGTATTCGAGTTCTCCAATAGCCAGTTTGCGGAAGTGTACTAGCTCCAGATGTTCTTCGGCTTCTTTGCTGATAAGCCCCAGTACAGGCGCCCGTCTGAAGCTTTCTTGTTCAATTCTTCTCGATTGTTCTAACCATCTTGTGTAAATGGTCCTCTCATGTTTTGACCGGAACAGCCCCAGCTCTTCAGTATTGGCCTTCCCTTCATCCGAGAAATAGCGGGCCTCGTATTCTTGCAAGGAGTCTCTGACATGAGACCAAGATGGGTTGATTCGTTCGATATCCTCAAGGCTGAGGGGGAATCCGAATTCAGGATCCTCGACGAGGTTGGCCACGGGTATTTGGGGACCTTCATCAGCATCTTCCTGGGCATGCGAAGATTCTCCGCATTCAATCATATTCACCTGATTATGGTTCCTTGGCAGAGGATTTTTGACTGTATTAGGTCCTTCGGGGCCTTCCAATTTTCCTTGCTCTATTAGCCCCTGGATTGCCTTTTTCAGAGTAAAGCAGTTGTCAGTCAGATGTCCGTGAGCTTGATGAAAAGCACAATACTTTGTAGTATCCACGGGAGCATTCGGATTCCTGGGTTGGAAATTCTCCAAAGGCCGCAGCAAGCCTTCCTTCACCAGTCCCCTAAAGATGTCATTCAGAGGCATTCCAAAGTTTTCGAGATTCATGACCCGTGGTCTGGGCTCGGCTGGTTTTCTGGGAGCAAAAGGAGTTGTGTTATTACATTCCTGTCCCGCATAGTTAATCATTTCTTTGCCTTTGGCAGGAGCAGGGGCAGTGTTTGAAGGAGGAGCTCGATATCTGTAAGCAGGCGCAGCCTGGCCGCTCATTGTAGGCCTTTTCAAACTTAGCTGCAGAGTTAACCATGGCCCGTAAGTCTGAGTATGGGAAGTGACTGAGGGAGGCTCTCAGATGTGGTTTCAAGCATGACTGGAAGATGTCCAGTTGTTCCTCTTCGGAAGGAGGGATGGCCATTTCACTGAGTTTCAGATTCCACCGCTTGTAGAAGTCCCCAACATTCTCATCAGGACGCTGCACTGTTGTTTGTAGGTCAACTCTATTTGTTTCCCACTCCAAGTTGGCCTTATATTTCTCTGTGAAGGCATTGGTAATCTGGTCCCACGTAGCCCTGGCTTCAGGTTTCAAACGGAAGAACCACTTTAAGGCACTGGACTTCAAGGATAGACTGAAATAGTCAGCTAACTGCTGATTGGTGCACCCTTTGGCCTTCATTGCCAAGGTATATGTGTCCAAATGGGTTTTCGGGCATGCAGTCCCATCAAAGAGATCCAGATTAGGCATCACGAATTTGTGGGGCAGAGGAACAATGGAGTCCGGGTCTGTAGGCCGGAAGGCAGTTCAGCGATCTGCGCTTTCATTTCCTTGTGTTGTTCCATGAACCAGGCCAAGTGAGGGTCTTGTGGTGGAACCGTGGCATTCAAGCTAGTGGCTGAGCTAGAGAGAGGAGCTACCACTGGAGGCAGACTGGTGGAGGGAACGGCCGATCCGGGGACGTAGGTGAAAACCTGTCCTGGGGCTGAGTTACCCTGGGGAGCATGAGTAGGAGCTTGGGCGAAGGGATAGAACCTTGCGGCCTGCTGTTGATTTTCAACTGGCAAAGTAGGTGGAGGCAGCCCCGATGTAGCCGGATAACTTGGATTTCCAGAGTGGGTCCCGTAAGTAGGCTTAGGTGCGGGCTGCTGTCCCTGACTGTTGAATTGCATGGCCGGCTGAGGCGAGGGTGTATAACCCGGGGGGTACTGCGGTCCTGGTGATTCGGATGACACCGGGATGGAGGCTTGGTAACCCATAGAAGTCTGAGTGAGGAACGGATTTGTGTGAGGAGCAGCTGAACTAGTACTATTCTGAGGAGGGGCTCCTGACTGTGGCCCAGAACCAAGCTGTGGCGGCATTCCGAACTTGATCGGTTCCGAACTGAGGTGGCATTCCAATTTGTTGGGGCATTCCGAGATAACCCCAACCATGAGAAGACATTCCGTACTGGCTTTGTCCCCACTGAGGGACTGCGAACTGGTTTGTGCCGTCGGGCTGCATGGATCCAGTGATCTGTGGTTGGGGAGCTGGCTGACCCGAAGACCGAGGAGCATGGGTTCTGGTAGTGGCACCATAGGAGGTGGGTGGTGGCATCCTGGAGTAGTCAGGGCGACTGAGAGTGGGGTTGGCATCCTCGTCTTCTTCCACGGTGAAGGTGCCATCTGGATTGAGGCTGGCGGCCAGACCATGGCTCTTAATAGCCTCCATAAGGCTATTCAGCTGTGCTTCCTGTCGTAACCTCATCTGTTCTGCTAACTGATTCCACTGTTGCTCTGTCTGAGGGGTCCCGGGAGGCGGAGTGACGTTATCCCCATCATTACCGGCTGATGCAGACATTCTGAAACCCGGAGTCGGAATAAACGGCGAAGCTGATGACGCGCTTGACTCTTCCCAACTAATCAAACGATGACCCGGTGCCCGAAACCAAGCTTTGTGCGGAGCTGCGGGGGAAAAGGCACGAGGGTTCAGATGTCTGGGAATGAAGGAGGGTAGATGTTTGGGCTTTAGGCTCATGCAACATGCGATTATTTGTTCACGTTTACTTAAAACATGTTTTATTAACCTAGTCGGTTGGAAAAGATTGCTCTTCTTTTTCGCAAACTACTCTGGATCCTGGATCAGTGGGCCCCGTCACTACGTCTATAAGCCCCTCGTATTCCACCTGTATTTCGACCTCCCAGGGTGGACAGCCCCGGGCGAGGGTCCTATAGGGCAAGCGGATCCCACCGACCGAAAGAAAAACGATCCTAAAAGTCTGGCGGGTAATCGAGTCTTAACGAGCATTCGATGTAAATTACGGACAAAGCTGACGTCAAAAGTCAAGATCATGTCCGAGGGCTCGACGAAAAGTCGGCATGATTTGGACTGATAAGCGTCCACAATTGATCTTGACTCGTCGTCAGTTAAGCCGTAATTAGGCATGGAATAATCATTAATCCTTGATGACTCAGTGTCAATGCTGGGAGTCAGTGTATAATTTGTGCCAGTCAGAGCCGAAGTCAAGGCGCCGGTCAATATCTTGGTCAAAGTCTGCGGCGGAAAACCGGCAGAACTTCGACTGATTAGGGTCCCCGAAAGATATTGAGTCGGTATGCCGACAAAGGCTTGAAAGGAAAGGTCTATACACAGACAGGGCATGACACAGACCAGACTAAAAACCAACCGGGTCTCGGACAAAGTGTGTCACGGACAAGTGCATGGTCGACACGAGGCTCCATGGGATGTTTGGGTAGTCCTGTGCTCGTCCGAGAGGCGTAATAAGACCAAACGGACCGCGACAAGGATTTCCCCGGGTTAGGGACGTAGTGTGCAGTGTACGGTCACGTGCGCGTAGTGTGCAAGCAGTCTATATTCTTTTTCTGAGTAAAATAGAAATTTTTTTTTATGTGTCTTAAAAATATGATGCATGATTTTTTTTTTTGAAAATTTTCTTTTTTGAAAATCCTTTTTTTTTTTGAATTTTTTTTTTGAAATTTAATGAACACATAAGCACGTAAGCACGAAAATTCCGACAGTTAGGGACATGATTCCGACAGTCAAAATTTTGACTTTTTCCGAGGCGGCCAAAACAACACGAAAAATGTGCAAAAATCAACACACACACACAAATGATTTTCAAAGCCGGGACGGAAGCTTGACCCTCAAAAGCTTTTTCTTTTTTTTTTGAAAACGGTGATACCGGTACGTGGGATTGTTAAACCACAATTTATCCCCGACTCGTGTTAGGAGGCGGTAACGGGAAGTTTAATGGTTTCCACCAATATACCAAATATCATTTTTTTTTAGAAAAAGCTTAAATTATCCCCAGCGGAGTCGCCACTGTGATGATGTGCCCACCTAAAATTTTTTTTCGAAAGGGTTTTGCTTTGAAATTTTTGTTTCTTTGAAAACCAATCGAAAAAGAACGGAGTCGCCACGCCATTTTTGTTTTAAGGGCCAAAACTTTGAAAAATGCCCGAGATTAGAGATTTGGGTTCGGAGGTCATGTTACACGCCGGGAAGGACGTTAGTGTGCACCCGGAATGCCTCGTAAAACGAGTCTTCCAAGCTGAAAATCATTTGTGTGTGTGTGTGTGTGTGTGTTTTGGCCAAAATAATTTGAAACTCAGAAAAGTAAAAATTGGGATATCTTTTTAAGACTTTAAACTGATCCCATGATTTTTTGGAAGATTTTTGGATTGAGATTTGGTACTCAAAAGACCTTTTGAAGTTGAGAGTCACTTCTGCCAGAATGAAAAAGGCAGTGGACCTTTGATTTTGAAATGGATTCAAGGGTCTTAAAACTTCATAATCTGGATAAACTCAGAGAATGAAAGTTGTTCCAGACACCTTAAATAAGATTTATGCGAAGGAATTTTCCATTTTGGAGAAGATTTGAGGGGTCAAAACCTTCTGGAAATCTCAGATATGCAATCTGGATTTCCAGAAGCTGATGAACTAGCCTCTAAAAGAAAATTTGAAAAAGAGAGTTTTACTCACCCAAAAAATAAAGTAAAAATATTTCTGGAAATCTATGGATGTTGGCTACAAAAAGTGTTTTGTAGTCAACACCAAATTCCAAGTTTATCTGTGTCCAAAAATTAAGACAATGGACTGGGATCCTGGAAAATTGCTACTGGACAGCAACTTCTCAAGAAAGAAAATATGATTTTAAGGGGGGTTTTGCATCCATGCTTGTCCCCATTTCCCTAGGTTTTGGTTAGTGATCACTTGACATTTTAGTGGTGAATCAACTATACCAAACCATCCTTGGGGTACATTAGGACTAAGCACTTCATTTGCTTGGGAAGGGGAATTTTATCCTTTGAAAATGAGATTTGATGCTTGAAAATGGTTTTTAGGGTTTTGAAGATGCATTTGCAAGAAAATAAGAACACATTGAAGAAAATGTTGATCCTTGTAGAGGATCATCCATGGAGATGAACTTCCATGGTGATCCTCTTGGATCTAGAGTAAGAAAATGAACAAACTACATTTTGTAGTTTGAAGATGCATGCATGGATGAGAGATTTAGGGTAAGAAGAGGGAGGTTATACCTATCTTCTTTGTATTTTGGGGCTTTGGCTTGAATGTATGAGTGTTTGAGGCTTTGAATATGATGGTGAGTGAGTTTGATTTGAGTGAGTGAAAGTTGGGAAGATTCAAGAGAAAAAGGTGACAATTCTTATAGAATTCTCACTGTTTTCTCGAGTATATTCGCCAAATGCTGTGAATTGTGCTCTTCTTCCTCTTTATTTTTGTGACTGGAGGGCTCAATTTATAGCCCTCTGGAAATGACAAACCTATCCGCGCGGATAGGATCAGTCGCGTGCACTGTTCATTAAATGCTGCTTCAGGCTTTGGACACAAGGAATAATCTTTTTTAAAATTCAAATTAAACAGCCAGATTATGTTCCAGCCATTTCTATTTTTGGTTTTTGACCATTTCTTTTGCTTTTTTGATTCCTTTCCTTGGTTTATCCTTTTTTGGCAATCCCTAATCTACCCTTACTTGGTTAGAAATGTTAGGAATGTTAGGAATTGTTAGAAATGTTATAACTTTCGTTAATTTTCTAACGAAAATTCTAACAAGCTCAATTTGGAGCACTTACAGGTTGACAAAACATTGTTTGTGAGGAGAAATAAAAAGGAGATTCTTGTGGCACAAATCTATGTGGATGATATTGTGTTTGGGTCAAATTCTGACCCTATGCTAGCTGAGTTTGTGGATAGCATGACTTCCACATTTGAGATGAGTATGGTAGGTGAGTTGAACTTTTTCTTAGGCCTGCAGATTAAACAATTTAAAGATGGTATGTTCATCTCACAGTCTAAGTATGCCAAGAATCTTATGAAAAAGTTTGAGCTTGAACACTCTTCACATCAAAGAACACCAATGGGATCTTCCCAAAAGCTAAGTCATGATCCAGATGGTGAGAGTGTTGATCAAACACTGTACAGAAGCATGATAGGAAGTCTGCTTTACCTCACTGCAAGTAGACCTGATATTATGTACAGTGTGTGTCTCTGTGCAAGATACCAAGCCAACCCTAAGGTGTCCCATCTGAAAGCCTTGAAAAGAATCATTAGATATGTAAGTGGGACTGTGAACCTAGGACTGCATTACTCCAAAGAAACAAACACCAATTTGGTTGGGTACACTGATTCTAATTGGGCTGGAAATAGTGATGATAGAAAGAGTACCACAGGTGGATGTTTCTACCTAGGAAATAACCTTGTGTCTTGGTATAGTAGGAAGCAGAATTGTGTGTCCTTATCCACTACTGAGGCTGAATATGTTGCCCTTGGGAGTTGCTGCACACAACTGCTTTGGATGAATCAAATGTTGAAAGATTATGGATTGAATAGCAAAGTTTTGACTGCTTTTTGTGATAATAAAAGTGCCTTGGACATATCTAAAAATCCTGTCCAACATTCTAGAACAAAGCACATTGATATTAGACATCATTTCATCAGAGATCTAGTAGAACAAAAAACTGTGTGTCTAGAATTTGTTGGGACTGAAAATCAATTGGCTGATATATTTACAAAGGCATTAGATTTGGAGAGATTTTCCTACTTGAGGAAGTCTCTTGGTTTGTGTGATATCTAAGGTTGTGAGCACAAATGTGTCTCACATCCTCTAATACATCTGTATATTAGATTAACTGAAATAATAATAATAATAATAATAATCATAATAATAAAAAATCAAAAAACATCATGCATTAGCATAAAATTTCTCAGTGTGGTCACTTGTGAGTCTTCATCTTTGACATTATTTTTGATCACTTAATTGTGAGCACTTCCTGTTCATGTCATCTTTTGATGACTTGATATAACCTTCCTAGGTATCTCACAGTGGGTGCTATAAAAAGAAAAAAAAATATATGTGAGAAACAGCTGCTTCACCCTTAGTATGAAGCCAGACCATTGTGATCAAGTGATTTTCATAAGAAAACTTGAAATCAAACTTGACAAGATCATTGGGAAAAAGGGCTATCTTTGGGATCAAGTAAAGTGAAAGCTACTCACAATGCAAAAATCCACAACAAAAAAATGGTGGATGCATCCTAGAGGCTGTGCAAATTGGATTATTGCTCATTGACTTTTTGTGATCTAAATGTATCCCCATATGTGACTCACATCCTATGCCACATCCATAAACTGAGAATATTTCCATCACCTGTGTGTTTGCATCATGCTAGGCATATTGCATTTTTTAGGACATATAGAAGCTTTATAAATATACTAGTTAATTAATTTTCTTTCTTAATTCATTCTTTGATTTTAAAGTTTTTGATCTCCAATATATTTCATGAAAGAAAAGGTGTGTATCATTCCTTGTTTGAAAAGGTTGGAAAATTCGATTGGGATTCTTTTTAAATAAAGATATGGCTGAATTATTTTTGTTTCCATAAAAATCTATCAAAATCTTGTTTTATTTTGATCCCCTATTTCTTAGAAGGTGGTTGTGTGTGGTAATCTCAAAGGTTTCTAGCCGTTGGAGGACTCCTAAGGAATTTGGGTTGTGTGAGACCTTTTTGGAGAAGGATTCCAAGTTTCAGTTGGAAAGGGGGAGCTGTGAGTATTTATGAGCTCTCACATCTGTCCCATCCCCCATAAACCCTTGTTAAAACCTCTTGTTCTTCCTTCTCTTTGCACACAATTTCACACACATTGCAATTAATTCACCAAGCACTGTTCAACCTAACGCTCTTGCTTAGTTTAAATGGCTGATCACTCGAACATTCGTGAGGAAGACGTCCTAGGTATTGAGCCCCTTTCAATCGCCATTGCTGAAGCTCCCGTTACCTCCAACCCTGTGATTTCCAAATTTCTTGCTGAAATTCCTCCTCCATCTTCTTCGTCTAGCTCATCCATGGAACGATCTCCCTCAAAATCCCCTACATTGGAACCATTGTCTGTTCCACCAACCTCTGAAAACCCTAAGGCTCCAATCTCTCTGGTTTCACAACCATCGATTGTCTCCCCTGTTCCTCCCTCTGTAGAACCTTCTTCGACCAAGAAGAGGAAGCTTACTCCAGCTAAACCCATGAGCCAAGCTGCGATCCCTGTTCCCCAACGCAATCTACGACGATCACATAGGGTTAGGAAATTGTCAGAAGCTGACAAACTGAAGAACCTGAAGAAACCAGGTGGGAAGCTCACTACTGCCATTACCCTTGAAGAAGAAGAAGAGGTAATTGCTCCTCTTGTTAGGACTAGGGCTCAAACTGCAATTCCTCCTCCCTCAGTCGTTGCTGCCCCTGTTATCTCTCCTTCTGAAACTGTTCCCCATGCTGAACCCATTGATCCTGTTCCATCATCACCTGTTGAGTCTTCTGATCCCATTATTCCCATTACTGCTCCTACTCTTGTAGTTGATGCTCCTGTTGTTACTCATATCCCTGAGGATACACCTCCTGTTAAGGATTCCTCTGTGTTTAATGATGAGGAGCCTTTAGCTAATATTTTGATGGAACTGAAAGGAAAGAAAAAGGTGGCTGCTACTGACCTAGAGCCCATTGAAGAAGAAGCCTATGAATCTGAGTCGAGCTATGACAGTGATGATACAGCCTCTGATGTCAATTTCAATCTAGGGAAAGATGATCTTGATCAAGAGAAAGAGGACCAAGAAAAGGATACCTCTTCTGGTGAAGAGACAGAGATAGAATCTGTCCAAGAGCAAGCTCCTGCAAAGGATGTGTCTGAAGATGTGCACACATCCAGACGCACATCTGCCAGAAAGAAGGCTGATAAGGGTACTTCCTCAACTCTTTCCATTACTCCTGCCCTCAAACCCTTTTCTAAGAAATTTTTAACCAAGGATGCCTCTGTAAGATATGGTCTGATTTCTTCTAAGGCTTTTATTGTGGAGATGAAAAGAGATAGGGAAACTTTTTTCAATTTGGGAATGGATAAATTTTTTGAAGAGAGAGGCTTGTTTTTAACTGTGGATCACCCTCTCCCATTCTTCCCTAAGATGGTATATGAATTTTATGCTAACTTGTCCAAAGGGTTAGATAAATGTTACTCCTCTCCTCCTTCTGTCTAAGTTAGAGGAATGTTTGTCCCATTTTCCCCATCTGTCATTAATGATTTTCTTGGATTGGATAACACTTTGGATCAGCTGGTTGCTATTTCTGATGAAGAGCTTGTGTCTGCCATCACTCATGGCAAAGTAACCTCTTGGCCTGTGAAGCCTAAAGATTTGGGAAGTGGTTCTTTGTCCTCTCTATATTGCTTTCTCCATACTATCCTTGTTGCCATCCTTTGCCCCTCAAATAACAAAACCTCTGTGACTAGGGTGCAAGCTGATCTGCTTTATAGGTTGGGCATTAATAGGAATATCAACTTTGGGGATTTCATTTTTAGAAAAATCTGTGCATATGGAGAGTCACCCTCTAAGAAGTGGTCTTTACCCTACCCCTCTCTAATCTCTCAAATTCTGGTTGCAAATGGAGTTAAGGCTGAGAAAATGAAGAAAAGGTTGAAAAGTTTGATTTGTTTAAGGAAACCAAAACCCTTCTTGACTCTAAGCAAAGATATTTTGATCTTCCTTTGGGTGTTGTACCTGAAATTGCTATGACAGATGTGGACACAGCTGAACCTACATCTGAAGATCCTTTTGAAGCTCAAATGAAGGATTTGGATGCTGAGATTGCAATTGCTGAAGCTCAAGTTCAAACCTCCACTGCTCATGCCAATAATCTCAAAGCCCTTAAGGATAGACTCCTCAAATGGCATGCTAAACTTTCTGCTCAAAAAGGGGGAGAAGAAGCTGCTGCTGCTGGTGACAAAGTTTGGGATACTGCTGCTGGCTGGAGGAGTTGGGATCTTTAATTTAGGGGGAGAAATTTTTTTTTGCTTTTGATCTAATGGTTGTTAAGACAATTTTTAATTTCTGTTTTAGTTTTTAGTTTTTAAAACAATGGGTTGTAATAGCTTTAATTAGGATTGTGCTGAATGGTTGTTTTGTTTTAGTTTTTAATGAACTGCTAGTATTCTGCTCTAACTTGGTTTATGCAGTTTTTATGTGTGGATGTGTATACACATCTGGACACACATCCATTCAGGGGGAGTTATGTTTACATCTATTTTTGTGGTCATAAAATGTGTTTATAATAAATCTTTGGTTTTGACCAGAAAGTCCAAAATAGGGGGAGATTGAAAACGTGAGTTTTATGGGAACATATTAATGTTTCTTTATTTCAAAAGACTTCTATATGGTAAGAAGATTTTGGGACTTTCATGGTAGATTTATTCTTGTCCTACTTTGACTAGGAGATTGCAAATATGTAAATATCTTTTATTTATGTACATAATTTTATATTAGGACTAACCCACTAATATTCTATTTCTTTGTGAGTGTGATTTATGTTTTCATATAGGAAAAGAGATCTCACAAAGGAAGATGTTGATTACATGAAGATCTTCTCCATGGTGCAGTATAAATACAAGGCATTCAGCACAAGAGAAGCAACGGATTTTAGAGAGAAAAATACATATTCTTCATAGTTTTTGACATTGTTGATTTTAGGTTGTGAGTGAAGGTTGTGCCTTACATCCGTAACTCACATCTAGATTTTCATAGAGTTCTCTTGTTTTACTTCTGACTAGAATAGGTCCTACTTGGGAAAGGGGAGTTGTTCTTGTCGTAGAAGGTGATTAGAACTCGTTTAGTATTTTCATATTTTAGTTTTTCACTTATTTGTTTTTGTAAGCATCAAAAGTTTTTATAGTGAAAAGTTTTTGGGCGTAAGCCTAGTTTGCTGATCACATTGATCAGTAAGCGTAAATAATTCTTGAGTTATTGCTTTTAATTTTTTTTATTCCGCTGCATTATCTGTGGATGTGTGGACAGTTGTGAGACACATCTGTACTCACATCCGTTGTCTGTTGTGTGATTGAAGCTACCTAGATACACGAAACTTTCAACATCTCTTTTAAATTTGAGAAAGTATTCATTAAATCGAACATTATAAATATAGATCTCAATGTTGTTTTCAAGCATAATTATGCCCATCTCAAAAAAACAATCAGATAATACTTCACATAATTGATTAATCTTGTCTTGCCAAATGTGAAAAATGAGTTCCTTTTATCGATACAAATCATGTTAAGGAGCATGTGTAGTTTTATTATCAAATCGACTCTTTAAAATTTGGAGTTATGAGTCTATCACACTATGAAACATGTTAACTTTATAGGGTTGAAGATTTTTGCTCACTTCTTCATTATCCCCCAAACTACAAATATATCTTGCATACTTGAAATGATCAAATCATACTGGGAACAAAATGTGTGGTTTCATTCATCATTAATGTCTCCAACCACCTACTCTCATGGCTTGCAACCGTTGATTGGATATATTTACAAGAGTCATGACATTCACAATGTCTTGCTCTTACTTTTGTAAGGCTTTCGATAGATCCCGTATGATTTCTCAAATGGATTTAACTAAGTGCAACATAAAAAAAATTCAAATGGATGTATGACCTCAAAGAGAATATTAACTTCCTCTCTAATATTTGAACACATGTCATCCACCATGATCTCAAGAAAGCGCATCACAAAAAATTAAGTAAACAAACTAATAAGAGATTCAAAGTGTGAGCTCCAACGTGTGTCTACAGGCCATTTAATGTTTTTTCTGATTCAATCATTGTCTTTATTTCAACATCACTAAGTGCTTGAGTAAGTAATTTCACTTGGACAGATCGAAAGATATAACTCTACTTGGAATAAGCGCCAATAATGTTTAACAAACTAGAAAGAAGAGTAAAGAAAGAACATACATCCTTATGTTTATGTGGGTAAAATTTGTATTATAAATCGTTTTGACCCCTTTTATTCCAAATATCTATATAATAAGTGTTGGAACTTGTGTATGGCTTCTTTAAGATTTAACAGAAAAACTGACGAGAAAAGTAACGGAGATTGAAAGAACAAAAGAAATCAAGTCGAGTCTTGTATTTTATACAATCTCCGTAAGAGTTATTTGTCCCGCACAGGTGCTTACGGTTGAATGACAAAACTCTCGTAAGATAAAACGACTTTTTATTAGTTATAAGGAGCACTCCAATATAACTAATCTAACGAACAACACAATGTTTTGAACTTTGGACTTGAACGGATTGAATGCAACAATATGCAATGATTTGGGTATGATAATCTATCTTACTAGAGGGTAGGAAGGGTAGAAATACAGTATGAGTGAATTGAAATTCGGAGGGGGAAGTATTTAAAGGGAGTCAAAAGGTTTAGTGCCTTTTCTCATGAAAAGGTGCAACAGTTCGAAACCACGAGAGGGCACGACTCGTGCTCCTTGGCACGAGTCGTGACCACGACTCGTTCTTGGGCATCCCACTCGTTCTGATCAGTTTTGAGCCAAGGTCCATTAAGGTCCATTCGTGCTCACGACTCGTGCTCAGAGTCCCCACTCGTTCTGATCAGTTTGAGCCAAAAACTCATCGCCCAAAAACACTGTTCAAACCCAATTTGATCCACACAATCAAATTGACCCTTTTAACTAACTTTGTTAAGTCACAAAAGATATTTGTCATTAATTCTCATTCACCCCAAATGGTTTTTGAGATATTCAATGATTTTAGTAATCTACAACAAATGTAGAATACAATTTGTAACTAGTTCCGTTAACACATAACGAACTTCCGTTAGAAATCTAGGTTAACGTTAAGTCAAACTTAACTTTTCGTTACCCATTTCCAACAATCCCCCACATGAATGACAATTAATGCATGAATGCAATTTCGTCCAAAGTTCCGGCGAACTATTATTACATCGGGATAGATAGCTTGTGGCCTTGAATCTTCCCTAGTGAAATATTATCGGATATACTAGCCATTTGGTAGCGAGTCGCTTTGAACCCGTGGACTGTCGGGTGTATACCAAGACAATAATACTCACATAATAACATCTCTAACAATTGTTGTTCTCACGTTTTGTCCATTTTGGCCCTGGACCGTATCTCATTCATAAGCGTTCATTTAGAGGCGGCCTAATTACCTCTCACTTATATAGGTGATTCTCACTATAAGGAGTATCATGCACTACTCCACCCGTAGGTATAGAAATCATTAAAAGTTTTCTCAACTTAACCTTACCACCGCCGCATGTGCTTGTACTTGGATGTTACGGGAATGAGTATTCAACATCTCCAGGTTAATAAACCGAGTTGTTGTTTCCAAGTAACTCTACTAGAACTTATAACTTGGTTGTCTCATTGAACCAAGGGCACGGGATCTCCATTTCTCAAGGTTGAGTGTCCGCTATAAGTTCTTTTGTTGTGGGTTTTAAACCCATTCCCCTTAACAGTTTATACAGCTTGATCTCTATTTATACCTTTGGTAAATGGATCCGCTAAGTTATCACATGATTTTACATAATCAATGGTGATAATGCCATTCTTGATCAACCTCCGTCTAATGGTATTGTGTCTACGACGAATATGTCTAGACTTACCATTGTACATACTATTCTCGTGCCCTTCCAATTGCCGATTGACTATCACAATGGATTAGTACACAGCACAGTGTTTGCTCCAACAAGGAACATCCTCCAGGAAGTTTTTAAGCCATTCTCGCTTCTTCCCTCAGCCTTTATCTAACGCGATAAACTCAGATTCCATCGTGGATGCGGCTATACACGTTTGTTTGGAGGATTTCCATGACACCGCTCCTCCACCTATTGTGAATACATATCCACTTGTGGATTTAGAGTCTTTCGTGTCCGATATCCAATTGGCATCACGAGTATCCTTCTAATACTGCTTTGGATATTTATTGTAAAGTATCCCATGGTTTAATGTATACTTTAAATATCTTAGTACTCTCATTAGAGCTTTCCAATGATCAGTACTAGGATTGCTTGTGAACCTACTTAGTTTGCTCACCGAATATGCAATGTCCGGACGAGTACAATTTGTTAAGTACATCGATCGCCAATTATTCTTGCATATTCCAGTTGAGAAACTGGTTCCCCTTTGTTTTTGGCTAAATGTAGAGCCAAATCTACAGGTGTCTTAGCCGGAGGGTCATCAAAGACATTGAATTTCCGAAGAACATTCTCTAGGTAATGGGATTGTGAAAGAACTAATCCTTCAGATGTTCTAGAGATCTTTATCCCTAATATTACATCGCCTAATCCCATGTCTTTCATGTCAAAGTTCTTCTTTAACATGCCTTTGGTATTCATGATTAAATCATGATTACTTCCCATTATGAGCATGTCGTCTACATAAAGACAAACGATAACGAATGATTCAGATGTTCCTTTAATGTAGACGCATTTGTCACATTCATTGATCTTGAATCCATTCGATAACATGGTTCTATCGAACTTCTCATGCCATTGTTTAGGTGCTTGTTTTAGTCCATACAAGGATTTTACAAGTTTACACACCTTTCTTTCTTTACCTGGAACCACGAACCCTTCGGGTTGTTCCATGTAAATTTCTTCATCAAGTTCTCCATTTAGGAAAGCAGTCTTCACATCCATTTGGTGTATCTCAAGATTATGCACTGCTGCAATAGCTATGAGAACACGAATGGATGTGATCCTTGTGACAGGGGAGTATGTATCAAAGAAATCATATCCCTCTTTCTGTCTAAAGCCTTTGGCAACTAGCCTAGCTTTGTACTTATCGACGGATCCATCCGCCTTATACTTCCTTTTAAGGATCCATTTGCAACCCAATGGTTTGCAACCTGGAGGGAGATCAACTAATTCCCAAGTATTGTTGAGCATTATGGATTCTATTTCACTGTTAATGGCCTCTTTCCAGAACGAACTATCCGGACCGGATAAAGCTTCTTTAACAGTTGATGGTTCGTTTTCTAACATGTAAGATAGAAAATCAGGACCAAAAGTCTTTTCCACTCTTGCCCTTTTGCTACGTCTCGGTTCTTCTTCTTCTATTTGAGAAGGACCGGTTGTAGACTCATTTGTTCTCTTATTAGAACCTACATCTTTCTCGTCATACTTAACCGGAAAAATGTTTTCAAAGAATACCGCATTCCTTGATTCTATAGTAGTTCCTACGTGCATATCCGGAATGTCCGATTTATGCACTATAAACCGATAGGCACTACTATTATTGGCATATCCAATAAAAACACAAATAATGGTCTTTGGGCCAATCTTGACTTGTTTAGGCTTAGGTACTTCAACCTTGGCCAAACACTCCCCACACTTTAAGGTATTTAAAACATGGCCTACGATTATGCCATAATTCATAGGGCGTTTTATCAATACCTTTCTTGGGTATTTTATTAAGAACATAATTAGAAGTGAGTATTGCTTCCCCCACAAGTTGTCGGGTAAGCCCGAACCGATTAAAAGCGCGTTCATCATCTCTTTGAGAGTACGGTTTTTGCGTTCGCAACTCCATTAGATTGAGGGGTATAAGGAGCCGTTGTTTGATGAATTATGCCGGATTCCCAACATAATCCTTCAAACGGTGCTTCATATTCTCCACCTCTATCGCTTCTAATTTTCTTAATTTTCAAGTTAAGTTGATTCTCAACTTCTTTCTTATAAGTCTCAAAAGCCCCTAAGGCTTCATCCTTACTTCTTAAGAGATAGACATAGCAATACTTAGTGCAATCATCTATAAATGTAATGAAGTACTTTTTACCTCCTCGAGTTTGCACCAGTTTTAAATCACATATGTCGGTGTGAATTAACTCGAGAGGAGTTGTGTCTCTTTGTATGGCATTAAATGGCGACTTTGTCATTTTTGCCTCAACACAAACTTCGC
This sequence comes from Adenophora triphylla var. japonica, assembly GCA_022495995.1. Lineage (NCBI taxonomy): Eukaryota > Viridiplantae > Streptophyta > Magnoliopsida > Asterales > Campanulaceae > Adenophora > Adenophora triphylla. The sequence goes on along the minus strand of JAFEMH010002527.1, from coordinate 221,589 downwards.
ACCTATTAGTCGAGTCGGATTTAGTCATTTTGATTAAATCTTGCCTCGCTAATTTCTTAATGGTGTCGAGGTTTACATGTCCTAATCTATCATGCCATAAATTAGAACTTTCCGACAAGTAAACATAAGGAACACAACTTTTATTCATCGCACCTTGGCGGATTACAGTCATTACATTCATTTTAAAAAGGCCCTCCTCGAGGTAACCTTTTCCAAGAAACAAACCATTCTTGGTTAGTACAAATTTGTCGGATTCGAATACTAGTCTAAAACCGGCCTTACTAAGCAAAGCGCCGGACACCAAATTTTTACGGATGTCTGGAACATGCAAAGACATCCAATAAGGTTACTTCTTTACCGGAAGTCATCTTCAAAATCACGTTTCCAATGCCTTGAACATCGGAGGTCGCAGAATTTCCCATGTAAAGCTTTCTTCCGGAGATGGGAGTATAGGAGGAGAAACTTTCCTTGTTACCACAAATATGGCGGGTAGCACCGGTATCTATCCACCAAGCCTTTGGATTCCCCTCCAAGTTTGCAACGTTGGCCTCGAACACAACTGCTGCAAAGTCAAGATCCATGTGGTCAACATTATTCGCCTCTTTCTTCGGGAGACGACAATCCCTTGACAAGTGGCCCGGTTTGCCACAATTATAGCAAGACCCCTTGAATTTCTTAGAGGCCTTCTTCTTCCCTTTCTTAGCATTCCCGATATTTTCGGAATGCTTTCTCTTTGTGCCACTTGTGCTAGTCTCGGCGAGATTGACCTTAGCCTCCATCTTGTCTTTAGCAACTTTGGCCTCATTCATTCTATTGTTCTCTTCTATTTGAAGACGAACAACAATGTCTTCCAAGGACATCTCCTTGCGTTTATGCTTGAGATAGTTCTTGAAGTCCTTCCACGAAGGAGGCAACTTTTCAATGATGGAAGCCACCTTAAATGGATCATTCATGATCATCCCCTCGGCATCAAGCCCATGTAGAATGATTTGGAATTCATCTACTTGAGTTGTTACCGATTTGGAATCGACCATCATGAAGTCAAGATACTTACCGACGACAAATTTCTTTGACCCGGCATCCTCGATCTTGTACTTCCTTTCCAAAGTGTCCCACAACGCTTTGGCTAACTCGACTGTACTATACACATTGTATAGTGCATCATCAAGTCCATTCAAGATATAATTCTTACAAAAAAAATTACCGTGAGACCAAGCCTCCTTTGCCATTTGCCTTTGGGGGTCCGGATCACCTTTTTCTACCGCCGGAGGATCTTCCTTTAAGAAGCGGTGCAAACTTAGGGTGGTCAAGTAGAAGAGCATCTTCTGTTGCCATCTCTTGAAATCCACACCGGTAAATTTCGCGGGTTTCTCACCATGACTGATGTGATGAGTTGTAGGAGCGGGAGCAACGTTGTTGAATGTAGTATCACCTTGTGGAGGAGGCGTCACATTCCCTTGACTAGATGAAGTGGTGTCTTTCTCGTTTGCCATCTCTTGATAATCTTGAAGAAGCGTCAAAATAACTCTTACGATTGTTGGAACTTGTGTATGGCTTCTTTAAGATTTAATGTAAAAGCGACGAGAAAAGTAACGGAGATTGAAAGAACAAAAGAAATCAAGTCGAGTCTTGTATTTTATACAATCTCCGTAAGAGTTATTTGTCCCGCACAGGTGCTTACGGTTGAATGACAAAACTCTCGTAAGATAAAACGACTTTTTATTAGTTATAAGGAGCACTCCAATATAACTAATCTAACGAACAACACAATGTTTTGAACTTTGGACTTGAACGGATTGAATGCAACAATATGCAATGATTTGGGTATGATAATCTATCTTACTAGAGGGTAGGAAGGGTAGAAATACAGTATGAGTGAATTGAAATTCGGAGGGGGAAGTATTTAAAGGGAGTCAAAAGGTTTAGTGCCTTTTCTCATGAAAAGGTGCAACGATTCAACGGCACAGAGGGCACGACTCGTGCTCCTTGGCACGAGTCGTGACCACGACTCGTTCTTGGGCATCCCACTCGTTCTGATCAGTTTTGAGCCAAGGTCCATTAAGGTCCATTCGTGCTCACGACTCGTGCTCAGAGTCCCCACTCGTTCTGATCAGTTTGAGCCAAAAACTCATCGCCCAAAAACACTGTTCAAACCCAATTTGATCCACACAATCAAATTGACCCTTTTAACTAACTTTGTTAAGTCACAAAAGATATTTGTCATTAATTCTCATTCACCCCAAATGGTTTTTGAGATATTCAATGATTTTAGTAATCTACAACAAATGTAGAATACAATTTGTAACTAGTTCCGTTAACACATAACGAACTTCCGTTAGAAATCTAGGTTAACGTTAAGTCAAACTTAACTTTTCGTTACCCATTTCCAACAATAAGTATAATTTCTTTCTAAAGCAATCTCGATCCCCGTTTTTCAAAAAATAAATAAAATAAAATTGGCTTGCCACTAGATGACGAAAATTTTAAATGATAATAATATCCTTCGTAATAAGATGAATAAACCAATTGTAAACAAAAGAGGCACGTTTGTGACTCGCAAGTGTTGAACTTATGAAGATATGATCGTATGATAAAAGTATGAGAAACATACATAAAACTACTTGCAAAAGAGCACTCATGTTGCAACCATATAAACAAGATGCTTATACTATAGTATTCTAATATTATGATAGAATTTTTAAATCTTTTATAAGTTGTAGTTGTTCAATTACGACTTCATTTATCATGATATCAAATACTTTATTCTCTATACTCCCTCCGTCCCATTAATAAGTTCACCATTTTGGGGTTGGCACGCAAATTAAGGAAAATAGGAGAGAGGAGAAAGTGTTGTGAGTATAAAAGTAAGATAGGAGAGAGAATGAGTGGAGGGAATAGTAAATTTGAAAAGTGTTGTGAGTGTAAAAGTAAAGTAGGAGAGAAAATTAGTGAGTGGAATAGTAAAAATTTTTGCCATTTTAGGAAAGGTGAAGCTTTTAATGGGACACCCGTTTTGGCAAAAAGTGAAATTATTAATGGGACGGAGGGAGTATATGTTATTCAAGCCTGTTGCATTCTCCTCCTAATCTGCTATCTCTCCTTCGTCCTCCTCACCTTAGAAGAACTTCACTTTTTATGATGAATACTAATTTTAAGAAGCTTCATTGCAGAAATACTTTCTCCATTGTCGCATATCCAACATGTAAAGTTGATATCAACTTTACTAGCAAATAAACAAACGGATAAACACATCATTTTTCATCTCAACGATTTCATTTTTGCAGCTCTCAAATCTCTTTTAAATTTGAGAAAGTATTCATTAAATCGAACATCATAAATATAGATCTCAAGGTTGTTTTCAAGCATAATCATGCCCATCTCAAAAAAAACAATCAGATAATACTTCACATAATTGATTAATCTTGTCTTGCCAAATGTGGAAATGAGTGTTGGAAAAATAGTGTGTTTTGAAGGAAATTAATGGTTTAATTTCTAAAGGGTAATTTTGTCAAATTACTTAATTGGGTTTGTGGTTGTGAAATAAAATATTTAATTGTCCAAAATGGTTTTTGGATGTATTAAATGTGAATGCTCAAAATATGTGGTCCACATTTTGCTAATGAATTTTGATTTTGTAAATCAAAATTGGTTTTGACTTTGACTGATCTGCTCGGCCGAGCATAGTGATTGACTCGACCGAGCATAGCATGGCAAAAGGATCAAGTCTCTGGAAAGTCTTGCTCGGCCGATGCATATGCCTTGCTCGGACGAGCAGATCGTGGCAAAAAATTTTGGAAAACCTTGCTCGGCCGAGCGAGGTATATGACTCGGCCGAGCAAATCCTGAGCATTTATGACTGAGTTATTTCCAAATTGTAACAGCCTTTGAAATGAATATCAAAACTAAAAATGGGTTAATATATTCAGTTTAATGGATGTTAATTTCGGATTATTAGTGATTAATATCAAATTAAATCCAATTATTCATTGTTGATTCCTAAGGCTTTATAATGGAATTTTGACAAAGTTTGTCAACAACTTTTGGAAAAGTTTTTGAGAGAAGAACCCAATATAAGAAAAAACTTTCTTCTGCAAACCACTTCCATAGAAATTTGCTGCATATTGTCATCTCTTTCTTTTGGCCTCCTTGCATATTAAGATCAAGAGGTGATATTGTCCAAGCTCTATTCAGCTCGCCGGGAACTTAGGTGCAAAGTGCCTCCGGTCCGCACGCTCTATCCTGGGAGACAAGCGACTCAAGAAAACTCAAGCACACTCGGTGAGGAGTCGAATATGTCTTAAGGAGACAGTGGTTTCATTGGGCTCGTGCAAATTCAACAACTTCTCCTTTGTATTTTCTGTTTTTGTTAATTGTATTTTATTTACATTTTCTGTAATTGTAACATCCCTTGTAACAATCTTAAGACATACTCCTAAGCGAGGGAGTGTCGATTACAAATTTTAAACAAGAAAATACTAACTAAGTTGTTGTGTTTCAGATAGCGACTAACAACAACAACGTGGAGACCCAAATTGGATCCCAAACTGGACCCCAAACTAATCCCCAAACTGGAAACGGAAGTGGCTCGACTATTGTGACAAATCCTCCTACGATCCATATCCCGACCCCTCATGCGGAAAAACCCGAGAAGTTTGTTGGCCACGACTTTAAGCGTTGGCAACAAAAGATGCTTTTCTACCTCACTACCTTGCACTTGGCAAAATATCTGAAAGAGGATATGCCAAAGGTGAGTGAAGGAGAAACAGATGTTACAACCTTGGCTGCGGTTGAAACATGGAAGCATGGGGAATACTTGTGCAGAAACTATGTCCTTAATTCGCTTTCAGATTCACTCTATAACGTGTTTAATGAGAAGAAATCTGCAAAGGAATTGTGGGGGTCGTTGGACCACAAATATAAGATTGAGGATGCGGGAACAAAGAAGTTCATTGTTGCCCGTTTCCTTGATTTTAAGATGGTGGACAACAAGAGTGTGAAATCTCATGGTGATGAGTTTCAAACTATTTTGCACGATATTCATGTCGAGGGTATGATCATAAGTGAAAGCTTCCAAGTAGGGGTGGACATGGTTCGGTTTGGTTCGGTTTGGAAGGAATTTGGAGATCAAACCGCTAGTACTCGGTTTGGGAAAATCCCAAACCAAACCGAACCATAGAAAATTTCAAACCAAACCAAACCAAACCACCTCGGTTTGGTTCGGTTTGGTCTCAAACCACGGTTTCATAAACGGTTCAAACCGTGGTCCGAACTGCGGTCTAGACCGCTATCCGAACTACAAACCTGTCCAACTAAAAGCGTTGCTCTTTACATATTTTTTTATCAAACTAGCAATCATATATATTAAACATAAAACACAAATACTACTATCCAAATAGGAATGAGTTTTAGTAAACTGAAAGTTCATTGTTCTAACAAGTACAACAAAAGAAACCATCTCAAAACAAATTACAAGACATTGTCTAAAATAAAGATACAAAATTACAAATTCAAGATTCAACCATTAAATAAAAGTCAAATGTCTTAGTAGCAAGATAAAAGTATCAAACCAAATAGATTATACCAAGAATTTCATGGTTCGGTTCCGTGGTTCGGTTTCACGGTTCTAAACCGAGGTTCGGTCTGAATCGATTTGGTTCGGTTCGGTTTGGTTCGGTTTTGAGGTTCCAGACTGCGAGCTGAACCGAACCACACGGTTTATTAAATTTTCAAACCAAGCTAAACCATTTATAGAAAAAAACCAAACCAAACTGCGTGGTTTGGTTCGGTTCGATCTCAAACCGCGGTTTGAACCGAACCATGTCCACCCCTACTTCCAAGTGGCTGCAATCATTGAGAAATTGCCTCCATCTTGGAATGATTTCAAGAACTACCTTAAGCATAAGCGAAAGGAAATGGATGTGGAAGGAATAATCCTTCGTTTGAGTATTGAAGAGAACAATAGAGTCGCTGAAAACAAGTTTGTTTCTAGTGTGGCTAAGGCCAATGTGGTGGAGCATGGTCAAAGCTCCAAAGGTAAAAGAGTTGGGAAGGGAAAAGGGAAGGTTGTGACAACTTCCAAGAATTCCCACTTGGGACCAAAAGGTGGTGTTTCCAAGAAGAAGTTCTTAGGAACTTGTTACAATTGTGGTGGTGAAGGCCACAAGGCTCATGCTTGCAAGTTGCCCAAGAAGGCTCGTGAGACAAACATGGTAGAAGGTATTGCTAGAGACGTGTCCGAGATGCACCTCGCAGATGTGATTTCCGAGGTGAATTTGGTGGGTTCAAACCCAAATCAATGGTGGATTGACACCGGTGCTACTAGACATGTGTGCTCCAATAGAGACATGTTTAGTACTTTTGTTGCTAAGGATGGCGAGAAGCTATTCATGGGGAATTCAGCCACTTCCGAGATCAAAGGTGAAGGAAAAGTGGTCTTGAAGATGACATCCGGGAAGGAGTTGACTCTCAACAACGTGCTTTATGTGTCCGATATCCGGAAGAACTTGGTGTCCTGATCGCTTTTGATAAAGCATGGATTTCGTATTGTGTTTGAGTCCAATGTAGTCACTTTGTCTAAGAGTGGAATGTTTGTGGGTAAAGGCTATGTCAATGATGGCCTATTCAAGTTAAGTGTAATGGTTGTTAAAGCTAAAGCTAATGATATGAATATCTCTTTCGTTTACTTGCTTGTGTCATCTAATTTGTGTCATGGTAGACTTGGTCATGTTAATTTTGATTCTATACGTCGTTTGACAAAAGCAAATTTTATTCCAAAGTTTAAAGTTGATTGCAAACAAAAATGTGAAATTTGTGTAGAAGCAAAATTAACAAGAAAGTCATTCCCTTCAGTTGAAAGACATAGTGAACCACTTGAATTGGTTCACACGGACTTATGTGACTTTAAATCAACACAATCACGGGGCGGCAATAAGTACTTCATGACTTTTGTAGATGATGGCACAAAGTATTGCTATGTGTATCTTCTAAAAAGTAAAGATGAAGCTATAGAGAAGTTTACTCTCTATAAAAATGAAGTTGAGAATCAATTAAACCGGAAAATTAAGGTGCTAAAAAATGATAAAGGAGGTGAATATGAATCTCCCTTTGAAGCAATTTGTGCTTGATGCCGCAGGAAATGTGCTTATCAATCTTCCTCCACGTGGCAGGACTGATCAATTGGCTCCTTGACCTGAAAACCAGAACCCATGACTAGCCGGATGTGTCTCCGGCTTAGACCCTCGGGCGTGAGAGTAAGTATATGAATTGGAGAGCAAAAATGTATTGAATAAAGATAATTCAGATAACAAAATTGCAGTTACCCCATAACCGTTGTAGTGATGATGTATTTATAGTTGTTGAAGGTGGTCTATTTGGTAGGGCTACATGAGATCCGATATTTTTGGGACAGTTACATGTCATGTGAACGTGTCCTTAAATAATTGCTAATTTGTAGGAAAGCAGTTATGGCAAGAGTAATTGCACGTGCGTCTGTAACCGTTAGGTCGACGTTTGCTTGGGCAGGTCGAGGTCGACACTTGGAGTTAGGTCGACCTGACTGACGGGTAGAGATGGATCGTACCCGAAATTGAGCTTGGGTCATGAAGTCGGACTTAGTTAGGTCGGGACCTGGTAGGTCGGACAATTAACTTAAGTCGACGTATCAATGAGATGGGCTATGGACCATGTGATCGTTGGGCCTAGCCCACTGAGAATATAGTGACCATAATTTACTTGAGGACTGGGCTTTACTTGCTTGGCCCAGCTCGATACTTTTGGTATGTTCAGTGGCCCCCAACTTTCGAGTTGACTTTGTCGACTAGGAAGTTAAGGAAATTTTGATGAAGATTGTTGTGACTCGCAGGTCGCTACTCGTTCTGAAGTTTAGTCGACCAAAGATGACGTGGCACAATCCCAGACGTTGATGACGAACGGTCAGATCTGAGGGAGCGCCGTAATTCGCAATGATTACTGTTTTTGACGTTTGAGAGTCTGTCTTGGAAATCGTTTCCGCATTCAATTGGGAAAACAAAACCTTTGGATTTTCCTTTTCCTCTTCAATCTTGGAACATATAAATACCAAATTCCTCCCTCATTTAGAACTTTTGCTCTCTTGGACTCTTGAGTAATTCCAGTGAAGGCAGCAGAAAAAAGGCAACTGATTAAATACAAGCTTTCGTCTCCGTCCATAACCCCTCTTCACTCGAGCCAACTAAGGTATTTCTCTTTTCCTTCAATATTAGGGTTTTAATTCCTGCAATTTCTCCAATTTCCGCCATGGCTAGGACCTTTAGTTGTGAGCGTGGAGCTTGGTATGGTTACTGTAGGGTAAATAGGAGAGTTTATAAGCACTTGAACGGAGAGTGGAGTGAGATAACAATGGAGGAATGCACCTCAATTTTGACCCGTTGGGGCTTGCGTTTCACCAAGCTGACTTTGCCTGTAGGAGAGGGTCTAGGCATTTTAGAGTCGAATGATCCCAGAATGGTGACTTTCAATCTTTTCCATGAACTTATCGATCACCTTGCGTTATTCTACATCCAGGGCCCTAGTAAACCCTCTTTCATTAGGAATAGGTTGGGATTTCCGGGGGAATCTAGGTCGCCTCTTAGTGTGTCCACTAGGTCGCTTGAGTCTGTGTATAGAACTGATTCCCCTGTTTCCCCTTCTTCTTGTACAGATATGGCGACTTAAGGAGAAGCTAATGCCTCAACCTCGTCAAGCCCTCATATAGTCGATGCTTTTGAGGCTTCTGTGGTGTCGGGCAGGAATGAAAGGGGATATGTGCCTTCGAGGCCACTCAGGGGAAAGCAAAACCTTTCATCTCGGATGAATATGATGTATAACTTTTATGAAGTCGATAGGAAGGAGTTTGACATCACTTTGTATAGCAGGAGTGATGGTCAGTGAGGGAGATATCGTGCCCATGGTCCCAGTGGTTAGATGTCAGAGGTACCCAGATTGGGTTACCCATGAGGGAGCTCGATTCAGATTTGATAAAGAGTGCCACTTTTGCAAGAAGACTGCCAACTATTGTAAGGATCAGGGAGAACACTTTGGGGGTAAGAACTCAACCACTCACTATCCCTTGACCCATCTAATATTTGCTGATATGCACATGTTTTGTTCGTACACAGAACTGACTGCTCGTATGTAGAACTTATTAACTAGCATACGTTTAAACTCGTAGATTATTTACTCACAAGTTTATCTCTCAGCACATATGAATCTTGCTTGTTTATTGAATTGGTTGCTCGAGCATGCTTAGTTCGTACATAGAACATTTTGCTCGTATGTATAATAATTAGCTTGCTCATGTTTAATTCGAACATAGAACTAGTTGCTCGTACGTAGAGATCTTATATGTCGATCCAACCCTTTGTCATTTCAATTTTGGTGCAGTGTTAACTCCTGAGCAAGAAGCGAATATGGGTCGTGCCATAGATGTAAGGAAGAGCAAGAGAAGCTGTGGGGCAGCCAATGCAAGGTTGCATCAAGAAAATGAAGGCGCTCAACGCCAAGAGATCTTGAAGTCGGTGGACGTGGATGCCAACTCTATTCCTGTGGAGGACACTCTCGAAGAGTTGGAAGAAGGGCGAGTTGAAAGTGAAGTTCAAGGTTCTGAGGAGGCTGAGGTTGCTGGAGTGGATGGGACTGAGCTGAACGTGGATCCAGTCAAGGAGGTTGTCAGAGCTAGAACTCGGGCCCAAGCCAAAACCAAATCCAATGCTGCCTCTAAGGCCAAATCTCATGTCATCGATGTGGATGAAGAGGAGGAAGAAGATGATGATGCTCCTTTGAGCAAGAAGATAAAGATTGGGAAGTCCAAAGCCAGCTCGGCATCTGATCATGTTGACGCCAGTGAGCCTGTGGGAGCTGAGATTAGGGGCCCCCAACCTTCTCCCATCCAAGTCTCATATGACGACTTGATTCGGGCTCGTGTTGACAAGCTGAGCGAGGTGATTCCATTGACTAGGATTAATTGCTTGGCCAGGAACTATCCTGAGTTGGAATATGGTCAAGTAGTGGTCAGGAGAGGAGCTGACCAAGATTTGATTAAAGAGTTCACCAACAAGCCTTTGACTCCGGAAGCCTGTAGAGCTAGGGTCGGGCTAGCCACCTCCGATGTAACTCTTGTAGCTTTCTGCATTATCGTATTTATTCTTTTCGTTTGTCCCAAGTCCCAATTTTACTTTTGATTGACTTAACTCCTTTTCTTTGCTTGTCCTCTCAGTCGTTAGCCATGTGATAGACCTGGCCACCACTTATTGGAAGGCGGCGGAGGAGCAAGAGAAATTGGCCAAGGCTATGCTAGCCCGGAAGAATGAGGAGATGGCAAAGGTGGAGGATGAGCGGGCCAAGTTGAAGGAGGAGCTTGTGAAGCTGAAGGAGGAGCACTCCGATTTGGACAATTCTTATGATGCCTTGAAGCTCGTCAAGGATAATGAGGTGAAAGCCAAGGAGGAAGCCTGGGGGAAGCTGGGAGAGGCTAACAAGGAGCTTGGTGAGCTCAGGCCCATTAAAGATAAAGCCTTGAAGGATCTGGAACTGGCGACCCAATTGTTGGAGGAGAGCCATGTTATTTTGGCCAAAAAACAAGAGGAGCTTAAGGCGGCTCGGCTTAAATGGGAGGGAGAGCTAGCTGATGTTGTGAAGACTGCCAAGGATGAAGCTGTCAAAGCATATAAGGATAGTGATGAGCTTCATGCCTATGTCACCAAAGAAGCTAGGGGGTTCTTTGATGTAGGTCAGAGCCATATGGCTCGACGTATCATAGTAGATCCCTTCGTCAACATATCCATTGAGCAGCTGGCAAAATGGGCCTCTGAGGACCAATATAATACAGCAGCTCGCCAGGGCCATCACTTGGTGCCATTCAATGCAAATGATTTGGAGCTTATTGCCAAGGACGATGAAGAAGCGAAAGCAGAACCTTGGAATCCTCCTACCGTTGAGCCGGTCAACTTTGATACCATTTTGGCTGAACTTGAAGAGCCTGATGAGCTAGCCTTTGACGAGGAGACTCCCAAGTTTACCATCAGCGATTCAAGGAAGATAGTCTATAATCCAGAGATTGTTTTAGGTGAGCCGACTGCTGCAGGTGACCAGGCCAACCTTGATCCCACTTCCACAAGCGACCAAGTTGGGGGTGACCCTCAAAATTGAACTTTAACTTAATTGATTGTGTAACGAACAAGTCCCAAACTCTTTTGTCTTTACTTTTATTTCCGTCTGAATGCCTTGGCCCAGCTTTTTGGGAGGCATAATACTTCGTGACATTTTTGTTTATTTTAAGTCTTGGCCCGTTTTGGGAGACTTAATCATATTTAATCGTAGCTGACTTTCCTTTATTGTATGTTGTATGCCTTTGACTTCAGCATGTATGTGTCGAGCTAGATGTAATAGGGCAAGTAAGTCGTCCTAAGTTTAAGGTTGACCTGGATTCGTGAAGAATTAGTCAACCTTAGACTTGTAAGGATTTTTGTAAACGAGATTGACTCAGAGTCAAACCTGTTTAAGAGGTCAAAGCTGACCAAAGGTCGAGCTTATCAGAATGAAGTCGACCTAAGGTCGGACTTTTTATTAGTTTACAGCTGATTAAGAATCGAGCTTGTTAAACGAAGCTGACTAAGGGTCGAGCTCGTCGAACGAAGTCGACTAAGAGTCGGACTTGTTAAAGGAACTAAGCTGATTAAGAATCGAGCTTGTTAAAATGAAGCTGACTGAGAGTCGAGCTCGTTGAACGAAGTCGACTAAGAGTCGGACTTGTTAAAGGAACTAAGCTGATTAAGAATCGAGCTTGTTAAAACGAAGCTGACTAAGAGTCGAGCTTGTTTGAAATTAGTGTAGCACAATGTTTGGTCGAATAGAACTGCAATTTTTATTGAAGTAGGAACATGCTTACATCAAATGGAAAGCTAGAATTATGACAAATTGGGAACTGCTTTAACTCTGAACTGAACTAGGGACTTGAACTAGAAGTAGTACTTGATAAGGTGAGTGGCATGCCATGGATGTTTCAACTCCTCACCATCTGGATGGGCTATCATGTAGGTCCCTTCTTTGATGACTCGAGTGACAATGTAAGGACCTTCCCAGTTAGGAGATAGTTTATTCTGTTGGGTTCTCCTTCCTGTTGCTTCAATCTTTCTCAACACATGATCTCCTACTTGGAATGATCTTGTCTTCACCTTCTTGTCGTGATAAATTTTAGTCCGCTGCTTGTAGTTGACCATTCGAAGGTAGGCCATATCTCGCTTTTCGTCGACTAAGTCTAGGTCGATCAGTCTGTTAGTGTTGTTCTGTTCTTGATCGAAGAAGGTTACTCTAGCAGTAGGAAATCGTAGCTCAGCAGGTGCCATGGCCTCTGATTCGTATGTAAGAGCAAATGGGGTTTCCCCCGTAGGCCCCCGAGTGGTTGTACGAACTGCCCAAAGAGCAAGGGGAAGTTCATCCAACCAGTTGCTGCGTTGACCTACCAAGCCTGTCTTGAGTGAGGAAAGCACGAGTTTGTTTGCTGCCTCAGCTTGTCCATTGCCTTGAGGATAGGCAACAGATGGTTGCCAATGCTTGATTCCCACTCTATTCATTTCCTCCTCGAATGCTCTGGAAAACTGTTAGCCATTATCTGATACTATAGCTCGGGGGATCCCAAATCGACACCAGATGAAGTCATGCATGAAGTTGATGGCGTTTTCCTCTGTAATGTGAGCTAATGGCTTTGCTTCGACCCACTTGGTAAAATAGTCGATTGCAACGATCACATACTTGCAATTTCCTCGGGCGGGAGGGAAGGGTCCAATTAAGTCGACGCCCCACATATCAAATGGCCAAGCAGCGATCACTGGAGTCTATTGCGTTGTGGGCATATGAGGCAGGTTGGCAAACCTTTGGCATTGATCACATTGTTAAACAAAGTCATGAGTGTCAGCTCTCATGTGTGGCCAATAATACCCCAAGGTGATCAATTTGTCAGCTAGAGTCCTGGCCCCCGGGTGTCCACCACAAATTCCACTATGTACCTCATGCATTAACTGAGTGATCTCTTGATGGTGAATGCATTTCAACAGTGGCCTGGTGTATGATCTTCTGAACAGCATGCCTCCTTGGATAACATACCTCGGAGCTTTCTTTATGATTGCTCGAGCTTTCTTCTCGTCCTCAGGGAGCTCGCCATTTTCCAGGTATGCTTTCATTTTCTCGATCCAGCACTTGTTGTAAGCCCAATTTCTCAGGGGATCTTCCACACATTGAATTTTGACCCTTTCATACGCTGGATTCTCAAGGTAGGAGATGGGTTCTTCATGTGGTTCGTCTGAAGTGGCCAGCTTTGAGAGTAGGTCGGCTAGTTCGTTGTCTTCTCGATCAATCCTCTGAATTTCCCAAAACTCTAGGTCTTTTGTCAGTTCCTTCACTAGGTCGTGGTACTTGACTAGAGTAGAGTTCAGCACTTCGTACTCTCCTCGGACCTGGTTGACTATCAACTGTGAGTCACAATATGCCATGATTTTAGTCGCTCCAAAGCACTTTGCGTACTCGATGGCTGCAACCAATGCCTCGTACTCTGCTTGGTTGTTAGAAGCATCAAACTTGAATCTCAATGACTCTTCATATACTGTCCCAGATTCTGGCTCGATCAGGACTATCCCAGCTCCACTAACACATTTGGTTGCTGACCCATCTGAGTAGACTTTCCAGCAATCGTCGGGCAGGTTAGTGACGACTTGGGACTCTGGCTCTTTCCCTTTGAATTTCTCCTTCTGAGCTCGCGCCTCGCTATCTTCCTTGGTGTACGTCAGCTCAACCAAGAAGTCTGCTAGAGCTTGAGCCTTCAACGCCTTTCGAGGTCGATACTCGATGTCGAATTCCGTGAGGGCAATTGACCAATTGAGTAAGCGACCTGAACTTTCTGGCTTATGAAGAATTTTTCTTAAGGGGGCATTCGTAAGCACCACTATAGGTGATCCAAGAAATAAGCTCGCAGCTTCCTTGAAGCCACGACTAAAGCATATGCGACCTTTTCTGCGTTGTAGTATCTGCCCTCCACATCTGATAGGGCCTTGCTAACATAGTACACGGGCTTTTGAAGCCCTTCCTCTTCTCGAACCAAAACTGCAGCAACTGCCTTGTCCCCCACAGATAGATACACGAACAAAGTTTCTCCAGTGGTTGGGCTACTCAATAGCGGTGGAGTAGCGAGGTAATCCTTAAGCTGTTGGAATGACGAATGACATTCGGTCGTCCATTCAAAATTTTTCGTCCCCCTCAAAGCTTTGAAGAAGGGGAGAGACCTTTCTGCCGACTTGGATATGAAGCGACCCAGAGCTGCCACTCTTCCATTAAGTCGCTGCATCTCTTTGACACTGGTGGGCTCCTGCATATCGACTAGAGCTTTGATCTTCTCCGGGTTTGCCTCTATTCCTCGCTGTGACACCATAAATCCAAGGAATTTACCCGCTGCTACACCAAAAACACATTTGCTGGGATTAAGCTTCATGTCGTTTGCTCTCAAGTTGGCGAATGTTTCCTTTAGGTCGGCCACATGACGCCCGGTCTTTATTTTAATGACCATATCGTCGACGTAGGCCTCCATGTTTCGGCCAATCTGTGAGGCAAAGACCTTGTTGACCATACACTGATAGGTTGCCCCTGCGTTCTTCAATCCAAATGGCATCATAGTGTAGCAATAGATGCCTCCAGCTGCTTGGAAAGCCGTTTTCACTATGTCATCCTCATCCATCTTGATCTGATGATAGCCTGAATAGGCATCTAGAAAGCTGAGGGTGGAGTGGCCGGCAATAGAATCCACGAGCTTGTCAATCCTTGGGAGAGAATAGCTGTCTTTTGGGCAAGCAAGATTGAGGTTGGTGAAGTCGACACACATTCTCCACTTGCCATTTGACTTCTTCACCATGACTACGTTAGCTAACCAGGTCGTATGCGTGGCTTCCTTAATTATACCTGCACTCAAAAGTTTATGTACCTCGAGTTTGATGGCTTCTTCTTTGTCACAAGCGAAGTTCCTTAATTTTTGGGGCCTTGGTTTGATGGTCGGGTTGACTTCCAGCCTGTGAACCGCGACCTCTTCCTTGATCCCTTTCATGTCCTCAACTCGCCATGCAAAGACATCACTGCTTTCTTTGAGCAACTCGACAATCTCTAACCTTTCTTCAGGTGACAGGTGCTTCCCTATCTGAATTTTTTGCTCGGGGTAGGAAGGGTTGGTGATTGCGATTCCAATTCATCCATGACTTCTAGCTACTGGACCATCTCTCGAACGGTGGTTTCAATGATGATCTCTCTGACCCTCTTCCTTTCCTCGGCCCCCAAGTGTGGAGCTTCCTCAGCTATCATACCATCCAGCTCGTATGCGATCTCCTTGGTAGTGGCCCCCGAGTTATTGTCGATCTGGAGGCATAGCTTGCCTATGAAGACTTGGTCGACCATAACTGTATCTGAATCGACCATGGTGGTTTCAGAGTGACGTGTCGGCTCAGCCATGATCTTGTCGAGTAGTGACCGTTTGAACTGTTAGCTCGTAATCCATGTCCGCTGAGGAAATTCCACTCCTGAAGCAATTGATCACCTCCCTGTCTGAGAGGTCCTCCTCTATCTTGTCGACCATCTCTTTAAACTTGGTGTAGTAGCTCATTGAGCTTTCATTCTTTCCTTGCACCAGGTTGTTGAGATCGGTGACAGTCATCTTCCGAGCTCCAGCAATCGAGAAGCGATCTAAAAACTTTGTTCTCATATAGGTCCAGGTCGAGATTGTGAATGTGTGCCCAAATTCTAAATTTTTGTTTTTAGATCGGATTCACGCGAGTTTGAAAACATCCGATTTAATTTGAAAAACGGAGTCGCCACGCCATTTTGATTTCCTCAAAACTTTGAAAAAAAGGATTTAGGGTTCGGAGGTTAAGTTACCCCTTGGGAAGAACGGATCGTCGTTCACCCAAGGTGCCTCGCCGAAGCAAGTCTCCCTAGATTCCGTTTATCGTGCTTTCTTGCGTGCTTTCTTGTGTGCATGTGTTTGAAAAGAGATGGGGGGAATGTCCCAAGTTGTCTTCCGGACGTACAAACCATTTAGTTGGTTGTCGTTCGGGATTCCTTGGATTTTATGTATTCGGGATTTTGATCCCGTCCTCATCTTGGACTTGTGATCATCGCTATTTTAACCTTGGGACTTGCGTGATCGAGATAAAGACTCTCTTTTATAGTCCAAAATGAGGTTCTTTAGGAAAGGAGTGACCTTAGCCCATCAATCCTACGCCTTGAGACGATTGAGCTTATATGGGAGCCATCGTGCTCGTCTCAAGCGATAATCGGAGATATAGGTTCAAGGTTTTATCCTTTTCTAAAGAGATTATGGCACCTTTAATGGAAGGAACGATGTAAAGATAGGATCTTTACACCGGTCCGTTCCGAAGGTTGCTAATGGGGACATGGGAAAATGCATGTAAAAATGACATTTTTAGTGAAAAGATGACATTTTTGGGTTGCAAATGATGCTTTTGATTTGCAAAGGATGCATTTTTATATAAAGACATAATTTTTATGCAAAGGATGCATTTTTATGAGGAATATAGTATTTAATACGCAAAGGATGCTAATTTGATGATAAAAAGATGATCTTTGATGCAAAGGATGCATGAAAATGGGTTTTAGATGCAAAGGATGCAAGATATGATTTTTATATGCAAAGGATGCATTTTGAATGTAAAGATTGCATTTTTATGAGCAAAGGATGCATAAAGATGACATTTTTATGTAAAAAAGGGATTTTTAGGTGCAAAGGATGCACCTTTGAATATAAAGATTACATTTTTAATAGCAAATGATGCTTATTTCATGCAAAGGATGCAAAAGGGGGAGGGGGATATGATAAAGATAGGATCTTTAATGATAAATGCCAAGTCCCAAGCAAGATAATAATATATGAATGCAATGAGCAATTAAATCACATAGAGCAAGTATAATGCAAGGTAAGGGAGTGAGAAGTTACCAATGGTGGTGACCTCTTCTTCTTTGGGTCTTGCTTGGTGGAAGGACCAACTTTGGAGGCTTCAAGGAGGAGGGAGGTGGCTTCTTGACTTTCTTCAACCTCTTGATCTTGCAGCAGTGTTTTGGGAGAGTTTTGGAGCTGAGTATGGTGTATTGTGTGTGTTTTTTGTTTTTTAAAATGGGAAGAGGAGGGATCTATTTATAGGCAGTCTGGATAAGGCTAATGAGGCCGTGCGGCTAGGGGTTCTTGGCTAATGCAGCCGTGCGGCATTATCCTGTGTGACTCAGCATGTTTTTAGAATCATGCAAGGTGGAAATTCTAAAAGGATGCCTAAATCAATTAAAACTTTCCCTTTTAATTTAGAGCAATCCCTTCAGCCCTTGGGAAGTTTGGAACAGTTCCGGAACAATTCCGGAACTCTAGGAAAGTCCGGGGAATTACCGGGAAACTTATCCGGAAGGCATGAGCCAGATTTGGGTACTTACAGAAGCCCCTCGGCAACGTCACTTGCAGGGCGAGTGGGGTTGTCGATAGAAAAGGATCCGATCTGGCGAATGCCGAGACGGATTGGGTGACCAAGGTGGCCGAGTGGCTGAACCTCTGGAAGGCTACCTACGTATCCCGAGTGGGAATCAAGCCAGATCGTAGTTCGGAAAAGATCCGCAAGGGAATAGCGGAGAGAAACTGGTCTCTTGCTGAGGAAAAATAGAAGAGAAAGTTACCTAGGAGGTCAGGCGATTGATCCTACTGGGGATATGCTAGAAGTGACCGATGTGGTTGGATATCTAGACTTTTATGAGGGGCTACTTCACCACTGAGGAGTGATGAATGACAAAAAGGGTGACCACTGCGGTCGGATGGCTGGACCTTTTATGAAAGGATGCCTCACCACTGAGGAGCGATGATGGAAAAAGGGTGACCACTGCGGTCGGATGGCTGGACCTTTTATGAAAGGCTACCTACGTATCCCGGAGGAATCAAGCCTTGGTCGTAGTTCAAGCATCACTAGATAGGTTAGGAACGATGTCTAGGATTCTTGATGTTTTGACAATTAATGGAGGTTGTCACCTGAGGTGACTAAAGCTT
The DNA here is from genome assembly GCA_022495995.1 of Adenophora triphylla var. japonica. Classification (NCBI taxonomy): domain Eukaryota; kingdom Viridiplantae; phylum Streptophyta; class Magnoliopsida; order Asterales; family Campanulaceae; genus Adenophora; species Adenophora triphylla. The sequence goes on along the minus strand of JAFEMH010002527.1, from coordinate 203,504 downwards.
ACGTCACTATCTAGGAGATAGAGGTAGCTGAAGTTTGGAAAACTTGAGTGTACTTCTCAATCTGTGATAGAGGTAGCTAAAGTTTGGAGAACTTGAGCGTACTTCACTATCTGTGATAGAGGTAGCTAAAGTTTGGAGAACTTGAGCGTACTTCTCAATCTGTAATAGAGGTAGCTAAAGTTTGGAGAACTTGAGCGTACTTCTCTATTCGTGATAGAGGTAGCAAAAGTTTGGAGAACTTGAGCGTACTTCTCTATCTGTGAGATAGAGGTAGCTAAAGTTTGGAGAACTTGAGCGTACTTCTATATTCGTGATAGAGGTAGCAAAAGTTTGGAGAACTTGAGCGTACTTCTCTATTCGTGATAGAGGTAGCTTAAGTTTAGAGTTCTGACAATTCGGAGGTTGTCACCTAGCGTCATTCCGTTATAACGGAGGTAACGGAGGCGACTGGGGAAGAAAGCTTGTTTGCTTAGAAGATAACGGATATTCTTCTGAAAAGGATGTTATCCTAGTTAAAGGATAACAGGAATTATATGCCCAAGTGGAAAGTCCAGGGGCAAAAAGGTAATTTCTGCTCAGAGCGAAAGAAGCCGCCCGGCATGAGATGGGGGCAAAAGAAGCCGTACGGCCAGAATCCTGATTTTTCCAGATTATTTAAAACAGATTTTGAACGGGGACTGGGCATTATTGCCGCCCATCAGTCGCCGAGGAAGAGAGAGAGGAGGGAGAGAATTTTCTTCAAAATCCTTCAATCCCTTGCTTCTATTGATCTAGATGGATCCGGAGGGGAATCCAATTCCAAGGCAAGCGAGGAGGAACATCTCCGAGGCCGCTCGAAGGAAGAGGAAGGAGCTCGTCCGCACGGAGAGGAAGTATGACTTTCTCACGCCTCCATCGGAGCTCTACCCGGGTAGGAGGGAGCACAAATCCACGAATCCTCAATCGGTTGGGGTAAGCATTCTTAATTTGCTCAATTCCGTCGATTTTGATTGGATTTTGATTGGTTCTAGGGCTTGACTCGAGTTTTAGGAATTTCTCGAATTTCCCTAGGATTTTAGACGATGATTTTGAAATATTAATTATTAACCTATGAGGCTAAGAAGATTAACGATCAAGCATGTGCAATTTATTTGACAAAAATAATGAGAATGACCCACTTTTTTTTTCGAAAATAAAAGTAAGAAGGATAATTGTCTAAGAGGTGACGGAGTTCTTGCATGTGCTAGAACTAGGTCATAGATGAGAAAACGGGATTTTGGACGATGAAAAGGATTCATGCATGCCATTTTTTGAGAAAAAAAATTAATGCTTATGTGCAAATAATTTTGGAAACTGTGATTTTGTGTTTAGGAGAGCAATGTGCTTGATACGATGTGTTTCAAGTGATGAAAAACACGTTTGTCATGCAAAGGATGCTAGAAAGAATTTTATTGAATGCTTTTCTTTTGAAAACATGTGCACTTTTGAATATATGCATGCTTTTTTGAAAAAGATTGACACATTTCTTTTGTTGTGCTTGTCTACAGGAGAACAAGTCTAGGGGACCTTCCGAGATTGCAGTGAGGCTGTGGCAGAGGATGCCTAATTTTGAGAAGAATGGGGTGAACCCTAAGCAGCTAGTGAGGGCTACTGGCCTGGATTTATTTATCGAGGCTATCGACAGAGGTATTCACATTACCTCGAAGAGCAAGGGCTTGATCCAGGCCCTCTCGGAGTTCTGGTGGGACACCACCCACAGCTTTCATCTTAGTCGGGGAGCCGACGGTGACACTGCGATTTTATCGCTATCACCGGCCTGCAGTTCACCGGGAGGCCTGTGACCTGGAGGAACCATATTACAGCGGAGGAGTTCAGGGCTTTGGTCGGGTTTGAGCTTATTCCTAAGGGGCTCGGAATGGAGACGAGGAACGTCGAGGTGGCAGTCCAGAACTGCATGCAGGAATTTGCTGCTAATGAGGTGACTGCCCACCAGCTTGCTAGAGCCTTTGTGTGGTTGATGTTGTCAGTCACCATCTTTGCTAATTCTGGGACTCTGGCTATGACTTGCCTCCTCGACTCTCTGGAGGATGTAGATGGGATTGGGACGGTCTCTTGGGGCGAGGCCGGATTGGCGGAGCTATACTTCTCCCTGGACATGTACAGCCGGAACAAGGCTGCCTCCATGGACTGCTTCTCTTTTGCTTTTGAGGTAGTCTCACTTTTATCTCTTTTACTTTCTATCTTTGAGACTTTTATGAGAGAAAATGACCTTTTTGATGTTTTGAACATGCATGTATGTTTTTGTGAGGTGATCAGGTTCTTTCCGTGGAACCAACAAAGCGATGCTACCATCTTTCCCGCTATGGTCCGCTGGAGGGGAGATGCGAGGGATAAGTTCATCGGGAAGACCCGGATCACCTTTGACTACAAGATGGTTAGGCCAGTTATCAACAGAGATGGGCACGATGGGGTGGACTTTTATCCTTGGGGGAGGTACCCGGAGATTCTGCTAGGAGAGGCCGTGGAGGTGACTAGACAGAGGCGGTGGTTGACCGGGCTGACATGTGATGTCATCTATCTGGGGGACCGGTTTTCCAGCAAAGATGGCCACATCCCTCCATTGGATGCCATTACCCTCATGATCCTCCAAAGACGGATCTTTGCAGCCTGGATTGGTCGGCGGACGATATAGCGAGATATCGTGCAGTGCGTGGCCGCCGAGGAATATTTTAGTCCGGATACCCCATATGCCGTGTTTGTGGAGCAACCGACCGAGGACGCCTACGTAAGCTAGTGAAGCCGGGCCGTCACTCGTGGATATGGGGAGGCCGAGCCTTCGACCCGCCGATGCCTCCGCTTCACCTTTCTTACGTGGTGAACGGGGTACCGAGGAGGTTCAGGATACCGTCCCCGACACTAGGGAGCCCCAAGATACTCGCCGCACGGACAAAGACCGTAAGTACACTTTTAGGGTCTTTTTCCCTTCTCTTTCATTTCTTTGCTTTTTTGCAATTTCCGAGATTTTTCGAGATTTTCTTCTTTTTTTCTCGTGTTCCACTCGCACCTAAGACGGCTTGGTCGTGCGTAATAGGGCCGGAAAGATGTATGCCGGTCCCTCTTGAAGTAGCTGGCTTGCGCTTCGAAGGCTGCAGCAAACGTGCAGGAGCCCGTGCGCAAGAGAAGGCACGTCGGGGCACGGCATCCACCTCATCGGCTTCGGAGTACTCTTCTAGCGCCATGCCTCGGGGACGAGGACCCAATATCGGCATCCTGGAGCATCTGGCTGAGTACGAGCACGAGAATGTCCATCTTTCTGACGTGAGCGACAGCGAGGACTTGATGAGGGAGGCTAGCGTCTATGAGCTGAGTAGCGATGAAGAGGAAGGATCGGAGGCCTAGGTGGTCTCTAGAATTGATTTAAGAAGAAAAACAAACAATGAACAAGTTTTATGCACATTTTGTTTATTTTTTGCTTTATTTGGGCGCCGATGGGGCGAAAACAATGTACTACTATTTTATTTACTTTTCTATTTTATTCTTTATTAATTTGCATATTACTTGAGCCTCGGGGCAGTTTTTTGCTTGGAATTGGGGCTGAAACTGGGCCAAAATGATATATAATGATATATAACTGCTTGGATGGTCTTTGGACATGCTTTTGTACAGGTTTTGGTTGAAAAAGTGGGGTGAAAACTCCCTTTGGGCAGCAACTTGGTTGCTGCAGATTTGCTTTCCACATCAGGCAAATGAGGTCGTGCGGTCTGGTCTCTGGAGCAAATGAAGCCGTGCGGCTCACGCTCTGTCTGGACTGGTTATTTTTAGAATAAAACCAAGGCGTGGCCATTTCATTTCATTTTCACTCTAGACTTGTCCCAACTGTTCCCAGAGCACATATTGGACCTAAAGACACCACCTTTGATCACTTTACAATGGAGAAACCCGCTAGATTGCAAAGGGGGAAAAGGGATCGCTTTCTGTCCGATCTTCAATCTTGGGTGAGATATAACTTTCAATCTCACAAGGGACTGTTTGATTCTACCTTCAAGATCAAATCTTTATGGCATTTGAGGGATCTCCCGCCCGATTGGGACCTTTTGAGAGCGGCAGCAAGGTTTTGGGACGTCCGGAGACACGTTTACTGCTTTTCTTACAATGAGATTGTCCCAACGCATGAAGACTTCCGAGCCTTGATTGGGGGTCTAGAAATTGAGGCTATATCGATTCCTCTGATCGAAGATGTGCCGGTGGCGGCAAAGCTTGCATCTTTTCTGCAGATTTCTCTGGGAGAGGCTGAGGAGATGATGATTGCTCCGGACAGGATTGACCTTTCTGATATCCCGGGCAGGTTTGGGTCTCCGGATATGGCTACGGCCACGGTGGCTATGGATGCCTTTATCCTCTGCATATTTTCTTCTTTGTTCACCGCTGAGTCTGTGGGGATCTGTCACGGTGGTCTCTTGGACATGGTCAGAGATTGCAGGGCTGGGAAGGATATTGTCCCATTGGTTCTGGGTGAGACCCTTCATGGCATTGATAGGATGGCTAGGGGAGATCGTTTATGAGGTCTCGGGAGTCCGGCCGTGCCGACTTTATGGCTGCAGAGAGGCTCGGGGCTTTGCCAGGGCTTTGCCGACTGCTGCCCTTGGGTGATTTCTCGGAGAGGTTTGCCTAGGCGAGCAGGCCAAGATGATTGGGAGCCGATGATGGCTAGGCTATCCACTTCGCACATTCGCCGGTGGGTACCTCACCGGAGGCCGCACTGGAGGACATTTCAGGAGTACTATATAGTGAGGGTTTCAGGGTTCTGCTGGTCATCCTTCTACATACCCTGCTTGGTATCCAGGCAGTTCGGGGCCTTACAGGAGCCGTTGGGCGATTGGGAGGACATCCGTACCATGGAGGTGGTGCCATTAGCTATGAGGGATCCAGCCATCTTCTCATTTTTCTCGAGGGCTTGGACATACACTGCCTTCCCATCCAGGGCTATCTTTAGGAGCAGGAAGAGTACCATCTTGACCATTGTCTACTTGGACTGGTACGAGAGGGAGATGGGAGCGACTCAGGTCATATTGGGGGAGAGACGTCAGGCTTTATTGGGGGCTGACTGCGACTCGAGTAGGACTCTGAGGGAGACTGAGGCTAAGGCGAGTCACCATAACCAGTCAGGTGACCTTATCAAGGATATGGAGGCTCGATATAAGAGGCTCTATGAAGTCGCTCCCTTGACTGAGGCTCAGAGGGAGGAAGTGCGGACTCGTGCCCGTGTTGAGAGGGCACTTATTGACACCGGTTTAATGGAGGCTCCAGCGAGGATACCGGAGATCGGGATGAGGGAGACTGATATCTTGGAGAAGAAGAGAAAGAAAACTCGACGGGGTCGAGGTAAAGGGAAGAAGACCAAAGAAGACTCAGTGAATGACGACTGACATATCTTTTCTTAGGATTCCCTTATTGCCATTTTTGCAAACACAGTAGTTTATTAGGCATTTTATTGTATTTTAGATCTTTGTAGCAGGTTAGCAGAGTCAAGAGTAGACCGTGCTTGAACTCATAAAGAAGTTTTTAACTTGTAATGAACAAGAGATATTATCTAAGAAATTAATCAAGACACAATTTCATGGAAATTTCAGATGTCTTATTGATTAGGACCCGTTTTATGAAAACTTGAATATCCTTTATTATTGTTTAGGACGCAATTCATGGAAACTTAATCGCCCTTTTTATTGTTTAGACCGAACCATAAATGGCTGCCTACGTTCCCCTTTTACAAGAAAGACTAAGGGGCTCAGGTCTTCGTAGTTCATTCTGGTGAACTTTCTCTTTATGTGCACTCGTTTTTTGCCTAGACCGCCCTTTTTTGGTTTTCGCCTAGCCGGGCATTACTCTTTTTGCACTAAGATTATTTCTTTTTTTTTCTTTTTTATGTGCAACCCTGTTTTTTGCCTAGACCGCCCTTTTTGGGTTTTCAGCCTAGCTGGGTATTACTCTTTTTTGCACTAAGATTTTTTTCTTTTTTTTTAATTTTTATTTTTCATTTTTTTTTAGACATAGTACCTTCGGAGCTTATCACCTTTAACTGGGTGGACAAAGAGATTGCCGTCTAGGTCTACAAGTTTCATGGCTCCTCCCGATAGTATCTTCTGCACCACATACGGGCCGATCCAAACGGGTTCCCATTTTCCCAGGGGGTTGTCTCTGGTAGGAGGCTTCACTTTCAATACTAAGTCACCCTCTTTGATGTCTCTGGCCTTGACCTTTTTGTCAAATGCTCTGGCCATTCGCCTCTGGTAGGCTCGGGTGTGTTTCATGGCTTTTAGCCTTCTTTCGTCGAGCAGGGACAACTCATCATGCCGGCTACGTAGCCATTCTACCTCGTTGAAACTGTTTTCCAGGAGGACCCTTAATGACGGGATTTCCAACTCCACTGGTAACACTGCTTCCATCCCGTAAGTTAGGGCAAAAGGAGTTTCTCCTGTAGCTGTTCTGATAGACGTCCTGTAGCCCCAGAGTGCTAGGTGCAGCTTTTCGGGCCAATCACGACCACGGGTGGCCATTTTCCGGATGATCCATTCGAGTGTCTTATTAGCAGCTTCCACGGCTCCGTTAGTCTGAGGTCTGTATGGGGATGACTTGTGGCGAGTGATTCTGAATTCTGACAGTAACCTATCGTAGTCTCCTTCAAAGTGCGACCCATTATCGGAAATGATCTCATTGGGCACCCCATATCTACATATTATGTTTTCCTTGATAAACTGGGCCACCTTCTTGGAAGTGAGGACATTGTAGGACTTGGCCTCTAACCACTTGGTGAAGTAGTCGACAGCTACTAACACAAATTCATGCCCATTGCTTCCTGCCGGGGCTATCTTCCCTATCACGTCAATACCCCAAGTTGCAAACGGCCAAGGAGTCGTCATGCAGTACAGGTCATGAGGCGGGAGATGGTTGAGGTTGGCAAACCGTTGGCATTTGTCGCACGCTCGAACATGCTGGACACAGTATGTCTCCATGGAAATCCAGTAGTAACCCATTCTGAGGATCACTTGCATTAGGGCTCTAGCATTCATATGAGGACCGCAGGGACCATTGTGGACTTCAGTCATCAACTCTTTGGCCCTTTCTTGAGTGACGCACAAGAGGAGTGGTCCTTGGTACCGTTTCTTGTACAGGTTGCCTCCTAGAATGACATAATGGGAGGCCAACCTTTTCAGGGCTTGCAAGCTCTTGGATTTGACACCTTCTTTTGGTCTACCTTCTTCGTCTCTGAAAGCTGACTCTCCATCTTTGAGGAACTGGTAAATTTGATTGTACCAGGGTTCCTTGATAGGCTCAGGTCCCAAGTCTACTTCACAACAGAAGGTCGGGGCTACCCACTCTGAAGGGTTTTATGGCTTTTCCCTCGGGGATCTCTACCAGTGAGGCTAGAGTAGCTAGGGCATCTGCGAATCTGATCTTTTCCCTTGGCAAGTAGTGGAAAGTCACTTCTCCGAACCGTCCAAATCAACTCCTCCATACGGGCATGATACCGCCGAAGATTAGGGTCCATAGTCTTCCATTTGTTGGAGACCTGGTTGATGATCAGGGCTGAGTCTCCATAAACTTCAAGCTCCTTGACATTCCTCTCTAGGGCAGCTTCTAAACCAGCAATGCAGGCTTCGTACTCGGCAACATTGTTCGTGGCAGGGAAGTTCAACTTAAGGGCTATGGGAGTGTGCTCATCTTTCGGATCGACCAGTAGCATCCCTACGCCATTTCCTCTTTTTTTAGCAGCTCCATCAAAGAATAGCTGCCATCGGTTCTCAGACTCAACTACAAAGATCCCTTCATCTGGGAATTGGGGTTCAGGCCCACGGTCCTCATTACTGGGGAAGTTCGCCAGATGGTCTGACAATGCTTGACCCTTGATGGCCTTTCTGGTCACATAGTTAATGTCGTACTCTGCTAAGAAGAAGGACCACTTTGCTAGACTCATCGAAAGGGAAGGTTTATCGAAGATGTACTTGATGGGGTCCATTTTTGAGACCAAATTCACAGGGTGGGCTTTCATATAATGCTTCAGCTTGCCGACTACCCAGACCAGTCCTGCACAAGTCTTTTCACATGCTGAGTAATTGAGTTCACTTCCCTGCAGCATCCGGCTGACAAAGTAAATAGCATTTTCTACCCGAGAGTCTTTCTTCTCCTGAGCAAGCATAGCCCCAACTGCCGTATCAGTGACAGTGAGATAGAGCAGAAGAGGTTTCTGTCTATGTGGGGGGCATAGTACCGGAGGATGTACTAAGTACGCCTTGATCTGGTCAAAGGCATCCTGGCATTCTTCGGTCCACTCTGTATCTACATTCTTCTTCATGAGCTTGAAGATGGGCTCACACATAGTGGTCAACTGGTTGACGAAACGGCTGATGTACTGCAGTTTGCCCATAAAGCTTTTGACTTCTGTCTGGGTTTGAGGTGGCCTCATGTCCATAATGGCTTTGATCTTTCGGGGGTCGACTTCGATACCTCGCTCCGTGACCATATACCCAAGCACTTTTCCCCTTGTCACTCCGAAGGTGCATTTAGCAGGGTTTAGTCTCATGGAATGTTGTCTTAGCCTCTCGAAGAACTTTCGCAGGTCAACAAAGTGCTGCCCATCCTCGCCTTTGGAGTGAATTATCATGTCGTCGACGTAGACCTCAATCTCCTTGTGGATCATGTCATGAAAAAGCGCGGTCGCTGCCCTTTGATAAGTAGCCCCGGCGTTCTTGATCCCAAATGGCATTACTGTATAGCAGTAAGTTCCCCACGGTGTGGTGAAGGCTGTCTTTTCTTGGTCTTCTTCGGCCATCTTGATCTGGTTGTAGCCTGCTGTAAGTACCCAAATTCGGATCGTCAAAATCCGTTAAAAGTTAACCGGAACCCGTTAAGTTCCCCGTTCTCGAGTCAACGAGACATCCCGGGACTGCCCCATGCATCCCGATATCAAAGCGTACTCAACACACGTTATCCCATGTAAAAGTATGGCTTTCCCCGAAAAACGTACTTTTCGGGGTCTTCCGGGATTAGATTTCCCGTTTTCGAGCGTCTCGACCTTCCGGAGGTCATAACTCCCTCATACGAACTCCGTTTTGGGCCCACCACATATCAAATCGAACGCGAGAACAAGATCTACGCAGGTAACTTGTTCAATCAGGAAATATAGCCAATTTCAGGAACAGTCCAGCCGGACTCTTTCTGCAGCTTAAATACGTGTCCAAGACGTGTCAAACTCAAGGCCAAATGACCAAAATATCCCCAAATTCAGTCCAAGTCCGGCCGGACTCTTTCTGCCGGACAGAAAACCATCAGGTTAAGCTTTCTTTCTTCCTCACTAAGCAAGCAAACTTACTCCCCAAGTCTTTCCCCCCTCCTCCAAGATTTTTCACCTATAAATACTCACCTCCTCCTTCATTTTCAACACAAAATTCTCCTCCATCCACCCCAAGCACAAAAGGCTTGTCTTTCTTCCGCTCTTCGGGGGCCCTCGTGCTACTCGTCGGCGGAATTCTCTACTCTTCGGGGGCCCTCGTGCTACTCGTCGGTAGATTCTGATCCTCAAGCTAAACCGACACAAGTCGAAACGCTGCCCAAATTCCTAGGTTTCTAAACACCAAATAAAAGGGGAAACTCTGCCCAAACACTTCCGAAACACCTTTCAAACACCTTTTCGTATCCCGTATATGCCCACCGAGCCAAAGGAGCCGACCCTAGCCATAGGTAGCTCCCTCTCTCACTCTCAAAATGTAGACGCCTCCGTCTAACGGGGTCCGATACGTTTTAGCCCCTCGATCCTCTTCTCTTTCCGTAAGAGAAGTAATCACGGGTTAAAACGGCGTTCTGACCCCGTTCCGTTTACTTTTATGTCATTTACCATTCCGGATCGATCGATCCGTTGATCGTCATTTACAATTCCGAGCCGTTTGGCCTCGTTGATCGTCATTTACAATTCCGAGCCAAACGGCCTCGTTGATCGTCATTTACAATTCCGAGCCGTTTGGCCTCGTCGATCGTCATTTACGAATCCGGATCGTTTGATTCCGTTGACACTGCTTTAAATACTGTCATTTACAAGTCCGACCCGTTTGGATCGTGATAGTATTTACCTTTCAAAGTCCGAGTCGCAACCCGATTCGTTGATCGCATATCATTTAATACGCATTTTTCTCGTAAAAATCGTTAACAATGTAATGCCCGGTTCAAAACCGGAGTTCGTCCGTCGAACTCTCTTTCAAAACGCGCGAAATGACGTTCGGCCTCCGAACGCTCATCTTCAAACTAAAAGCTGCCATTTGACACTTAAAATCATTTAATACGCATTTTTCCCGTAAAAATCGTTAACAATGACTCGCACGGCTCAAAGTCGACGTTTGCCACGCAAACGCTCATTTCAAACTCAAAATCGACGTTTGCCACGCAAACGCTCATTTCAAACTCAAAATCGACGTTTGCCATGCAAACGCTCAATTCCGTCTCAAAACCGACGTTTGCCACGCAAACGCTCATTTCAAACTCAAAATTGACGTTTGCCACGCAAACGCTCATTTCCGTCTCAAAACCGACGTTTGCCACGCAAACGCTCATTTCAAACTCAAAACCGACGTTTGTCATTCAAACGCTCGTCTTTTCAAACAAAGTCACCTAATCAAACGTTTGTCATTCAAACCAAGATTAAGCTTGTCATTCAAGCCCCCATTTCAAAACACACACACACACACGATTTCGAGAAAGGTAGAAAGACTCGTCATGCGAGGCGTTTCGGGCGATCTCGTAATACTCTACCCGAAACGTAACTTGACCTCCGAACCTAACAATCTCTGGTACAAAAAGCTTTTTACTCGTTTTTGCTGCCAATAAAAATGATCCCCGTTTTCAAAGCCTTTTCCTAAGTTTTTGCTACCAATAAAAACGACACCTTTTCACAATAGCCATTTCTCAACGTTTGGGCTCAAAATACAAAAACCGCGTGGCGACTCCTCATTTTCCTTCCCATGAAGCGAGGTCTCAGACACCAACACCCCGCGAAAGACAACCGCTTTCGCCGCGCGCGAAATTCGGGTAATTTCAGTTGGCGACTCCGCTGGGGAAAAGATACTTTTTTCAAAACTACTGTTGTTTTCCAAAAAGCCTTCCGTGGGTCAAACTTTCGTTTACCCTTCCTCGTTTTCGTGTGCGTGTGTTACTTTAAACCTCGAACGGTTTGTTTTTTCAAAGGCATTACATTGTCAACTTTTCAAAATCTTACCATGTTTGTGCATCCCCATTCATGTTTGATTTTCATGCTGTCTTTTGAACTGTGCATCATAAATTCTTTAAGACACATTCTGAACAAAATCTCTTTTACTCGAAAAAGAATTTTAGTGACCGCACACTACGCGCACTTGCCGCCTCGGAACACCGCACTTCACGTGCACTTGCCGCCATACACCGCACACTACAACCCCTAACCCGGGATGGCCTTATCGGTTGCACCCCGATTGGTCTCGCGACACCTTTCGGGGCGCACGGGTCGTCCCAAACATCCCATCCTAGCCCGTGTAAGCCATGCACTCTTTGTGTCACACTTTGTCCAAGACCCCAGTTGGTTTTTGGCTTAGCTTGTGTCATAAAGCCTAAGTGTATGTTTTTTACGCCGGGCCTCGCCTCGAGTCAAGCTTGAGAGGTTGAGACCGAAGGTCGTTCCCGACCCGAAGTCTCGAGCTCTTCAGCCTTGACTTTGACGCGGAGCTCTGCCGAAAAATATACCCGAAGGTTCAATGTGACACCATGTCACCAAACCTCGCCGTATGCATCGTGCCAGCCACAACTTGGCCAACGCCAAAAGCTAAGGTCCGTCGCGCAAGCGAGTCAGGGGAGGTCATGCCAAAATTTTGGCACGATCCCCGCCTTAACTTAAGGACGTTTACTTTGACCGTGGCCCGTGCTTCACATACGTTGGAAGTTTGCGTGATCAGCTAGCCTTAAGTTCACTTTTTCATTTGTCGGTGGAACTCGCTTGCCTTATAGGACCTCGCTCGGGATTGTCCGTCCCGAGAAGATGATCTACAAATGGAAACGAGGGGCTTATAAGCGTAGTGACGAGATCTACTGATTAGAGCTCTAGGGTTAGTTGCGAAAAAGAAGACACGCTCTTTTCCAACCATTTAGGACTCTGAGAAAAATGTGTTTTCAGTAAACTTAAACAACAATTGCATGGTCCCATCTCGGGAATCTTTAAAATATTGACCCTTACGGTCCAATTCTCAATCGCGACCTTCCGTGGTCCGATATCTCATATCTTGACCCCTCGCGGTCCAACTCTCAATCGCGACCTTCCGTGGTCCGATATCTCGAGTCTCGACCCCTCGTGGTCCAATCCTCAATCGCGACCCTCTCGGTCCGATATCTCATATCTCGACCCCTCGCGGTCCAATCCTCAATCGCGACCTTCCGTGGTCCGATATCTCAAGTCTCGACCCCTCGCGGTCCAATTCTCAATCGCGACCTTCCGTGGTCCGATATCTCATATCTTGACCCTCGCGGTCCAAATTTCAATCGCGACCTTCCGTGGTCCGATGTCTCATATCTTGACCCCTCGCGGTCCAACTTTCAATCGCGACCTTCCGTGGTCCGATATCTCATATCTTGACCCCTCGCGGCCCTACTCTCAATCGCGACCTTCCGTGGTCCGATATCTCATATCTCGACCCCTCGCGGTCTAACTCTCAATCGCGACCTTCCTCGGTCCGATATCTCATATCTCGACCCCTCGCGGTCCAACCCTCAATCGCGACCCTTACGGTCCGATTTCAAATCCTTAATCGCGACCTTTCACGGTCCGATCTCAATCCTTAATCGCGACCTTTCACGGTCCGATTCCAATCCTTAATCGCGACCTTTCACGGTCCGATTCCAATCCTTAATCGCGACCTTTCACGGTCCGGAGCCCCAATCCTCAATCGCGACCTTTCACGGTCCGATTCCAATCCTTAATCGCGACCTTTCACGGTCCGATTCCAATCCTCAATCGCGACCTTTCACGGTCCGATTCCAATCCTTAATCGCGACCTTTCACGGTCCGATCTCAATCCTTAATCGCGACCTTTCACGGTCCGATCTCAATCCTTAATCGCGACCTTTCACGGTCCGATTCCAATCCTCAATCGCGACCTTTCAAGGTCCGATTCCAATCCTTAATCGCGACCTTTCAAGGTCCGATTCCAATCCTTAACCGCGACCTTTCACGGTCCGATTCCAATCCTTAATCGCGACCTTTCACGGTCCGATTCCAATCCTTAATCGCGACCTTTCACGGTCCGATTCCAATCCTTAATCGCGACCTTTCACGGTCCGATTTCAATCCTCAATCGCGACCTTTCACGGTCCGATTCCAATCCTCAATCGCGACCTTTCACGGTCCGATTCCAATCCTTAATCGCGACCTTTCACGGTCCGATCTCAATCCTTAATCGCGACCTTTCACGGTCCGATCTCAATCCTTAATCGCGACCTTTCACGGTCCGATTCCAATCCTCAATCGCGACCTTTCACGGTCCGATTCCAATCCTTAATCGCGACCTTTCACGGTCCGATTCCAATCCTTAATCGCGACCTTTCACGGTCCGATTCCAATCCTCAATCGCGACCTTTCACGGTCCGATCTCAATCCTTAATCGAGACCTTCGCGGTCCGATCTCAAATAGTCAATCCCGACCTTCGCGGTCCGATCTCTGATCTCCAATCGAGACCTTCGCGGTCCGATCGCAGAAGTTAATCCAGACCTTCGCGGTCCGATCTCCGATCTCCAATCGAGACCTTCGCGGTCCGATCTCAAATAGTCGATCCCGACCTTCGCGGTTCGATCTATGATCTCCAATCGAGACCTTCGCGGTCCGATCGCAGAAGTTAATCCAGACCTTCGCGGTCCGATCTCCGATCTCCAATCGAGACCTTCGCGGTCCGATCTCAAATAGCCAATCCCGACCTTCGCGGTCCGATCTCTGATCTCCAATCGAGACCTTCACGGTCCGATCTCCAATCTCCTATCGAGACCTTCGCGGTCCGATCTCAAGTAGTCGATCCCGACCTTCGCGGTCCGATCTCCGATCTCCTATCGAGACCTTCGCGGTCCGATCTCAAATAGCCAATCCCGACCTTCGCGGTCCGATCTCTGATCTCCAATCGAGACCTTCGCGGTCCGATCTCAATAGTGAATCCCGACCTTCGCGGTCCGATCTCTGATCTCCAATCGAGACCTTCGCGGTCCGATCTCAATAGTGAATCCCGACCTTCGCGGTCCGATCTCCACTCTCCTATCGAGACCTTCGCGGTCCGATCTCAAAAAGTCGATCCCGACCTTCGCAGTCCGATCTTCGATCTCCAATCCCGACCTTCGTGGTCCGTTCTCAAATAGTCGATCCCGACCTTCGCGGTCCGATCTCTGATCTCCAATCGAGACCTTCGCGGTCCGATCTCAAATAGTCGATCCCGACCTTCGCGGTCTGATCTCCGATCTCCAATCGAGACCTTCGCGGTCCGATCTCAAATAGTCGATCGGGACCTTCGTGGTCCGATCTCCGATCTCCAATCGAGACCTTCGCGGTCCGATCTCATATATTCAATCCCGGCCCCTCACGGTCAAAACTTTAAATCTCGACCTTTCACGGTCCAATTTTCGAGCCTTAAAGCCTTGAGCCAACTACCCTTCCGAAAACTAAGCCATACCTTTCGTTCCTCGCAGGGAATGAGAGTGGTTCGAATCCGGATCGGCGCCTCGCGTAATTACGGCGGCATAATTCCTCGGTTTCCTCGGTTCCTCGGCCCGGACTTTCAGGCATGTCGGACTAACGAGAAATCGTGACGGGAACGGAACCCCGCCACCGTGAATGTATATGACACCGAAGAAGCCATCCGGCCCCGTGAGGTTCACAAGAAACAGAAAAGGATTAGCAGAATGTGGTACAACTTCGAATGAGCGAGGTATAGCCGCTATCCCCGCCCCGATGCTACTTTCGTCCCTAATCGAGGACGACGATCCTTCACGATCAACTCCCCAAACCTTCGACTGTGTTCCTCCACCGTCCGGCTACGGGAATCCTTCAAATCAAGGAAACAATTTCACCAAGGCTTCATACGCCACCTCTCAAAGCACTTCTGTCATATATGGCCAAGCCAATAATACCCCTTTTCACTCAATGCAACCAATTAGCCACTGGATCCTCTCAAATGTATCCCAATATCCCTCAAAATCCTCCTGTGTTTACTTCCTTCTCTCAATATGCTCGGTCATCAAGTTTCGTCCCCGTGACTTTTCCGACCCATTTCTTCGGACAACTTAGACCGCTCCAGCCGCTCCATGGCCTCAAATCCCTCCACTTCCACCAAGATTATGGGCACAACTGACACGGCCTCGGTGCACGGTATGGAACTCGAAGTTAATGTAAGATGGAAAGCTTGAGCGTCCCGGGCAATTCAGCACCAAAAGAGCAGCTAGAGTAGGGGCTACCTATCCTCGAGATCTGTCAATTGTCTTTTGGTCAACCTTCGTAGGTTCTAGTACTTTCCTCGTTCAATCAAGTCCGCCTCGGACATTGTAGTTAATCTTAAGGTTTCTATAAATAAGTGTCTTTTTTCTCTTCTTGCTAGACTTGAGACATTATTTGCACACCTACATTACAACTAATGAAATGGTTATATCCTAAATGATCACTTGCATTGCTCAACACATAATCTCTGGAAATAACTAATGTTCTGATTAATCGGTGTGAGAAAGTCAACTGGTGCCCTCAAGCCATACACTTTCCTTACCTCACAAAGGCCTCCATCAAGCCATACACTTCCCAAAGACACATCCCCACCATCACCTTGACCAAGTCAACGACGGCGGCAATATCAAGGAACAACAAAAGGTCACTCAACATCGGAAGATTGACCCCATGTCGACAACAACCTCGGAGCTCGCCTTCGCCCTCGTGCGCATCGAGAAAGTTCAAGCAGGAGCATGCCTTCGTCCTCAAGAACTTCAAAAAAGAAAAAAAAAGAAAAAAAAGAGAGAGAGAAAAGTTCAAACAAGAACTTCAAAAAAGAAAAAGAAAAAAAAAGAGAGAGAGAAAAGTTCAAAGCGAGAACTTCAAAAAAAAAGTGAGGCGAAGGACCCAGCACCGCCAATCAAAAGCTTGACAGATGGGCAAACAAAATTAAAGCTCGAAGAATGGAGGTTGTCGATAACAATGGAGCGGTCAAAGCAAAGGCAAAAATACATCATAAGCCCTTACGCTACATTCGAATTCTTTCTCCCCCGGTGAAAGAAGCTGACCAAGAAGCAATGGAATCACGGAAGAAGCCGTCAACAACGACTTGTCAAGGAATCACCTCGAGGCCCGTACCTCATCATCCAAACTTCCCATCCTAACCTTTTCACCAAAGGGACCACAAATGTTCATACCCTTTTCCTGCAGCCAAGCACCGTTCCGCCGTAACTACGGCGACTCCGAGCTCCTTACACCGAGGAGAACCTAGGCAAACAGAACGGTCCATAGCTAAACACATACAAATCCCATGAACCCGGTCTCATCAATGACCTTCCCATACATGAGACCTTTCTTTCACACACAGCCAACTTTGATCCGCGACATCGCTTGACTTTCTTCTCACGGTTAATCAAGACATTTGTTCATATCGGGATTAATGGTTGAACAACCTGAACATTAACAAAGGGTTTAAAGCAATCTTGTGACCAATATGGATAAAACATGTTTTCAGATGTCTCGACAAGTCTTCTTTTTCTACGATAATAGGAAAATTAGAGCTAAACACTCGTCTTCTCGTCGAAGAGCTTCCATACACCGCTCCAAACCTCTCTACGCTCATACTCTCCCAAAAGAGTCAAACCCAAAGCTAGTTTTGGTGCCTGCATTAAACTAGGCATCCACATAAAATCGGGATTCGTTCCCACTTCTCTAAAATACGTCCTTGCGCGTATACATTACAAGCCATTCCTCTTATACACTTTGGTTGACCAATCAAAAAAAAAAATCAAGGACGGTTGCCTCGTCAGGCCACATGGAGTTCAACTCAGATTGGGGCTGCATCAGATTCACTCTAGAATCCCCACAGATGACCAGCTTTTCCTTCAAACTGGGGCTTCACCAAGTCATTTCTTCAGACTGGGGCTTTGCCACGCAAAGAGAGCTTTTTCATCCCACGGGTCTACTTTGAGTTTTGATTTCTGGGGCTTGTCAGAAGCATCTTCCAGCATTAAGGTTTTAATCAGAACTTGGGCTTCTCAGATACAGCCTCTACGCATCGAATGCGAATCCTCATGACACCTCCGGGGCAACAAGTAGCATGCAAGGGAAGTTTTCTCCTGCAAGTCTTCCTTCCTTCAAAGAGCACGGCCTTCGTAACCTACGGGGTGGAAAAGCGAAAATATCCCGCCGACACCACGCTTCTGCATCAGACATAAGAAAGTCTCCAATCTCGGCAACCTTATCGCCAACAAGAAGCATAATCCCCGTAAGGATAAGCCAAAGTTCAACTCATCAAACCTCAAAGCAACTGAGGCACCACCAAAACCTCCACCTCTCAAATGTTGGAGGACCCGATCCTCACCACTCAAGCGCACCTAGGCGAACATTTCCCTTCGTCCCTCGCCACATCCTCATATCCTCACAAGCTCAAGCTAGAGGAAAGTTTGGCCCGCACCATGCTCCCCATGGACGCAACTCCGTAAGAAGTAATCCAGATGATCGACAACATCATCGTCAACCTCGTCGTATTGGGACCTACCAAAATTTGGGGTGATCACAATGAGCCGCTCCACATCACGGTTCAGCTGACGAGCGTCGCTCTTCCCCGGTGTGTTGGTAGACAGTAAGGTTCCTGAATAAATGTCTTGCCCGCCAAGATGATGAACCCGCTTGACATCAAGTCCACAGATTTGAAGCCTTCACCACACTGCCAAGGCCCAAGACTCCACTTCCCGTACAGCTTCTCGGGGTTGCTAATCTTAATATCTCGGTTCGGCAAGCGGATGATTCCCACCGACCCAAGTGTTGGACATTCCTATCACTTTCATAGCCATCCTGGGCGACCTCGGCTGCATCAAATGAATGGTGTGGTATCCACCCTTCACCAATGCCTCAAGTTCATGCAAGGCAACGAGCTAACCACGATTCTACGGCGACAAAGGCTCACTCACCGAGGGGACCAAAGACTAACGACATTCCAGTGTTGGAGATCAAGCATGACGACGATATGGCATTAACTGGATTCACCTTGGAGACTTCCAAAATCCAAATATGCAGCGTGGACCTTCCACTATTTCGGGACAAAATCCCTCCCGCCATGAAGATGATGAAACTCATGAACTTCATCCCAGGACTGGGGCTCGGCAAAAGGTTACAAGGCCAACACCAAGTCATTGAAGTCAAGGACCACACCACGATCCAGGGGCTCGGTTATGTGCCAACAACAGCTGACATCAGGAAAAACAATAGGCTCGCCCGCACCAAGGCAGCAGCCCGCAAAAGGGGAACCTACAAAGGCATACCCAACCTCCGACCTTACAGTTTCGACCTCACCCACTACTTCGTCAAAGGAACTGAGAACAGAATTGAGGGAACTGACAGAGGAGCTGATGAAGACGAGAAAGAGATTATCGATCTTTTCGTAAGATTACCCATCTTTTCGTGAGATTACCCATCTTTTCGTGAGATTACCTATCTCTTAGAGAGATTACCCATCTTTTCGTGAGATTACCCATCTTTTCGTGAGATTACCAATCTCTTAGAGAGATTACCCATCTTTTCATAAGATCCTCTCCCGTTATCTCCTCGTGAGATCCTTTCTCGCTATCTCCCCGTGAGATTCCTTTTTAAGATTCTACATCTCGCTATCTCCTCGTGATATTCCTTTTCGAGATTCTACATCTCGCTATCTCCTCGTGAGATTCCTTTTTGAGATTCTACATCTCGCTATCTCCTCGTGAGATTCCTTTCCGAGATTCTGCATCTCGCTATCTCCCCGTGAGATTCCTTCCCGAGATTCCGCATCTCGCCATCTCCTCGTGAGATTCCTTTCCGAGATTCTGCATCTCGCTATCTCCCCGTGAGATTCCTTTCCGAGATTCTGCATCTCGCTATCTCCCCGTGAGATTCCTTTCCGAGATTTTGCATCTCGCTATCTCCTCGTGAGATTCCTTTTTGAGATTCTACATCTCGATATCTCCCCGTGAGATTCCTTTCCGAGATTCTGCATCTCGCTATCTACCCGTGAGATTCCTTCTCGAGATTCCGCATCTCGCCATCTCCTCGTGAGATTCCTTTTCGAGATTCTGCATCTCGCCATCTCCCCGTGAGATTCCTTTCCGAGATTTCGCATCTCGCCATCTCCTCGTGAGATTCCTTTCCGAGATTCTGCATCTCGCTATCTCCCCGTGAGATTCCTTCCCGAGATTCCGCATCTCGCTATCTCCCCGTGAGATTCCTTTCCGAGATTCTGCATCTCGCTATCTCCCCGTGAGATTCCTTTCCGAGATTCTGCATCTCGCTATCTCCCCGTGAGATTCCTTTCCGAGATTCTGCATCTCGCTATCTCCTCGTGAGATTCCTTTTTGAGATTCTACATCTCGCTATCTCCCCGTGAGATTCCTTTCCGAGATTCTGCATCTCGCTATCTCCCCGTGAGATTCCTTTCCGAGATTCTGCATCTCGCTACCTCCCCGTGAGATTCCTTCTCGAGATTCCGCATCTCGCCATCTCCTCGTGAGATTCCTTTCCGAGATTCTGCATCTCGCCATCTCCTCGTGAGATTCCTTTTCGAGATTTCGCATCTCGCCATCTCCTCGTGAGATTCCTTTCCGAGATTCCGCATCTCGCCATCTCCTCGTGAGATTCCTTTTTGAGATTCCGCATCTCGCTATCTCCCTGTGAGATTCCTTCCGAGATTCTGCATCTCGCTATCTCCCCGTGAGATTCCTTTCCCGAGATTCTCGCATCTCGCCATCTCCCTGTGAGATTCCTTCCGAGATTATGCATCTCGCTATCTCCCTGAGATTCCTTTCCTGAGATTCCGCATCTCGCCATCTCCCCGTGAGATTCCTTTCCGAGATTCTGTATCTCGCTATCTCCCCGTGAGATTCCTTCCCGAGATTCCGCATCTCGCCATCTCCCCGTGAGATTTCTTTCCGAGATTCTGCATCTCGCTATCTCCCCGTGAGATTCCTTTCCGAGATTCTGCATCTCGCTATCTCCCCGTGAGATTCCTTTCCGAGATTCTGTATCTCGCTATCTCCCCGTGAGATTCCTTCCCGAGATTCCGCATCTCGCCATCTCCCCGTGAGATTTCTTTCCGAGATTCTGCATCTCGCTATCTCCCCGTGAGATTCCTTTTCGAGATCCTACATCTCGCTATCTCCTCGTGAGATTCCTTTTCGAGATCCTACATCTCGCTATCTCCCCGTGAGATTCCTTCCCGAGATTTCGCATCTCGCCATCTCCTCGTGAGACCCTTTCCTATTATTCTCCCTCGTGAGATCCTCTCCCGAGATTTCACCTCTCGTCATCTCCCTTACTCTTGGTAGTGGACACGTCAACCGACCCCCTCTCCCGAGGTCAAGTCCCAGTTAGTTTTCACTAACGCTCGTCTCCAGACATTAAATTCCCAGTTGACGTTTGACATTTAAACGCTCAATCATGTCCCCGGACATTCCAGTTACAATTCCGTCTCCAGACGTTAAATTCTCAATTGACGTTTGACACTCAAACGCTCAATCATGTCTACGAACATTCCAGTTACAATTCCGTCTCCAGACGTTAAATTCCCAGTTGACGTTTGACATTCAAACGCTCAATCATGTCTCCGGACATTCCAGTTACAATTCCGTCTCCAGACGTTATATTCCCAGTTGACGTTTGACATTCAAACGCTCACTCCTGTCTTCGGACATCAAATCACAAATCCGTCTCTCGACGTCAAAATTCCCATTGGTTTTCACCAAAATCCACTTCCCCGGCCGCCAGTCGTAAGCCCGATAGTCCCACTTCAGCGGCCATCAAGGTAAGCCCGCACAACAATCCCTCTTCGGCCATCAAGGTAAGCCCGAACGCTCATCCCCAGCAGGATTCTAAAGAAGAAACGTCAATCAACCCTCTCAGTTCCTAACTGACCCCGTCAGCACTCTTGGCGCTTTTCCCCAACAATGTGTCAGTCTCTCCCGAGACCACATCCCGTTCCTAACCCCATCGTTGGAACGTCACTTCTTCCGTGTTGTTAATAACGCCAGTTTAACACAACCATTCCCATCATTGCCACCCTATCCCCGGCAGATAAACCTGGCAGTCATCATAAGTCCAGCACCCAAGGCGCAAACGCCTTAATCTCAGGATAAGCGTATCCTCGCCAACTCCGGTCTGAGGCGCCACACGCCCTCGTATGATTCAGCAACTCCGGTCTGAGGCGCCGCACGCCCTCGTATGATTTAGCAACTCCGGTCTGAGGCGCCACACGCCCTCGTAAGTTTCAGAAATCTTAGGTTCAGACGCCTCACAATAGTCTCCATTCAGGTTCGGATGCCTCGCAATGGTCTCACTTAGGTTCAGACGCCTCACAATAGTCTCCATTCAGGTTCGGATGCCTCGCAATGGTCTCACTTAGGTTCAGACGCCTCACAATAGTCTCCATTCAGGTTCGGATGCCTCGCAATGGTCTCACTTAGGTTCAGACGCCTCACAATAGTCTCCATTCAGGTTCGGATGCCTCGCAATGGTCTCACTTAGGTTCAGATGCCTCACAATAGTCTCCATTCAGGTTTGGATGCCTCGCAATGGTCCCATTTAGGTTCAGACGCCTTCAAATAGTCTCCCTCAGGTTTAGACGCCTCCAAAATAGTCTCTCTCAGGACGAACTCCTCCAAATCATTCCCCACAGGTCGAGGCCCCTACCAATTTCCCTCACATCCGTGAACTACGATCGGCTTGATTCCCGCTCGGGATACGTAGGAATCCTTTTGCTAAGGGTCCAGCCATTTGACCACCCAGGTCTCTCCATAAGGCATCCCCCGATTTGGATCCTTATCTTTTTCGACGACCCCACTTCCTTCGAAAGTGCCGTCGCCGAGGGGCTAACTGTAAGTACCCAAATTCGGATCGTCAAAATCCGTTAAAAGTTAACCGGAACCCGTTAAGTTCCCCGTTCTCGAGTCAACGAGACATCCCGGGACTGCCCCGTGCATCCCGATATCAAAGCGTACTCAACACACGTTATCCCATGTAAAAGTATGGCTTTCCCCGAAAAACGTACTTTTCGGGGTCTTCCGGGATTAGATTTCCCGTTTTCGAGCGTCTCGACCTTCCGGAGGTCATAACTCCCTCATACGAACTCCGTTTTGGGCCCACCACATATCAAATCGAACGCGAGAACAAGATCTACGCAGGTAACTTGTTCAATCAGGAAATATAGCCAATTTCAGGAACAGTCCAGCCGGACTCTTTCTGCAGCTTAAATACGTGTCCAAGACGTGTCAAACTCAAGGCCAAATGACCAAAATATCCCCAAATTCAGTCCAAGTCCGGCCGGACTCTTTCTGCCGGACAGAAAACCATCAGGTTAAGCTTTCTTTCTTCCTCACTAAGCAAGCAAACTTACTCCCCAAGTCTTTCCCCCCTCCTCCAAGATTTTTCACCTATAAATACTCACCTCCTCCTTCATTTTCAACACCAAATTCTCCTCCCTCCACCCCAAGCACAAAAGGCTTGTCTTTCTTCCGCTTTTCGGGGGCCCTCGTGCTACTCGTCGGCGAAATTCTCTACTCTTCGGGGGCCCTCGTGCTACTCGTCGGTAGATTCTGATCCTCAAGCTAAACCGACACAAGTCGAAACGCTGCCCAAATTCCTAGGTTTCTAAACACCAAATAAAAGGGGAAACTCTGCCCAAACACTTCCGAAACACCTTTCAAACACCTTTTCGTATCCCGTATATGCCCACCGAGCCAAAGGAGCCAACCCTAGCCATAGGTAGCTCCCTCTCTCACTCTCAAAATGTAGACGCCTCCGTCTAACGGGGTCCGATACGTTTTAGCCCCTCGATCCTCTTCTCTTTCCGTAAGAGAAGTAATCACGGGTTAAAACGGCGTTCCGACCCCGTTCCGTTTACTTTTATGTCATTTACCATTCCGGATCGATCGATCCGTTGATCGTCATTTACAATTCCGAGCCGTTTGGCCTCGTTGATCGTCATTTACAATTCCGAGCCGTTTGGCCTCGTTGATCGTCATTTACAATTCCGAGCCGTTTGGCCTCGTCGATCGTCATTTACGAATCCGGATCGTTTGATTCCGTTGACACTGCTTTAAATACTGTCATTTACAAGTCCGACCCGTTTGGATCGTGATAGTATTTACCTTTCAAAGTCCGAGTCGCAACCCGATTCGTTGATCGCATATCATTTAATACGCATTTTTCTCGTAAAAATCGTTAACAATGTAATGCCCGGTTCAAAACCGGAGTTCGTCCGTCGAACTCTCTTTCAAAACGCGCGAAATGACGTTCGGCCTCCGAACGCTCATCTTCAAACTAAAAGCTGCCATTTGACACTTAAAATCATTTAATACGCATTTTTCCCGTAAAAATCGTTAACAATGACTCGCACGGCTCAAAGTCGACGTTTGCCACGCAAACGCTCATTTCAAACTCAAAATCGACGTTTGCCACGCAAACGCTCATTTCAAACTCAAAATCGACGTTTGCCATGCAAACGCTCAATTCCGTCTCAAAACCAACGTTTGCCATGCAAATGCTCATTTCAAACTCAAAATTGACGTTTGCCACGCAAACGCTCATTTCCGTCTCAAAACCGACGTTTGCCACGCAAACGCTCATTTCAAACTCAAAACCGACGTTTGTCATTCAAACGCTCGTCTTTTCAAACAAAGTCACCTAATCAAACGTTTGTCATTCAAACCAAGATTAAGCTTGTCATTCAAGCCCCCATTTCAAAACACACACACACACACGATTTCGAGAAAGGTAGAAAGACTCGTCATGCGAGGCGTTTCGGGCGATCTCGTAATACTCTACCCGAAACGTAACTTGACCTCCGAACCTAACAATCTCTGGTACAAAAAGCTTTTTACTCGTTTTTGCTGCCAATAAAAATGATCCCCGTTTTCAAAGCCTTTTCCTAAGTTTTTGCTACCAATAAAAACGACACCTTTTCACAATAGCCATTTCTCAACGTTTGGGGTCAAAATACAAAAACCGCGTGGCGACTCCTCATTTTCCTTCCCATGAAGCGAGGTCTCAGACACCAACACCCCGCGAAAGACAACCGCTTTCGCCGCGCGCGAAATCCGGGTAATTTCACCTGCAAAGCCGTCAACGAAGGATTTGACTTCGTAGTTGGCAGTGGAGTCCACCAGGATGTCTATGTTTAGCAAGGGGTAATCGTCTTTGGGGCTGGCCTTGTTCAGATCCCGAAAATCTACACAGCAGCGCACCTTCCCATTGGCCTTGGTTACGGTCACAATATTGGACAACCATGTCGGATATTCGATGACTCTGATGAATCCTACCCGCAGTAGCTTCTCAATTTCTTCTTTGACCAGTAAAGACCATTCTGTCTTGATCTTCCTCAATTTCTGCTTTACTGGCTTAGCATCTGGTGCTAGAGGGATTATGTGCTCTACTATTGAACTGTCTAGCCCCGGCATATCCTTGTACGACCACGCAAAGATGTCCATGTATTCTCTGAACAGATTAACCAGTCTATCCCTTTCAACCCCCTGGTAGAAGCTTCCAATCTGTGTCTCTTTAGGTTCCTCGACAGTACCCAAGTTAACACTTGTCAAAACCTCCTCGGCAGCTTGGGCCCGGTTTTCCTCTTTTACGTAACACCTTAAAGATTTCTTTAATGTATTGTTCGTTTAGTGTGTTTGCATCTTGTTCAAATGATTCATTATTAACTGTTGTTAAGTTTTGAGTTAATTTATCATTTGTTAAGTTGGCAATAAGAGGATACTCAGAAAGATCTGTTATTTCATTCAAAGCAAAGGGAAAGATGACATCGATTACATATTCATAATCCTCAGGCGTGAGGCCTTGGGATGACTCAGAGGACTGGAATTCAAAGATTCCTAACTCAAACTGACTCTTGACCCTACTGACTCTGGACCCTACACTACTTATTGACTCGAAGTGTTTGACGCGGGTTGGACTAGGGTTTACTCTTTCCTGCTGTTGCCCTGGGGAGTAGCAGTCTTGTCAGCATTCTTCAGAAAGTTGGAGACTTCAAACTGATCAAAAACTTGTCGGAAATCATTGGTAGGCCGGTACCTCGAAAAGATGGTGAGAGGAGCTAGAGTAGCTTGATGCAATCTTTCGGCGAGCTCGTCCGTGAAAACTGGACTCATTGACTGAAGAGTCTGGCTCATCTTATCAATACACTGCTGATAACTCATTTTCTCTTTACTGATCTTTGACACTACGACCTTGTCAGTATAGCCAACAGGAGGGTTGGCCTGGATAATGCTGATGAAGTCTTCAGAAGGGATCTTGATTCTTCCTTGATTGGCCACATATTCTATGGGTTTTCTGTATTCTGCTTCTAGATCTGCTAGCTTCTCATTGAACTTTATGATGGCAACGAATTTGGAATTCTCTGCTTCAAGAGGGTCACTGATCACAGGGATGTCGTGGTGTGCTTTGAATGACGGGTTCCTTGGCGGGCTCCTTGGCATAACTGACGTAGTAGTCAAACTTGCCTGAAGGCTCCCCTAAAGTTCCCACGCTCTTATCCCCGGCTTCATACCTTTCCTTTAATTTCTGCTGCGTGGACTTCCTCTTCTTCTTCTTCCTTGAAGAAGCGTCTTCATTAATCCATTCTTGATACTCATATTCCAGACAGTCTTCACAATCACATATATCATACCAGATGTGGGGCCTGGGTTGAACTGGAATGGCCTCTCCGACTGCTTGGTCATTACCATTGTTGATTACCATGTTGGCCATTTTGACACTGGAAAGCTAAGACTTGAAGACTTTAATGGGTTACTTGAGATCTTTATGCCGACAAACTGCTGTACCGGTGCTCTCACTCACTTCTTTCTCGCTGCGGGAAAGGGATAAGAGAGGTTTAGACTCGGGGTAGGTGTTTAGAATTTGAAGGCTCGGGCAATATGCAAATTAAGAATCTTCCAGTTTACTTAAAACAGTGTCTTTTATTAATTTCTATTTGGTTGGAAAAGGTGTTCTGCCCTTCTTTTTCGCAACTACTCTAGATCCTGGATCGGTGGGTTTCGTCACTATGTCTATAAGCCCCTCGTATTCCACTCGTATTTCGACCTCCCAGGGTGGACAGCCCCGGGCGAGGGTCCTATAGGGCACGCGGATCCCACCGACCGAGAGAGAAGAACGCTCCTAACGGGTCTAGCGGGTCATAGGAACTTATAACGCACAAGCGATGCGAATTATAGTCAAGGCAATACCGGAAAAGTCTCGTCTTTCAGCCTTAACATAATTTCGGCAGAATTTCGCTTGCGCGATCGACGTTTTGACTTTTCGGTAATGTCCGAGAAGATAATAGGCATGGGTCGGGCAGCAAAAGCCGGATGACACAATGTCACATTGAACTTCGTTGCATACGCCGTGCGTGAGTCAAAATCGAAGTCAATGCCGGGTCAAGATCTTGCCAATTTTTCCTTGTCGGAATTTTGGCAGAGCTTCGCTTGACCGAAAGATCTTTTGGATTTTCTTGGCAAGAACTCGGTCTCGACTCTTACGCATTCCGCGCGGGTCAAGGTCGAAGTCAACGCCGGAGTCAAGATCTTGCCATTTCTTTCCTTTGTCGGAATTTTGGCAGAGCTCCGCTTGTGCGGAAAATCTATTGACTTTTGGCACAGACTCAGTCTCGACTCTTACGCATTCCGTGCAGGTCAAGGTCGAAGTCAATGTCGGAGTCAAGATTCTACCTATTTTTCCTTGTCGGAATTTCTGCAGAGTTTCGCTTGAGCAAAAGATCTTGACTTCCGTTATGGACTAAAGCTTGACCTTTACGGGGACATGCAATTGGGCTATATGACACGGACTAGACCAAAAACCAACCAAAAAGTCACGGTTTTTTGAAACGTGTGACACGGACTGTGCATTGGTCGACACTGGCTGCCATGGGGAGTTTGGGGTGATTCCATGCGCGCCCGGGAGCATCGTAAGGTCAGTCCGTGATCGCACTCGAAAACCACCCCGGTTTAAAGGGACGTGTGTGTAAAGTGTACAGGATATATAAGGTGCGCGTAGTGTGCAGCCTCCTAAAAATGTTCCTTTTGAGTTAAAACAGAGATTTTCGTAAATGTGTTTTAAAGGAATGATTTTTCGGGACGGGGAAAATGCAAATGTATAAGGCACGTAAATTTTAAGGGAGCCCCGCCGCCTTGAACCGAATAGCCCCAAGCCGCCAAGGCCGCCGATTAACCTCAATTTTTCGTGGTGGAATTGCCACTGAGGCCGCCCGGTCAAATCCAAGGAGGATTGAGCCGTACGACTGCATGGATCAATTTTCCAGGTTCCACTCCTTTGCAATTTCAGGTTGTTTCCCGAACATTTTAGGCACCTTTTAGCCTTGAGAAGGCTTCCTGTTCAAAGTATGCACAATTTCCAAGATGCAAATGATGCAATGCAAGGCAAAGAAAGCAAGCACGATAATTGGAATCCGCGATGGGAGTCTAACCCGCTCAAAGGAAAAAAGCTTTCTTTTTTTTATATATTTTTTTTCGAAAAGAGATACCGGTACGTGGGATTGTTAAACCACCGTTTATCCCAAGCCCCGGGTTAGGGAGCGATACAGGAAGGTTAAATGGTTTCCACCTATATGCCGGGTATCATTTATTTTGAAAATGAAAGCTTTTCTCCTTTGAGATGTCCCCAGCGGAGTCGCCAAACTGTGAATGTGTGCCCAAATTCTAAATTTTTGTTTTTAGATCGGATTCACGCGAGTTTGAAAACATCCGGTTTAATTTGAAAAAACGGAGTCGCCACGCCATTTTGATTTCCTCAAAACTTTGAAAAAATGGATTTAGGGTTCGGAGGTTAAGTTACCCCTTGGGAAGAACGGATCGTCGTTCACCCAAGGTGCCTCTCCGTAGCAAGTCTCCCTAGATTCCGTTTATCGTGCTTGCTTGCGTGCTTTCTTGTGTGCATGTGTTTGAAAAGAGATGGGGGGAATGTCCCAAGTTGTCTTTCGGACGTACAAACCATTTAGTTGGTTGTCGTTCGGGATTCCTTGGATTTTATGTATTCGGGATTTTGATCCCGTCCTCATCTTGGACTTGTGATCATCGCTATTTTAACCTTGAGACTTGCGTGATCGAGAGAAAGACTATCTTTTATAGTCCAAAATGAGGTTCTTTAGGAAAGGAGTGACCTTAGCCCATCAATCCTACGCCTTGAGACGATTGAGCTTATATGGTAGCCATCGTGCTCGTCTCAAACGATAATCGGAGATATAGGCTCAAGGTTTTATCCTTTTCTAAAGAGATTATGGCACCTTTAATGGAAGGAACGATGTAAAGATAGGATCTTTACACCGGTCCGTTCCGAAGGTTGCTAATGGGGACATGGGGAAATGCATGTAAAAATGACATTTTTAGTGAAAAGATGACATTTTTGGGTTGCAAAGGATGCTTTTGATTTGCAAAGGATGTATTTTTATATAAAGACATAATTTTTATGCAAATGATGCATTTTATGAGGAAAATAGTATTTAATACGCAAAGGATGCTAATTTGATGATAAAAAGATGATCTTTGATGCAAAGGATGCATGAAAATGGGTTTTAGATGCAAAGGATGCAAGATATGATTTTTATATACAAAGGATGCATTTTGAATGTAAAGATTGCATTTTTATGAGCAAAGGATGCATAAAGATGACATTTTTATGTAAAAAAGGAATTTTTAGGTGCAAAGGATGCACCTTTGAATATAAAGATTACATTTTTAATAGCAAATGATGCTTATTTCATGCAAAGGATGCAAAAGGGGGAGGGGGATATGATAAAGATAGAATCTTTAATGATAAATGCCAAGTCCCAAGCAAGATAATAATATATGAATGCAATGAGCAATTAAATCACATAGAGCAAGTATAATGCAAGGTAAGGGAGTGAGAAGTTACCAATGGTGGTGACCTCTTCTTCTTTGGGTCTTGCTTGGTGGAAGGACCAACTTTGGAGGCTTCAAGGAGGAAGGAGGTGGCTTCTTGGCTTTCTTCAACCTCTTGATCTTGCAGCAGTGTTTTGGGAGAGTTTTGGAGCAGAGTATGGTGTATTGTGTGTGTTTTTCGTTTTTTAAAATGGGAAGAGGAGGGCTCTATTTATAGGCAGTCTGGATAAGGCTAATGAGGCCGTGCGGCTAGGGGTTCTTGGCTAATGCAGCCGTGCGGCATTATCCTGTGTGACTCAGCATGTTTCTAGAATCATGCAAGGTGGCAATTCTAGAAGGATGCCTAAATCAATTAAAACGTGCCCTTTTAATTTATAGCAATCCCTTCAGCCCTTGGGAAGTTTGGAACAGTTCCGGAACAATTTCGGAACTCTAGGAAAGTCCGGGGAATTACTGGGAAACTTATCCGGAAGGCATGAGCCAGATTTGGGTACTTAGAGTGATGCACCCCATTGCCAGACCATTGAACCATGTAAGGGCCGCCCCTGTGAGGGTGCTGATGAGCGCTTTGCACATCATGTCGTCCTCATTGGAGACAAAGCACATGGTTGCTTCTAGGTGCTGTATGTGGCTCTTAGCATTGGTTGCACCCGAATACTTCTCTAGGAGAGGCAATCTGAAATCGGGAGGAGGTCGACGGTCAATCAATTCCTTAGATAAGGGACGAAGAGCAAAATCTTTGTGCTCAACCTTTCCAGTATCAACTTTCTTTTCAGCTTCCCATTGCTCGAACTTTCTCTTCCATACCAGCCATTCCCTAGCATCTGGGTTGTCATCCTTAGCTGGGGGGACATCGTTGGATCTCTGCCTCTCACTCTTAGGGGGAGTCACTTGTATGCTCCTTCTGTCTCGGTGAGAGGGTGACCTAACTGACTTAGTCGGCGACCTGCGTCTATCCTCCCTTATGGGCGACCTGCGCCTACCATTTCCGACTGGCGACCTGCGCCTGTCATCCCTTATAGGCGACCTGCGCCCATTTCTGTCCCTGTGGGACTGTGACCTCTGCGTCCTTGCTGGAGATCTCCTTAAGCTCCGACTAGCTTCCAATCGTGTCCTCAGGTCGGACTGAGCCTCTTGCTCTCTATTTCTGTTGAGACTGGCCCTCAGATCATCACTTGGGACATGGATAGGCGATTGAGGCCAAACAACCATCCTTTGGTCAACATTCTGTCCCACAGTCTCCTTTGGGCGAGCATTCCTAGCATGCTCCCTATTTGAAACCTGAGAGGGGGCCACCTTTTCTGACCTTCTATCCGCCTGTTCTGCCTCCTCCATTGCCAATAACTCGGCCAGAATCTGAGCTCGCTCCATCAGCATTTCTTTTCTGCTCAGAGGGTTGGATGAGGGACCTGCCCTATTTCCAACATTCATTTGTCCAGTTGGACACTTTGGAGGAGGTGGAACTCCTTGCCCCTCGATAGGCCGCTTATCTCTCCTTCCATCTGGCAATCCCCTGCCATCAGCCACACTGTTAGATAGCGTTGCCCTAGCATGTTGACGTGGTGGAGGGGGGGGAGGCAAGTTAGCATTTCCAATGTTCGCGTTTGTGTTATTGTTTCCTTCTTCGTGCCCGAGTGAGGCCTCAGATACATGTCCATCCGAAGTCACCATGATTGTAGGTTGAGAAAACTTTCGAGTTCAAGATATGCACGTTCCCGGCAATGGAACCAAACTGATGCCGCAGGAAATGTGCTTATCAATCTTCCTCCACGTGGCAGGACTGATCACTTGGCTCCTTGACCTGAAAACCAGAACCCACGACTAGCCAGATGTGTCTCCGACTTAGACCCTCGGGCGTGAGAGTAAGTATATGAATTGGAGAGCAAAAATGTATTGAATAAAGATAATTCAGATAACAAAATTGTAGTTACCCCATAACCGTTGTAGTGATGATGTATTTATAGTTGTTGAAGGTGGTTTATTTGGTAGGGCTACATGAGCTTCGGTATTTTTGGGACAGTTACATGTCATGTGAACGTGTCCTTAAATAATCGCTAATTTGTAGGAAAGCAGTTATGGCAAGAGTAATTGCACGTGCGTACATCAGATTAGGTCGACGTTTGCTTGGGCAGGTCGAGGTCGACACTTGGAGTTAGGTCGACCTGACTGACGGGTAGAGCTGGATCGTACCCAAAATTGAGCTTGGGTCATGAAGTCGGACTTAGTTAGGTCGGGACCTGGTAGGTCGGACAATTAACTTAAGTCGACGTATCAATGAGATGGGCTTTGGACCATGTGATCGTTGGGCCTAGCCCACTGAGAATATAGTGACCATAATTTACTTGAGGAATTGGCTTTACTTACTTGGCCCAGCTCGATACTTTTGGTATGTTCAGTGCTCAAAGTGGAATTAAACATATAACTTCGGCACCTTATACACCCCAACAAAACGGTGTTGCCGAAAGGAAAAATCGGACATTGAAAGAAATGATGAATGCCATGTTATTGAGTTCGGGATTACCGGATAACATGTGGGGGGAAGCCGTGTTGTCGGCTGACTACGTGTTAAACAAAATACCCCGAAAGAAACAAGACAAAACTCCTTATGAACTATGGCATGGAAGAGTGCCAAGTTACAAACACTTGAGAGTGTGGGGGTGTCTTGCAAAGGTAGCCATACCTCCTCCTAAAAAGGTGAAAATTGGACCTAAAACTGTTGATTACATATTTATTGGATATGCACATAATAGTAGTTCTTATAGATTTCTTGTGTATGAGTCGAAAATTGAAGCTATACACAAAAATACTGTAATGGAATCTGTGAACGTATCTTTCTTTGAGAATATATTCCCGTGTAAGTCAAGAAATGAGGCAAGCTCATCGACTAGGGTTATAGATTCAATAGAAGAAGAACACTTTCAAGATAAAAGTGAAGAAGAAGAGGTAGAACCTAGACGGAGCAAAAGAGCTAGGATTGAAAAATTCAATAAAAGTGAACACGTTCAATATATCTCATACATTCAATTTTAATAACTGATGATGTCAAAAAACGTCAGATTAGTCCAAATCCAGTGGTTCAGATATATCCTATATACTTGAATAGCCTGAAAAATATGAATAAACACGTAAACTAAGGCGGGGCTTCACCGGAGAATGCCCTCTGGCGTGAGATTAAGTATTTGTATTTATGAGAGCAAATCAATTGAAAATAGTTCAGAGCCTAAAGATGCGTTACCAGAAAATTGTGATTTATGTCTTGTATTTATAGGTGTAAGAGATTGTATCATGTCTTGTATTTATAGGTGTAAAAGATAGTATCCTGTCTTGGATAGGAAGTTATGAGAGATAAGGAATTAAATCTTACTCATGTCTTAATTCCTTGATTTACTTGTTGGACTAGGATTAGAAAAGTGGTAATGGGCATATGTCGAGTGATGGATATATTTTTATATCCATTTTATATGTTCTAAATTCTATTTATTGCAAAATTTTCGAGTAAAAATGTAGTTTAATTATTTTGTTAGTGTTATTTTAATTTCAGGTTGAAAAGGTGGAAAATTGGTGATTTAAAGTGAAGTAAAGTAAAAAATTCGAGACGGAGCGAAACGAATCCAAAGTGGTACTAAGGAATTACTGAAAAAGAAAAGAAGAAAATGGAATCAAGCTGCTGGCTGGCCAAAACAAACAAAGGGCGATCACCCAAACATTACGGCGGTCGCCATTGATGGGCCGAGGCTCTTCGGCGATCGCCCAAGTGACTTCGGCGGCCGCCCAAGCATGTTCACGCCAAGCTCTTTCCCAGCCAACTGAATTGATGCAAATTGGGCCTCCTTTGATTTTCTTGGGCTTTAATCCATTTCCTAGGCCTTTATCAGTTTTCTTCCACCTTTGTATAAATAGGAGTATGTTATATTATTTTAGGTTAAGTTTGGTTTTGGGAAAACAAGGGAAACGGCTGGAGCTGTTTGGGAGGAGCAGTCCTCCTCATCCTCATGGTTCCCTTTTGGTATTGTTTTGTTTTGTTTATTTATTTTATTTTTGTAATTTTATTATTATGAGTAGTTAATTTTCTTATTTCATGGATTGGATTTAGTTTTATTGCCAAATTTTATGCCATAAATCATTTTATCGTTGTGCTTTCTCTATCTAGATCATCTTAGCATTTTAATTGGGTTTTCAAGATTGCAATTTTAGATCTAGTTTCTAATTGGTCTTTTCAACATATTTGTGTTTTTAATTCACCATTGATTTGGGGATTTTAAACAAAGGCACATGCTTTGGTGATAAAATTGGTTTGATTCTGTGATAGAAGTTAAATTGATTTTGGTTCTTTTAATTCTTTTGATCTTATTGCTTCCTAAATTAATTGCTTGGACTTGATTTGCGAAAAGTGATTGATTTTGGAAAGTGAGAGTGTAATCCGGCCGCCTCACCGTCCCACTCTCTATTAAAGTGAATGAACCCTAGTGAGAATGCACATACTTAATCAAAATTGGAATGAAATGGGTAATTTAGTGAAGTCCAATCCGTGAAACTCGTTTAATATTGTTAACTCTAGTTGTTAATTGTGCTTGCTTTTATTTGTTCTTATTTGCAAGTTACTTGCTTGTTATTAGTTTAGTCTTAAACAACCAACCCCCTCCCCCTTTTTATTTGTTTTTATTACTTTAGTATACACTATTTAAATTGACTTAATCACCCAACAAATCTCCGTGGACACGACCCCTACTTGTGTACGCTATCCCAATGACACTCGTACACTTGCGAGAGGTATTTTATTACAAGTGGGAGTTTTATCCCATCAAGTTTTTGGCGCCGTTGCCGGGGATTTGTTTAGGTTGAATTTGTTGATTTAGGTAGTGTAAATAGCTTAGGTAGTGTAAATATTTGTGTAGTGTAAATTTTTGTGTGGACTCAAGGATGCATAATTATGGCATTTATGAGTCGTGTGTTTATTGTGGATTATACTCTCATGCTTCATATGAGTGTCCTTCGAGGACGTTTTCTCTTGAGTGTTATCCACAGGTACAAGAGGGGAGTCCCTTCCATTCTCAAAGTCATGGATGGAACAGTTATGAGCCACATTACCATGAGCCTTCTCATCCTCAACTTGAAAAGCAACCATGGGAGGAAGCTATAGAAAGATATAAGGAGGAAAATCATCAACAACAACAACGATTAGATGCAACCATGGATAGGTTGGGAGCTCACGTGACTAAAATACTAGAGGCATTGAGAGAATGTGAGCGAGATACAAATTCGGTCTCTCCGGAACAATATGAATGGGAGGAGGAATATCACCTCTTGAAGGAGGAGAATTTTCTTTTGAAAGAGGAAGCTCTTATGTTGAAAGAGGAGAGATGTCAACAAGACAAGCAATTTAAGGCAACCATGAGTAGGATGGAGGCACAAATGTAACAATGGATGGATATGATTCTTTCACAACCCAAAGAGCAACCATTGGGGGACACATTGGGGAACTTTGTCTATGAAGATTCCGATGAAGAACTTGAGAACGAACTACAACAAGAGCCACTTTTGGAAAATGAAACGGAGGATTTTGTCTATGAAACCTCCCATGAAAATTCTAGTGAAGTGCAATTGTATGATGGTTCTGGTTGTATGGAAACGGAAGAAATTATAGAAAAATCATGGCATATGCAAGTTGATGAGATTGAATTTGCTTTATATGGTGATATGTGTGGCAATGAGCTTCAAGGTGATATGGCCATACCCACCAAGATCAATGAGCCGTGTGTAGATGACTGCCTACCTCAACTCATGGAAAGTGCCAAAGAAGAACCCTCCATCATTTTGGTGATCCCTCCCATCTTTGAAGACGGAGAAAGTGGCAAGGACTCCCGAGAGACGAAGCCCAAGAAACTTCAATGTCAAAAATTTCCATGGGTGCTAGATTATATCATATTTCGGGGAATGTATATGGGGCGTGATGTAAAAACCAAGACCCGCGAGAATGCAAAGTGGGCAAAAGGGAGAAAGGTGAAGGTTAAAGACACCTTGGCATCGGTCTAGCTATACGACCTTAAACAAAGCGCTAGTTGGGAGGCACCCCAACATGGTATGACTTTCATGCTTTCTGTTTTTAAATTCTGTCTTTTAATTTATGTCTTTTACTTTTCATCTTCCTCCCCTCCCGAATTTGAGTTGTGCTTTCCTTTGGTTTTCATGCCATGAGGACATATCACTATTTAGGTTTGGGGGTGGATGTATGTTTATAATGTTAGTGTATTATGTCTTGTTTAGTTATCTTATTATGTCTTGTTTAGTTATCTTTAAAAAAAAATCGAGTCAAATTATGTATTCCTCTCATTTTTTTTGGGGGGGGGGAAATGTTTGAACTACGGTGACCTGAGCCTATTTCAATGAGTAGTCCGCTCATTGTTTTGGGGACGTAGGCAACCTTTGGTGCGGTCAAAGATTAAAAAAAAAAGAATTTGAAAATTGTGTTGCTCACTATATAGTTGGGTTGCCACCCATGGTTTGTGAAGTTGTGATATGTTTATTTTTGGTTCTTGCAAATCATGTGCCATCATAGTTATAAAAGTAGAGTTGCATTAGAACATACCAACTTTGTTTTTCATTTCACCACAACACTTTGCTTGCACGGGGTCATGGTCACCAATTTAGGTGACCATTATGGGATTACTTTACATATCCGGGGTAGCTAGAACATGATTGCACAATTGTCAATAACAAGTCAAGAGTTTATGAGATATTGGGCATGGCTTATGTGATCAACTTAGGAAAATGGGGAATGTAAAGTTGATAAGGGGCAAGTATCTTTTATGTATTATTCATTGCAAAAAAAAAAATAATAAAAATAAAGGTGTCTTCGTAAAGAAGAGTCATGGAATGGCAAGGACCAAAGCGCAAAAAAAAAAAGGTCAAGTATTGAATCATGAAATCCTTGGTACCGATTCCTA
Organism: Adenophora triphylla var. japonica; assembly: GCA_022495995.1. Classification (NCBI taxonomy): domain Eukaryota; kingdom Viridiplantae; phylum Streptophyta; class Magnoliopsida; order Asterales; family Campanulaceae; genus Adenophora; species Adenophora triphylla. The sequence goes on along the minus strand of JAFEMH010002527.1, from coordinate 167,438 downwards.
CTCCAAGATTGAATTAACTTTCTTGTACCTACGAAGACACTAGTTTGTGCTTATTTGTTTTACTTGCCCCTTAATTTGTCAAAGTTGAAATGGCCATGAAAGGAATATGGTGAAGCTACATTTTGAGTGAAAGCTTACTTGTAGTGAGGTTATAATGTAAACTAGATAACTTCCTAAGCCATGTTCTCAATATGGATTAAGCGGGTTGACAATTGTGTGAAAGTGTTTATGGAAATCTTTTTATGCTTTTTGCATCATCATTCTTGATTTAGGATATTTCTTTAGTGAACCCATAAAGTATCTTACTTTGTTGGCAATGATCCCCCCTCACATTTCTTCACGGTGAAAAGTAATCATAATTGATATGTGTTAATGCAATGGTAAGTTTATGTTTAGGATGGCACATGATGCATTGCAATGTTGGAAAGAATTTTGAGAACGATGGTGGCAAACTTTTTATATTGTGAATAACACCCAAAAATATGTTTTTATTTGTTTGCTTGGTCATTTTTAGTTTTAGAATTATGGGTAGTATTTAGTATATGTGTGTTTTATTTTACTCGGGGACGAGCAAAAGATAGGTTTTGGGGTATTTGATGGATATATTTTTATATCCATTTTATATGTTCTATATTCTATTTATTGCAAAATTTCCGAGTAAAAATGTAGTTTAATTATTTTGTTAGTGTTATTTTAATTTCAGGTTGAAAAGGTGGAAAATTGGTGATTTAAAGTGAAGTAAAGTAAAAATTCGAGACGGAGCGAAACGAATCCAAAGTGGTACTAAGGAATTACTGAAAAAGAAAAGAAGAAAATGGAATCAAGCTGCTGGCTGGCCAAAACAAACAAAGGGCGATCACCCAAACATTACGGCGGTCGCCATTGATGGGCCGAGGCTCTTCGGCGATTGCCCAAGTGACTTCGGCGGCCGCCCAAGCATGTTCACGCCAAGCAATTTCCCAGCCAACTGAATTGATGCAAATTGGGCCTCCTTTGATTTTCTTGGGCTTTAATCCATTTCCTAGGCCTTTATCAGTTTTCTTCCACCTTTGTATAAATAGGAGTATGTTATTTTATTTTAGGTTAAGTTTGGTTTTGGGAAAACAAGGGAAACGGCTGGAGCTGTTTGGGAGGAGCAGTCCTCCTCATCCTCATGGTTCCCTTTTGGTATTGTTTTGTTTTGTTTCTTTATTTTATTTTTGTAATTTTATTATTATGAGTAGTTAATTTCTTATTTCATGGATTGGATTTAGTTTTATTGCCAAATTTTATGCCATAAATCATTTTATCATTGTACTTTCTCTATCTAGATCATCTTAGCATTTTAATTGGGTTTTCAAGATTGCAATTTTAGATCTAGTCTCTAATTGGTCTTTTCAACATATTTGTGTTTTTAATTTACCATTGATTTGGGGATTTTAAACAAAGGCACATGCTTTGGTGATAAAATTGATTTGATTCCGTGATAGAAGTTAAATTGATTTTGGTTCTTTTAATTCTTTTGATCTTATTGCTTTCTAAATTAATTGCTTGGACTTGATTTGCGAAAAGTGGTTGATTTTGGAAAGTGAGAGTGTAATCCGGCCGCCTCACCGTCCCACTCTCTATTAAAGTGAATGAACCCTAGTGAGAATGCACATACTTAGTCGAAATTGGCATGAAATGGGTAATTTAGTGAATTCCAATCCGTGAAACTCGTTTAATATTGTTAACTCTAGTTGTTAATTGTACTTGCTTTTATTTGTTCTTATTTGCAAGTTACTTGCTTCTTATTAGTTTAGTCTTAAACAACCAGCCCCCTCCCCCTTTTTATTTGTTTTTATTACTTTAGTATACACTATTCAAATCGACTTAATCACCCAACAAATCTCCATGGACACGACCTTTACTTGTGTACGCTATCACAACGACACTCGTACACTTGCGAGGAATTTTTATTACAAGTGGGAGTTTTAACCCATCATCGAGGATGCATGATCCTCGACATAGTCTGCTAGCCGATATAGCACTATGTCGAGCAAGAGAAATGACCAAGGGTAGGGAAGCCCATTTTCATTGTCACAAACGTAGCTTTATTGTTGTAGACATGGTACTGGTCGACTTTGGCGTGTGCCTTGGTCGACATAGCTTTAGTTCTCTAGTCATCATAGTTATAAGACTATTTCCCTATGTACAGGTCGACATGGTGGCTTATGATGAGTAGAGGATGACGGGCATATGTAGGGAAGACCATTTCATATGTCGTATTTTGGGCTTGTGTATATTTTCTATTGGGCTCAATTTATTGGGTTTTGCCCATTTTATCGCCCCTGGTTGTACTCGATTTATACCGCTCAATAATTGTTATTAGGGGACGGAAAAGTATGCTATTGTTACAGCAGTTAGGTGCGCTCAGCGACCTAAATTAAATCATATTCAAATAAGTGGTCTTTGTTGATGGGATGGCGGTAGTGGCGAAACCACTTTAGAGGGATGGGTTAGACTAGACATGTCCAAACGGTTCCGGTTCCGATTCCCGATTTCGAAACTGCCGGTTCCCGGTTCCCAAATAGCCGGAACCGTATTCGAACCATATTAATCCGGTTTCCGATTCCCGATTCTATCCGCCGGTTCTGGTTCCGATTCCAACGGTTCCACCGGTTCCATCACCATCTAACTTTTTTTTTTAATCCAAACCTTTTAACACAGTAAAGACGGTAACTAATCTGTTTTTTTTTTTCACTTGGGGAGTATGTTTTTGAAAAGAATGAGAAGTGGACAAAATTTGGTTAGTATATTATTAAAGATAGAATAAAAATTCTAACAATATTTTTAGGACAAAAAAGGGGCGGCACCCTTATAATTTTATTAATATAATTAAAAATATTACAATGAAGGGGATAACCAAGTCTTTCCCTTTTATAATTCAAGGGTAGACAAAAGGAGCATATACCTCTATAGTCTATATTACAACATTTATCTAAATTCTAGTCTAATTTAAATAAAACAACACTACACTACAAGTACAAATACTAAATAAATGCTAAATATTACATTTAACTTACCTTGATCAATCGCCGGTTCTCGGTTCCGGTTCCCGATTCCGAAATCGCCGGTTTCCGGTTCCGTCGGTTTCTCGGTTCCTAATATGGTGGATTCGTATTCGAACCGTTTCAATCCGGTTCCCCGTTACGTTCGGTTCCCGATTCCGGCGGTTCCCGGTTCTCGCCGGTTCCCGGTTCCGGTTCTACCCGCCGGTTCCGTCGATTCCCGATTCTATTTGGACATGTCTAGGTTAGACCCTCTTGATTTTTTTTAAATGTTATTATAGTATCTCTAAATTTTAGACAATCATTAAAAATTGTTAATTTTTTCCGTTTTTATGTGGGTAAAATTTGTATTATAAACCATTTTGACCCCTTTTATTTCAAATATCTATATAATAAGTATAATTTCTTTCTATAATAAGTATAATTTCTTTCTAAAGCAATTTTGATCCCCTTTTTTAAAAAATAAATAAAATAAAATTGGCTTGCCACTAGATGACGAAAATGTTAAATGATAATAATATCCTTCATAATAAGATGAATAAATCAATTGTAAACAAAAGAGGCACGCTTGTGACTCGCAAGTGTTGAACTTATGAAGATATGATCGTATGATAAAAGTATGAGAAACATACATAAAACTACTTGCAAAAGAGCACTCATGTTGCAACCATATAAACAAGATGCTTATACTATAGTATTCTAATATTATGATAGAATTTTTAAATCTTTTATAAGTTGTAGTTGTTCAATTACGACTTCATTTATCATGATATCAAATACTTTATTCTCTATACTCCCTCCTCCCATTAATAAGTTCACCATTTTTTTTATCAAAATAATTTTATTAATATTTTTAATATGATAAATAATTTCAAAATGATAGTTATCTTAATTATTTTTAAATTAAAATATGAATTTTATAAATAATTATATAAAACTTTAAATAAATTAAAAGTTAAAAATAAATCAAATGACAGTCTACAAAATATTTTCAAAAAAAATAAAAGATTAGGTGATAAAAATATACAACCGGATAATATATATTTTATGTGATTAAATATGAATATATAATTAAATATTGGTTAATTTGCCATATGGCATCTTCTTGTTGGTCAATTAAAAAGTGGGAAGGAGGACAAAAAACTGATTTAATGTTTGGGAAAGGGGATAGCCTCTCATGTGGGCCTGTTTTTTCCGGCTTCTTTATTCTTATTCACTTTCACGCGTGAAAAGAATGTGGAAGTATTAGACTAGGTAGCAAATTTGCTACCTTTACTAATACTACATCAAAATTTGATACCATTCATTTTTGTTGTTGGAGTTGCTAATACTTCTCAATGGGTATCAAAATTTGTATTTGATACCCATTATTGGACTTGCCCTTAAAATGTTAATAGGATCACATTTAAATAAAAATCTTCCTATCTTACCTTCTTTCTCATACTTTGCATTTTATACTCACAACACACGCTTTTTATTTTATCCCACACATTCAATTTTAATAATCGATGATGTCAAAAACGTCAGATCAGTCAAAATTCAGTGGTTCGGATATATCCTATATACTTGAATAGCCTGAAAAAGATAAATAAACACGTAAACTAAGACGGGGCTTCACCGAAAAATGCCCTCCGACTTGAGATTAAGTATTTGTATTTATGAAAGCAAATCAATTGAAAATAGTTCAGAGCCAAAAGATGCGTTACCAAAAAATTGTGATTTATGTCTTATATTTATAGGCGTAAAAGATAGTATCCGTCTTGGATAGGAAGTTACGAGAGATAAGGAATTAAATCTTACTCATGTCTTAATTCCTTGATTTACTTGTTGGACTAGGATTAGAAAAGTGGTAATGGGCATATGTTGAGGATGCATGATCCTCGACATAGTCTGCTAGCCGACATAGCACTATGTCGAGCAAGAGAAATGACCAAGGGTAGGGAACCCCATTTTAATTGTCACAAACGTAGCTTTATTGTTGTAGACATGGTACTGATCGACTTTGGCGTGTGCCTTGGTCGACATAGCTTTAGTTCTCTGGTCGTCATAGTTATAAGACTATTTCCCTATGTACAGGTCGACATGGTGGCTTATGACGAGTAGAGGATGACGGGCATAGCTAGAGAAGACCATTTCATATGTCATATTTTGCGCTTGTGTATATTTTTTTATTGGGCTCAATTCATTGGGTTTTGCCCGTTTTATTGCCCCTGATTGTACTCGATTTATCACTCAATAACTGTCATTAGGGGACGGAAAAGTAAACTATTGTTTCAGCAGTTAGGTGCACTCAGCGACCTAAATTAAATCATATTCAAATAAGTGGTCTTTGTTGATGTGATGGTGGTAGTGGCGAAACCACTTTAGAGGGATGGGTTAGACCCTCTTGATTTTTTGATTTTTTTTAAATGTTATTATAGTGTCTCTAAATTTTAGACAATCATTAAAAATTAATTGTTAGTTTTTTCCGTCTTTATGTGGGTAAAATTTGTATTATAAATCGTTTTGACCCCTTTTATTCCAAATATCTATATAATAAGTATAATTTCTTTCTAAAGCAGTCTCGATCCCCATTTTTCAAAAATTAAATAAAATAAAATTGGATTGCCACTAGATGATGAAAATGTTAAATGATAATAATATCCTTCATAACTTCATAATAAGATGAATAGACCAATTGTAAACAAAAGAGGCACGTTTGTGACTCCCGAGTGTTGAACTTATGAAGATATGATCGTATGATAAAAGTATGAGAAACATACATAAAACTACTTGCAAAAAAGCACTCGTGTTGCAATCATATAAACAAGATGCTTATACTATAGTATTCTAATATTATGATAGAATTTTTAAATCTTTTATAAGTTGTAGTTGTTCAATTACGACTTATTTATCATGGTATCAAATACTTTATTCTCTATATATGTTATTCAAGGTTATTCAAGCTTGCTGCATTCTCCTCCTAATTCGCTATCTCTCCTTCGTCCTCCTCACCTTAGAAGAACTTCACTTTTTATTATGAATACTAATTTTAAGAAGTTTTATTGCAGAAATACTTTCACCACTGTCTCCGCTACAACATGTAAAGTTAATATCAACTTTACTAGCAAATAAACAAACGGATAAACATCATCATTTTTCATCTCAACGATTTCTTTTTTGCAGCTCTCAAATCTCTTTTAAATTTGATAAAGTATTCATTAAATCGAACATTATAAATATAGATCTCAAGGTTGTTTTCAAGCATAATTATGCCCATCTCAAAAAAACAATCAGATAATACTTCACATAATTGATTAATCTTGTCTTGCCAAATGTGAAAAATGAGTTCCTTTTATCGATACAAATCATGTTACGGAGCATGTGTATTTTTATTATCAAATCGACTCTTTAAAATTTGGAGTTACGAGTCTATCATACTATGAAACATGTTAACTTTATAGGGTTGAAGATTTTTGCTCACTTCTTCATTATCCCCCAAACTACAAATATATCTTGCATACTTGAAATGATCAAATCATACTGGGAACAAAATGTGTGGTTTCATTCATCATTAATGTCTCCAACCACCTACTCTCATGGCTTGCAACCGTTGATTGGATATATTTACAAGAGTCATGACATTCACAATGTCTTGCTCTTACTTTTGTAAGGCTTTCGATAGATCCCGTATGATTTATCAAATGGATTTAACTAAGTGCAACATAAAAAAAATTCAAATGGATGTATGACCTCAAAGAGAATATTAACTTCCTCTCTAATATTTGAACACATGTCATCCACCATGATCTCAAGAAAGCGCATCACAAAAAATTAAGTAAACAAACTAATAAGAGATTCAAAGTGTGAGCTCCAACGTGTGTCTACAGGCCATTTAATGTTTTTTCTGATTCAATCATTGTCTTTATTTCAACATCACTAAGTGCTTGAGTAAGTAATTTCACTTGGACAGATCGAAAGATATAACTCTACTTGGAATAAGCGCCAATAATGTTTAACAAACTAGAAAGAAGAGTAAAGAAAGAACATACATCCTTATGTTTTTGGCCACGAATTGAAAGATGACTAAAGAAAGAACATATGGGGGGATTTGTGCGAAGACGTTTGTTCGGGTGAAAGAGTAGGCATAAGAAGGAGAGGTCGTCAATTGTGAAGAAGACGTAGGCAAGGGTCGGCGATTTGAATGTGAGGGAGAAAGATGACCGAGGGTTTTCTAAACCCTTCTTTTCGTTTCTTATTTTTTGTTTTACACACATGATCTACCTATGAAATATTATTTCATGGGCAACCCTTTTCGAAAGCTGATCACATTTTTTCTTGTCCAATAATATTATATGCTTACCCAATGATCATAATTTTTTTAAGAACATATCAAAGATTTTTATGTTGTGTTAAGCATATTCGAGGGTAAAAATGCAAATTAGTTGAGTTGCAGGGTATATAATGCAATTTTAGAAAAAGCTCATTTTTTATCAGTTTCACTAACATTTAGGCTCCGTTTGTTTGGGGGAAAATGTTTTCCGGAAAACATTTTCCCTATTTTTCGGTGTTTGTTTCGCACCGAAAAATGAAGAAAATGATTTACGCTAAACATGTTTATTTCATTTTCCGAAAAATATTTTCATTTTTCGAAAAACATATTGCAGGAAATTATTTTCTGAAAAATGTTTTACGCTAAACAAACGGAGCCTTAATATGTTAACGAACTATAATTTTTACATCACATTGTAATGCTGTAACAAATCTAGAAATTGAATTGTAGCAATTATAAATTGAATTTTTTCTCAAATAATTCCTTTTTAAATAAATATTTCCCAAAATAACAACATTTCCAAACTATTTGCCAAAATGTTCAATTTTTTTGAAACTCGCTATTTCATATGACGAGTTATCATTAATTCATTTAAACTTGCTACACCATATAACGATTTTTTTTAGTATATTTAACCGAAATATAAGTAGTTTTAATTAAATTTTAAACTCGCTAAACTATTTAGCGAGTTTAAGCGGGATTTTGAAATTGCAAATAAGGTTGGAGCATATTTATTTTTAATCCTAAACACACAAATAATTGTTGAGAATAGAGAAAGGGAGATGCGAAAAAAAAATTCAATTTTCACATCTTTTAACTTTATAATTTGTCAATAGTACGAATCAAGGTAAATCATCAACATCTCAATTATTCTATATACTAGTGTTTATTAATATATAGTTAGTTTTTTGTGCGTACAATATATATATGAATGTTAAAATTAGGTTTTTGAATGTTTTAACACTTTTATTTTGTAATGTAGGGTTAAAAATGAATAGAGTTTCACTTATTTTCATGTGCTATTGGGGAGGTAATGATAAATTTCAATTTGATGGTCCTCTGTTTCAGAAATGGTCAAAATGTGCGATTAGGGCTTATTATAAATGTAGATACAATCAAATGACTGATGAGTTATATAAAGCAATGGGTGTAGATCGAATACAATATGAGTTGGAAATTATTTGTAGATATCTCCACTTATTTAATAGCGGGATTGGTGAGTACTTTCCATTTCGTATTCCAGATGATGTCGGTATAGATATAATGTTTGATGTTTCTGCTCAATTTGGTGGGCTGAGTGATTTGCAGTTGCATGTGGTCATCAAATTGATCGAAAATTGAAGTTACTAATAGTTTGAAACACTCAATACGGAGACCTTTTATTTGAATTCATCAAGTTGTTATCATGATACAGGGGTTGGTCCAAGTACACATACACGTGTATCAATCCAAACATCAAATTATGATAATAGGGCATGCTGAAATGATCCTGTTAATGATGAGAATTCGAATGATGATGAAAATTATGAAGAAGAAGACTGTTAGAACAGAGTCTATATAGAAGATAGAAAACAAGTAACAATCACACAACACACAGATATACGTGGTTTAGCAAAAATGTTATTATCAACTGGAAAACACAGAATACAATCTCTAATCTAGTGCATGAATTCTTAAGTCAAGAATTCTTGTATGTGCAAACCCTAGATCTAGAAACAGATGAGCAAGAAAACTACAAATATGGTTAGGGGTAGGCTCTATTTATACCGCCTACTCCAAACCCTGCAGAGTTTTACAACCCCGATCAGAACTTGCCGCTGAGAAGCCCTATTTCGGCCAAGGGCACGATCGTCCTAAGAATAGGCGCGATCACTCCCCTAGATAGAAACTTGGCGCGGTCGCGCGCCACCTTCTGCGCGATCGCTCCCTTGTTGTGTCACGGGAATTCCGAATTTCGCTTATATGATGTCACGACCCTAAACCTAGGCACCATTTTGGGCACACGTGGAGCACGTGGGGGTGGGGTGCATTGCATCTCATATTATGCTTTTAAATGATATTTGGATTGATTATGGCTTATTTGGATATTTTGGCTAATTTACGTGATTTTAGATGTTATTAAATTGATTTGAATATATAACGTCTAAATGGAATAATTGGGAATTAATGTAGTGATGTTATAATATTTGAAATATTAAGTGAGAAGGTATAAAAAGTTGAGGAGCTTATGTGTAAATATAAGTTTAAGGTAGTGGTTTTGAGTTAATTGATTCTTGAAGGAGATAAAGTGTAAATAGCTAATATAAATATCAAAATCATCCCAGAACCTTCAGCAGCTAGCTTCCTCAACACTTTTCTCCCTACGTTTCATCTTATAACCTATGGTTACCTTCGGAAATTCGTATCAATTCAACCGATAATCCGTTTCGGGTTTTGATTACATATTATTGATCGGGGAAGCGAGTGGATCATTTAGAGTCGATCAAATCTTCTTTTCATTTTGACCTATTTTGGTAAGTTATTATGATTTTGTTCAAATAATTGTTCATACCAAGTAAATGATGATAATATGTGAGATAAATGGTATTTGGTATTATTGGATCATCTACTTGGGTGTTTGAAATGGAAAGAAAATGAGTTGGGTTGAATTTGAATATTTTGTTGGTTTGAAAATGATAGAGTTGTTGTTGATACATGTTATGTGGCTTGGAGGGAGTATATTTATGGGTTATAACTCAAGTATACTGATGTTAGAGTGAGTTCATGGCTTTTTGTAGTAGCTGAAATGAGAACTTGCAGTTGTCTAGCTGTTGCTGAGGTTGTCCAGCCAAGAATAGTGGAAACTGGTGTTGGGCACGACTCGTGCCCTGTAGCACGAGTCGTGACCATGATAAGTCCAGTCGTGCGACATTTGTGGCCAGTTTGGTCACGAGTCGTGTAAATGGAATCACTCGTGCGGGATTAGGGCACGAGTCGTGCCCAGTTCAGGGTAGCATTTTCTAGGGCCTTAAAACCTAATCAAATGAGTACGGATTTAGTCCCTCTTTAACTATACTTCTAGGACAACTTTAGTACTATACAATGGAACCTTAAATGGTCCAAATTGAAATTGGGAAGTGCTTTAAATATTGTCCTGAAAATGGTTGAAAGTCAATTGTGCAACTTAACCAAAGTTGATAAAAACTTGGTAAATTGATATGGAACCTTTATAGAAGGTGTGTAATAGTACGACGTGGATATGTAGGGCTTACTTGATATACATTGTGCCCATATGTGATTGCATATTCATGGTTGGTTATGCACATTGTGTTTAAATACGTGTTGTACTATTTCATTTGGTTGAGCGTGAGTATTATACCATGTTATTGGTTTGGCATTATTCAACAGTGTTTCCAATGTAAGTTGCACTGTGGAAATGGTTTGACATGATTAATATTAACATGTTATATATTGATATCCCAATGTGTGGATGTATTTTCAAGTAACTGTTTGTTTATGTACTTGAATGTGGTTATATGAACGGCTGTTATGGGTATAGTGGGATACAATCAAGTATAGATTTGTTCTATAAGTGATTGAATTGCAGTATACCTATGACTTGGCACGTCTGTTGGCCACAGACGTGGGATTAGCCACTACTGTATCGTGCCAGAAGCCTTACAGATAGCTGGGAATGTTACATGATATTGTGACATGGCACATCTGTGGTTACAGACGTGGGATTGGCCACTGTTGTATTGTGCTAACAAGCCTTACAGATAGCTGGGAATCATTACATTATAATTGGCCACTTCTGTATCGTGTCAACCGCCTTACAGATATCTGGGAGACTTATATGTTTTATATGACTGATTATTCAGGCGAGAAAGGTAACGCAAAGTGTTTACTGCTTTTCCAATGTGATTATGAGCAACCTGTTTATGTGTTGCATATTATATGGCATATTGTTGCATATATAATAACTTATTGAGATTTATTCTCACCCCTTCTCCCTTTATTGTTTTAGATCCCGCTGAGACAGGAGGACCGAACCGGTGAGGCCAGGGAGGAGTTTGGACATCTTTTGGGTTGTCAGGGTATGTTGTGGCTGGGAGTTGGGGGTCGTGGTTCAGGTTATTCTTTTTGGGAAGAGTTTTGTATATAAAACTGTTATAAACAGGTTTTCATGATGTTGTGTTGTATTTAAACCTGAGAGTTGATTTTGTTTAAAGTTGGCTTGTGTAAGCCTGTATATCTGTACTGTTTGTATTTAAACAGGTTATGATTTTGAAAGCAGGTTTATATATCACCTCCAAGTAGAGGGGTTATTTTGAAATTGATTTGAAAAAGGGTTATATACTTTACAAGTTATTAAAGAAAGGTTTTTTTGAAAGGTGTATATTGGGGACCCTCCAGCTTGGGACACGAGTTTATAGGTCCTGGAGTTGGGGAGAGTCCTCACATATAATCCCCTAATATAGGCGTCCCCAACTTAGATGACACTAAACCCAACAAATTTTCACCTTGACATCTAACCTCCAAATCATAACCAGAACTTCCCCTTTGCCTCAGATGTTTTCTAACAGCTGCGAACATTCAGCAAGTCCAAACAATGTTGGAACTTGCTAGTTGGAACGGACTTCGTGAACATGTCAGCATGATCATCCGCAGTAACCACTTTCTTCACCTTGATCCGCTTCTCACACCTCAGAAATTGATACCTCACATCTATGTGCTTAGTTCTCTCATGATGAACTTGATCCTTTGCTAAACAAATTGCACTCAAACTGTCATAAAATATTGTAGCCTAATCCTGATGTAATCCAAGGTCGCTGATCAAACCCATTAGCCATATTCCCTCTTTAGCGCCTTCTGTCAATGTCATGTACTTCGCCTCCGCAACGTAACTGTAGATTGTAGAGTAGCCTTCCAACTTAGAACAGACTCACCAAGAGTGAACACATACCCGTCATAGATATCCCTGTGTCAACATCCCTAGAGTAGTCTAAATCACAATAACCCTCAACAGCACATTTTGTACCACCTCCATAAATGAACCCATCATCTGATGTATCCCTAAGGTACATGAAGATCCTCTTCACTGCCCGCCAATGTTCCTTAGAAGGATTTCCCATGAACCTACTAACAACACTAACAACATGAGCAAGATCCGTCATAGTGCAAACTATAACATACATCAAACTACCAACTACACTAGCATAGTGTACTCGAGCCATATACTCTTTCTCTTCAGACACTGCACAATCGCCCCAAGAATGGGCGCGGGCGTTCCCTCCCCCCCCAGACAGAAACTTGGCACGGTCGCGCGCCCCCTTTCGCGCGGTCGCTCCCTTGATGTGTCACAGGAATTCTGAATTTTGCTTGTTAATAATTGAGTATTAATAATATGCGATAAATTAAATAAAAATGATTTAAAGAGATATTGTGAGTTTTGTTGTGTTGGGTTGCTAAAGAATATGACAGAAGAAAGAAGGTGGGTTGTAATTGTAGATTTGATAGGTGGAGGAGGGAGAAATAATATTTAATTAATAGATTTGGTTGGGTTTGAGTCAAGCTTGCTTCTGCCACATTTAATGACTTTATTTAAACATTTCATTTTTAGTAGTCTCTTGAAAATAATCACGTTTGAAGGTCTTCTTCTACGTCTAACATTCTGCAATGCAGGCCTTGTCAATTACTTTATTTTAAATGCTTTGAAGTCTCACGAGAAATCAATTAGAAGGTACATCATTGAACTTCTTGTCACCTCAATCCACTTTTGCCCTTCTCTACCTTAACAAGTTTTAGGCCTTGTTAATTTTTTACATGTCGCTTAATCAATTTTTTAACGAGTTAAGTGAAAAAAAAGAAAAAAAAAAGAGAATTGTTATTCACCCCCGCACATTTACTCAATACCCCCGCATTACTAAGTTTACTTATAAAAATTAAAACTACACCCCCTTTATTACTATTATACCCATTACTAAGTTAACTTTATCATTTACCCATTGTCTCTTTCTCTCTCAATTTCATGGGCATTTTGCTCCCTGATGCTCCTCCCTTCAGCCCCACTCATCTCCTCCTCCACCGCTACCGCCTACCTCCTGCTCCTCTATCTTCCATGACTCTTTATTTAACTGTGTGTTGTTTCTGTGTGTGTTTTTGTGTTCAAAGTTTCAATCTTTCTCTCTCTAAACACATCCATGGCTGCTCTTGTAAACAAGCTCCCTTCTCTCTCATTTTCATCATCTTCATTTCTAACCAAATCAAGAAAACCCAATTCGATTAAGCTGAACCCATTACAATACCATTACCAATTAGATCAAAAAATTCTCAGTTGAGAATCTCAATTTGAGGGCGGTAGAGTTAACAACGGGGGGATATGACTGTTGGAAATTAAATTATAAGCACCACAGATTAAACAAAGATTTAATCAACAGTAGGGGATTTTATTGATCAAGTCAAAACGTACCAATTAAGCCAATAGCAAAACCGAAAGCCAAGGAACAGGATCAGGAAAACAAACAGAAACAAGAAATCAAACAGTTAGAAAACTTATCGTGATTTGATCGAGTCGCCTTAGGAAGACTGTCCTAAGAGAAAATATTGCCCCCAATTGGTGCAACTCTGCATGTGCAAATTTCTCCGAGGATAAAACGATCACGAACTACGTACCACAAAGCAGCACACAGGTAGGTAGTCACCGGCGGTCCTATCTCAGTCGCCTTGAATCTCACGAACTAATCTCTATGAACGGGAGTAATTTAGCAATGAATAAAAGCAAGAGAATTGTGTTCCTCTTCAATATTCATGTATAAAAAACGGCTGGGGAAAGTAATCTTTATATATATGTGATAAATTAGGTTTTTGGAATTAATTAAACCCAAAAAACCCACAGAAAAATCGGCCCAGGAAGGACAAATACCGTCACAAGCGCGGCCGCCCTTGAGGGTGGCGCGACCGCGCTCGACTCCAGCAAATCAAGGTGAACATTCGGCCCTTAAGCGCGACCGCGCAAGGCCTAAGCGCGGCCGCCCTCCTTCTTTGAAATTCCGACGTGAATTTTCTCCCCTTTGCCAATTCAGTTCAAGCCAAGACACTTCCATGTCATAGCCTATGAACTTCATACCACAAATACAAAAATTCCAACAATCCCCCACAAGTTCATAGAAATATGACGTGTACAGATTGTCCATTGCCATGCTTTCAATAATGGTACCTTCCGGCTTGAACCACTACCTATGTTATCCAACGCAAACCTCCACAGGACCAGATGAACGGGTGTCTTGAATCTGATGCCTTTGGATGTAGAGGCCTTTGCTGGTAACAAACACGACAAAAGCTATGATAGGCCCTCTATCGAACACTTGACGCTTATAAGCCATACGTCCCGATCCTCTATCATGAGTGCTTTCAAGAAATAACCCAAATTCCTCTAGTTGCGGCCAACAACAACACTCACTTAGCTGGGCATCTCAGAAGATGTACTGCTAACATCTTGTCAAAAAGACTTGATCCCATTCAAAGTTCCAAACTTTTACTAAATTAGCAAAGAACGAGCACCTCTAGGCTATTCAGGGATAGACTCGTACATGTAACATGTCAATCTATTTATTAGTGCTCCGACTCACCCCACGGCTTGTTATTACCACATTGAATCTCCTTTGTGGGATCTCCACTCAGGTAGATTGGGTTGCTACTGCGTTTGAGTCGACGGGTTCACCCCATCCCCAACCTAGATTTTTGAACTAGAGCAAATTCTAGCCCTTTGTTAAAGGATCACTGTGTTATCCTTGGTACCAACATAATCAACAGCCTATCACCTTCCGAGACACTAAATCCCTTATAGATTTTAATCTAACTTGGATGTGCCTCCTAGTTTTACAAAGCTTGTACTTGACACTTTTCGCTTTCTCAATTGTGGCGGTGTTGTCACAATGTACAGAGATAACTGTGCATGGGCTTATCGACCATGGGCAACTCGTACATAAGTCCTCGAAGCCATTCGGCTTCCAATCCAAGAGTGTCAAGGGCAACTAATTCGGCCTCAAAAGTAGACCTAGACAATGTAATTTGTTTGGTCGACCTCCAGCGACCGCAGCCTCCGCCTAAGGTGAAAACATACCCCGTACAGCCCATAACTCCTGGAAAGTTAAAGGCAATCCACTTTGCATCACTATACCCTTCAAGAACAGTATGATATCTACCGTAATGCAGCCCAAGGGAAACCGTTCCCTTCAAGTACTTCGAGAACTCTATCAAGAGCTTCCCAATGTGCTTTATTTGGACATTGAGTATATCTAGCCAACCTAGTAACCGAATAGGATATATCCGGTCTGGTACAATTGGCAAGATACATCAAACTTCCAATTATTTGAGAATATCTCAACTGAGCCATCGGTACTCCACTTTCATTCTTAGTAAGAGCGGATGAAGGGTCATATGGAGTTTTAGCCACTTTGCAATTCTTATAACCAAATTTCTCAATTACACTTTCAGTATAATGAGATTGCGATATGGTTATGCCACTAGTTGAACGAGTCAACTTAAGGCCAAGAATCACACTTGCTACTCCCATATCCTTCATCTCAAACTTACTTTTCAAGAATTCCTTAGTAGTATCAATTATCCTCATATCCGTTCCAAACAATGTAATATCATCGACATACGTACATAAGACAATACTACTATCACCAATACTCTTGCTATAAACACACTTATCAAACTCATTAGTAACAAAGCCAAACGATGAGACAATTTTATCAAATTTCTCATGCCATTGCTAGGGCTTGTTTAAGTCCATACAAGGACTTAACAAGTTTACAAACCTTTCTCTCATTGCCAGGGGCCTCAAAACCTTCAGGTTGATCCATATAAATTTCTTCCTCAAGATCGCCATGCAAGAAAGCGGTCTTAACATCCATCTGATGGATAGGAAGATCATATACAGAGGCCAATGCGATAAGCATTCGGATTGTAGTCATTCTAGCAACTGGCGAATAGGTATCGAAATAGTCTATTCCTTCCATTTGCTTGAATCCCTTAGCCACTAACCTAGCCTTAAACTTGTCAACGGTTCCATCCGGTTTCAGCTTTCCTTTTAAAGACCCACTTACATCCTATCGTGCTACAACTGTGAGGGAGATCAATCAATTCCCATGTCCCATTAGAGACAATAGAATCCATCTCACTCTTAACAAAGATCCTTCCACCGCTTGGCATCGAAGTAGCCATAGCGGCTTTGAAGGTTAGAGGATCACCCTCGACATTGTAAGTGATAAAATCATTTCCAAAGTCCTTGGTGGTCCTTGCCCTTTTACTCCTTCTTGGTTCAATCTCATCGTCGAATGAGTTGCACCGGAATCAACCCCCACATTTGTCGGCTCCTCTACTGAAAGCAGGAATAGAATTAGTGGTCGGGTTAGATTCCTTAGGAAGTCCGTCCTTCATAGGAAACACATCCTCAAAAATGTCGCATCACGTAACTCAACTATAGAGTTCACATCTATGCCAGAAATTTCAGATTTTATAATAAGAAATCTCAATGCATAACTTGTTTCAGAATAACCTATAAAGATAGCATCCACAGTTTTAGGTCCAAGCTTTTTCCTTTTATGTGCGGGTACAAGTACCTTTGCAAGGCACCCCCACACTTTTAAGTGTTTCAAGCTAGCCTGTCGACCTCTCCAAAGTTCAAACGGACTTTCCTTTCTATGTTTAGGAGGGACTCTATTTAGGATATGGCAAGCCGTATTCAAAGCCTCTCCCCACATATATTTGGGGCAGTCCGTAACTTATGAGTAAACCGTTAATCATATCGCAAGGGTTCTATTCTTACGCTCTGCAACACCATTTGATTGAGGGGTGTAGGGAGGAGTCTCTTCATGTACAATTCCGTTTTCTTGGCAATAATACATGAATGGGTTAGACTCATATTCACCTCCTCTATCAGACCTTAACCGTTTAAGTTTCTTGCCAGTTTGTGTTTCTGCTTCGTTCTTAAATATAATGAATTTATCTAATGCTTCATCCTTAGAACTAAGCAAATAGACATAACAGTATTTACTAGCATCATCAATAAAGGTGAGAAAGTATTTCTTTTTGTCTTTGGTCAACACACCATTAAATTCACAAATATCAGTATGAACTAAATCTAGAATTTCAGAATTTCTCACAACCGTTTTAAACGGACCTTTTGTAGATTTAGCTTCAACACATACATGAAATTTAGAATTCTTATCAATAGCATGTTTAGGAATAATATCTAAGTTCATCATTCTTTTCACAGAATCATAGTTAATATGTCCTAAACGACCATGCCAAACATTTGAAGATTCAATGGAATACGAAACAGGATAATCAATAGAACTAAAATTATTGTGCGAATAAACATCAGTTTCAACTCTAATTTTAAATAAACCATCCGAGGAATAACCTTTCCCCACAAAACTACCAGAATCCAAAATAATAACCTTATTACACTTAAATGAAATCTCAAATCCTTCTCTAACTAGACTAGAACCACTAATAATGTTGCGACGAATATCAGAACGTGATACACTCGATGCAAGGTAAGAATGCGCCCATCGGGAAACCTCGGGTCCACGCGTCCAGCCCCAAGCACCTTTGCGGCACTAGAGTTCCCCATCGTCACCGATCTACCATGCTCAGCCGGTAAGACACAAATAGCAATTTATCAAAGACAAATGTGCACATTTGCTCCAAAGTGTCAACTAGCCACTCGTTGGGTTCATAGACAAGAAAGAGTTCAGGATAAGAAGTTACATACTTTGTAACATTGCAGTCGTAGCGTCAACTCCAAAGGTGCGTCGAGTCGGGATCATCATAATCCTTCGGACCCAACACCATGTTGACAGCAGGATGGTCATCGCCAGAGGCTTGTGGGCCTTTTCCTTTCTTGGACGGGCAGTCCCTAGAAAAGTGTCCACCTTCTCCACAATTCCAAATAGCCTGCTTTTGCTTTTGGCTTCCTAAAGTTATTTTTCTTAACTTTAAGTTTATCATGGTTTTCTTTATCCTTAGAAGTTTTCACACTTTTTCCTTTATACTTGCTTTTACCGGTTATCATATTAGCAACGGCCTCCACAGTACACTAGGTTGGTTACCATTATGCACCTCCCCGAATCGCAATTGCATTCATAAATTCATTGAGTGTCAAGTTTCCAAAGCACGATGCTTGAGGGTCATACCGAATTCCCCCAAGATCGAGGAAACTTCTCAATGATAGCCATGACGACGAACTTATCAGGAAGTCCCATGTCAGCATCCTTGAGTGACTGCAAAATGATTTGGAGTTCGTGCACTTGGTCGGTAATCGACTTTCCCTCACTCATGTGATAATTCAGGAACTTTCCCACTTGGTACTTTTCCACACCGGAGTCATCGGTGCTGTACTTCGTGGAAAGCGTTTCCCACTGACGCAAAGAAGCACATGAGCAGAGCAATAAACATCAAAGAGTGCATTCGACAAAGCCGACGTAATGCATCCTCGAACAACATCATCCTGCTCCTTCCACAGCTTTAACAGCGGCCACATTAACCGGATCATCACCATTCGTAGCGGGACATTTGGATGTCGCATACTGCAGACATGCCCTTAATTGACGGCCAGATCTTCATGCGTTCGGACCAACGCTTGAAGTTCTTGCCACCAAACTTCTCCTAAGATCGGAGGTGTCAACTAGGGACTTAAAGGGAGAGCTAGAGGAACCACCGACATGATCAAATAAAATACTATTTTCTCTTGATCGTTGGAAATTAAATTATAAGCACCACGTATTAAACAAAGATTTAATCAACGGTAGGGATTTTATTGATCAAGTCAAAACGTACCAATTAAGCCAATAGCAAAACCGAAAGCCAAGGAACAGGATCAGGAAAACAAACAGAAACAAGAAATCAAACAGTTAGGAAACTTATCGTGATTTGATCGAGTCGCCTTAGGAAGACTTGCCCTAAGAGAAAATATTGCCCCCAATTGGTGCAACTCAGTGCATGTGCAAATTTCTCCGAGGATAAAACGATCACGAACTACGTACCACAAAGCAGCACACAGGTAGGTAGTCACCGGCGGTCCTATCTCAGTCGCCTTGAATCTCACGAACTAATCTCTATGAACGGGAGTAATTTAGCAATGAATAAAAGCAAGAGAATTGTGTTCCTCTTCAATATTCATGTATAAAAAACGGCTGGGGAAAGTAATCTTTATATATATGTGATAAATTAGGTTTTTGGAATTAATTAAACCCAAAAAACCCACAGAAAAATCGGCCCAGGAAGGACAAATACCGTCACAAGCGCGGCCGCCCTTGAGGGTGGCGCGACCGCGCTCGACTCCAGCAAATCAAGGTGAACATTCGGCCCTTAAGCGCGACCGCGCAAGGCCTAAGCGCGGCCGCCCTCCTTGCTGAAATTCCGACGTGAATTTTCTCCCCTTTGCCAATTCAGTTCAAGCCAAGACACTTCCATGTCATAGCCTATGAACTTCATACCACAAATACAAAAATTCCAACAATGACTTAGGGCTCAGATCTGTTGGGATCGGTCAAGTGATGGTCCCGAATCCGCCATTGTTGTAACCTTCTCAATTCCATGCTCATAGCCCCGTCAATTCCATGCTCATCCGTTGTAGGGGTGTAAATGGTTCGGTTTAGCTCGGTTTGGACAAATTTAGGAGCCAAACCGCTATTATCGGTTTGGAAAAATTCCAAACCGAGCTGAGCTAAAAAAAAAATCGAACCGAGCTGAGCTAAATCGGTTTAGCTCGGTTTAGCTCGGTTTGAACCGCGGTTTGAATCAACCAAACAAATTTACAATTACATTTTGTCATAAGCATAGATCCCAAAACAAATGCTAAAACATGCACTCATTGTTTCAACTTGAAATTCATCCATTGAATGCAATATATGAACTCAGCATAGGCTTTCTGTTTAAGAGCATAGTTCTGATGTATTGTTTCAACTTTTAAAAAATAATGAGGAACATACTATTGTTGGTTGAACAGCATACTTATGATGTACAATTTCAACATTTCCAAATACTCCATCCTTTGCTTACTTAGTTGTACCCTGTTTGTAACAGTGTAAAATTACTCTGAAAAAATATCAGAGTTAAATTTTCTCTCTTAAATAGATGAATACTAAATATATGTATGCATTTTATTGTTTGTTCCTGTAGTAATCAGACTGTCAAGCCTTCGACTATAGAAAGCAAAAAATTAAAGACGAAAATTAGGATCAAAAATCAAAACTAGCAAAGTACTGACATCTGACAACTTGTCAAGCATACAAGCCTCAAAAAAATAAAAAAAAAATAAGAACAAAAATCTGGGTAGGTTTATGCCTCCATTAGGAGTATGTGCCACAAAAGACTGTTTGGTAATGATCTAAACTAGCAAAGTATCGAAGAAAACACATAAATCACTAAATGTAAGTTTCGGGTAAAGATACAATTTTAGCACAAAAAAGGGTAGTATCGTCTAAGTTAGGTGTATACAACATACCTCTACTTTTGTTCTCGACGGTGAGAAGGCGGCGACGGTGAGAGGAGGCGAAGATGAGTGAGGGGGCGACGGTGAGATCTACTTTAGAGAGAGAAGGGAAGAGAGAAGGCGACGGTGAGCGGCGGCGACGGTGAGAGGCGACGACGGTGAGTGAGGCGGCGATGGTGAGATCTACTTTAGAGAGAGAAGGGGAAGAGAGAGAAGGAAAAGAGATATAATGAAAGTTCTCCAAGAGGCAGAGGTAATGTATTAAAGATTTTAGGGTTTTGAAATAAATTAAAGGTAGGGATTAATTTGATTTGGAATGAATGGTTAGGATTATGGTTTATGGTAGTTTGGTTTGACTTCATAGCTCGGTTTCGTAGGTCGGTCTCGTAGCTCGGTCTCGTAGCTCGATTTCGTAGCTCGGTTTCGTAGCTCGGTCTCGTAGCTCGGTTTGAAAGCTAAACGGTTTAGCTCGGCTCGGTTCGGCTCAGCTCGGCACCCTCAAACCGCAAGCTAAACCGAACCACTCGGTTTGGCATTTTTTCAAATCGAGCTAAACCACTCAAATAAAAAAATCGAGCTAAACCCCACGGTTTAGCTCGGCTCGATCTCAAACCGCGATTTGAGCTAAACCGCTTACACCCCTAATCCGTTGACTGACTACAGAACCAAAACAAAGACTGCCGAAACTTGAAGAAAACCAGCGAAGCCCACACTCAATCCTACCCCCCACTCCAAGAAACAACTAGGGTTTTAAGCAAGGAGAGGGATTTTTTTTTTCTTTTTTTCTGTAACTAGGGTTTTTCCCCAAACAATCATCTTGGTCAAAATTGAAGCAAGCATTAGAGAAATGGTTCATGGCTGTTCCATGGAGTGTTACACTTTCAGCAGCAAAGATGATTTGGTTAGCTCTTAGCAGTTGGGTCGTTTCTTGCTTCACTGTCACCGATGAAATTGCAACCTCTCTCCGCTCCGGCGATTTTAGCCCTTTCCATGTGGCTTGACTCCTAAGTTTAACAGTTCCCTCTTTTTACCCCTGATAGGTTTGTCAATTTTTTATTAAGGGTAATAGAGTCACTTCAATTAATGGCATTTCTTTGAAAATAAACTTGCGGGGATATTAAGTAAATTTGCGGAATTCTCAAAAAAAAAAAAAACCATTCACCAGACTATTTTTTTTTCCCAAAAAAAAAAATAAAATAAAATAGACCGACTTGCATAACCGTGATACGTTCTCACCGGTGACGGAGAACTGTGAGTAAGGCAGGAAAGATGTCGGGAATGGGAGATGGCTACGTAGGGACGGGACAAGACGCCGTCAGGATTCGAAGGCTCGAGAAGCAAAGAGAAGCCGAGAGGAAAAAGATTCAAGAGCTGAAGAACAAGTCGGCTTCTTCCAACGGTCAAACAGGTCTTCTCCAGTTCGGTTCCGGCACATCAGAGGTCTGATACACACTGTGTATGTGTACCTAATTTATTTCATTTCAGCTCAAGTTTTTATATTACTTGTATTATTGCTTTCTAATCAATCTAGGGTTCCAAAGTTTTGCAAGCCCTAATTCAAATAACTATTTAAGGTTGGTTGTATGAATTATTTTTTGACGTTGTCCAATGCTCAGTCGTTGCTCAATTATGCTTCATACTTATCTCTGTCCCAAAAAATTGAAACCTTTGATTCTTCAAGGTTAATTTAACTATTTTATGAATCCATATTTTAGATATATTATTAGAAGAGAAACTACTACAGATTATGTGATCTAAAATATTGGTGACATGTTACGTAGATTAAAAGATTAAGTGAATTTATGTCAAACTTGGTGAATGGAGAACGGTGGGATTGTGACTATAATGTATTATGTATCTGCTATACCAGTATGGCCATCATTATTGTGGAAGTTACGTAAATGGGGATATGTTCTTATCATTCGAGGACTTTTTAGGGAATAAAGATGATGATTATGCAATAGCAAATCTATTTTCTATTTTCTGTGAGCGTATGATAAGATTGTCTTTATGGAAGAGACTAGGCCTCATATTATCACAATGCTTAGCTTTCACATTATGTCTTACATGAAAACTATGCTGTTGAAACAAACTTGCACCGAAATAAATGTGGTCATTAAACTGAAGATCATGTGTACCAATCACAAGTAAGAGGATAAATTGGTTTAATTTTGAAGTGTTTGGGATCGAAGTGGTAATTGTTGTTCATGGAATCAATATTTGTAGCTCATTTGATCCAATTTAGATACTTTCTCAAGATTGACAATTGAAGCTGCAATTTCATTGATACTTGCATGATTAGGGGTCTTGCTCTTTTACATCTAGTTTTAAGTGTAATACATGTCTTAATATCTAAACATAAACTATTTTGTGGGTTGGGGGTGAGGGGTGATTAATGTGTAGTTATGTGTCTTATGGCTGGTTCAGCAGTATTTTTCTGCTTGTATAATTGATTTGTTTTTTTGTTTTTTTTTGTTGACCGAATTGCATTTTATCAGATTCTTGAGACTGCCTTTAAGAAGGAAACAGTTGGGCTGGTTACAAGGGAGCAATATGTTGAGAAGGTAATTTTTTTATATGGATAGGTATTTGGTTTAGATGTTTGAATCTTATCCTTGCCGAGCTTGCTCAAGCATTTTGTGCTCAAAGCTGTGGATATGCATTACAGAGAGTTAATATCCGGAACAAAATTGAAGAAGAAGAGAAAGAAAAACTTCAGAAGTTGCAACAAGAGTGAGTAAATCTCTGGGTATATGTTTTCATTTCCTATTTATTTATTTTTTAATTTGGTTTTGATGTTTCAGTTCGTTTTTCAGGGAGGAGGAGCTTCTGTTACAAAAGCAAAAAAAGAGGAAAATTAAGATTAATCCCAAGTTATCTTTTTCTGAAGATTTTGAGAATGGAAGTGAGGAAGAGGATGTGGAGAAAAGTAAGTGCTAATTTATCTACTTAAGTTTCTGAGTCCTCTTTTTCTAGTATATATTTGCTGTTGAAGGATTCTGAATTTTTAGTAACTGATTCTGTGTAGTTGACAGTTGCAACTTTTATGTCTTTTGGCTTACTCCTCCATTTCAGGATTCTATGATTCCTTTGTCTTGTTTTATACTTATTATTTGTGATACTATGTGCATCAAAAAGCGTAGTGTTCTTATTTCTACTGAATTAAGTGGTGTTTATATGCGATGCAAATCATAATAGGGAAACCTCTTTTGGGGAACTTGAGGAGTCTTGGATGTATTCTCCCGGAGATTGAGGATTGGTGCCTTGCTTTTCACCAAGTATTAAAAGCTTGGGTAGGAATATAGATCCCTCGGTTTAATGGTAAATATGTCATTCTTGGGTGTCTATGGTCAAATGGAACACCCCAGAACGTGTTTTTCGGAGTTAGATGTGCTGTTCTTCTTTGCAACCTTTTTGGCTCCCACTATTGGAGAATTGCAGATTCAGATGCATTAGGATATGCTGCTGTTGTTTGGGGGGTACTTCACTAAACCCATTTTCCCGTAAAGCTTCTTTCACTAAACCCATTTTCCCCGTAAAGCTTCTTTGATATGTTATCTCAGTCGACCTTCAGTCGTTTCTGTATGACAGCTCTTCTCAGTCATTGAGGGGACAAGTAATTGTAAAATGGTCTCGATGCTAATATTTGAAAGAGTAATTACTTTCTGTTTTTACAATTCTCCTACCCCAGTAGCACAATCTCTTTTGCTTTATATCTGTACTGCTTATCGTGTAATTATTACCCATTGCTGAAGTTTATACTCTAGCTGCAAGAAGCAAGGAGAATATCCTTCCTTATGAAGAGTATCTTGTGATATGGTAATCATATGTTTGAGGGAGTATATGTATCTGTTATTTCTGTGGCAATAAATATCTGTTTCTTTTTCTTTTTATGTCTCCCTCTAAAATCGGTTATAGAGAAAGCATTGATTTGAACTGGCGGAGATATTGTAACAGAGCAAACAGAGGAATGATATTGTAACATATTTCACATTGATTACTACCATCTCATGGGACCTCTTGAGCTGTTGAACCTATGGATGGAGTTTGTCTGTTGAAAGTTTAAACCCGTTGGTAGTCTAAAGTCGATTCTCACTTATTTTATAAGTATACTGTTTGACAGCCAAATAGCTGATGCAGTAGCATCAAGCATACACTCATGACCTCTGAAGATTGATTTTGACTTTTGTAGCATAGGTTATGCGATCAGATCCCTCACTAGCCATAAATTTTAGATGCTCATTTTTTTCACTTTGTTTTGGCCAGCTCAGTTAGGTTCTTTTTCTGTCATAAAGTGATGCATGTGAAGTTCCTTATTTTATATGTTTGGTTCTCAGTTGTTTGAAATGTTTTTTCCTACTTGCTTACTGTTTTTGTATTATTTACTTTATGCAGCACATTGGATATTTAATATGCACCTAGGGCCCTGTTAAATTATGAGCCTTTTTGGCTTCTTGTTCATTCAACTAAATGAGTAAATTATGTCCCAATACTAATGGTTCATTTTATGTCTTGCAACTGCAGATAATACGGAAGCAAGGCGCAGGGGATTTGGCAAAGATCCGACAGTAGAAACTAGCTTCTTGCCTGATAGGTGTGGTATCTCTCTCTCTATATAGTATATGTGTGTGTGTGTGTGTGTGTGTGTCTATCTATCATTCTGTCCACGGTCTTTCTTTCTGCCTTGCCAATGAGCTTAATATTTATGGCCTTCGGGGTGTGAAGCATCCTCTTTCAGTGAGAGGGAGGCAGAGGAACAAGCTGAGAGAGAAAGGCTACGGAAACAATGGGTTCGTGAACAGGAACAGATTAAAAGTAAGTTTTCATAGTCTAAATTCACATTGGTTGTGGTGTCGTTTATTGGGAAGAACTATTTTTGAGATAACTACATTTTCAGAAGAGCCACTTCAGATCACTTACAGCTACTGGGATGGAACAGGCCATAGACGCGTGCTACAGGTTAATAATGGCTGTCCTTATCTCTTGTCATTTATAATATTAAAAGGGTTTACTTTTTGGCATTTTATTCTGGTTTACTTTTCAGGTTCGGAAAGGTGATCGCATTGGCGAGTTCCTTAGAGCTGTTCAGCAGCAGCTTGCTCCTGAGTTTCGAGAGATACGAACGACTTCAGTCGAGAATCTCCTTTATGTGAAAGAAGATCTCATTATTCCACATGCAAGAAACTTCTGGCTCTTATGGTTTCAAATTTTTGTAATATGGATGTGTTTTTTTTTATGATTTTAATCTCACTCTCTCCTTGTGATTGTTTATGTACAGCAACACAGTTTCTATGAGCTGATTGTTAACAAAGCAAGGGGAAAAAGTGGTCCGGTGTGTACTTTTCTTTGTCCTGGCGTTTTAATTCATGTGAAGCGCTCACAAATTTTGCTTGTGAACTTTGAGAATTTTTTTTGGTTCCTTATGCTAAGTTAACTTGTGAAAGGAAGTTATGTTCACGAAAATTTATATTTATGACCTCTTTAAACAGAATCACCTCTATAAATTCATGGATTAAAAAAGTCTATGTGCACTCCATTAAATGAAGTATTTCAATCAATTTAGCCTAAAGGTGACACGCATTTAGAGAAATAATCAAAACCCTAAAACTGTCACTCAATTAGGGTTGGAGGTAATGTTATTCATCCTCAATATACTTCCAAACAACTTAGGTTCCCCACGCTCTTCCACCCCCGACAAAAGGCTATATGTTTATTTTAACCTGTTGCACGAAACTACAATACACAATTTATATGTTTCCCCTAGCGGCTTCTGACATTTTTGCCAATGATCAATTGGAGGTCATGCAATGTAACGACCCCAAATTTTCACAACAATAATAATACTTAATTGATAATAAAATAACCTCCAACGGCTACTAAAATCATAATTCAAACACTAACCACAATTTGAATATAACTTAAATGCGGATAACGGTAACAATTTCAACGGCTAGTACAATCCACTAGCTCAACAAAATCTTTAAAGTCTAACAATCTCTCAAATAACTGAAACTGACTAAAGAGTCTAAACTGAAATAAACTAAAACGATCCTTGAACTCCTTATGAAGTGCTCCCGAACCGTTTCACATTCTTCCTATATGAAATCTGGAAGAAAAGAAGATGAAAGGGTGAGCGAACAATGCCCGGTAAGTTCATATACAACCCCTCCGGTTACTAAGGAGGAGTTGACCTGAAGGAATATCAAACGATACAATTTCAAATAACAATCGAAGACATAACAGAACACCAATTCGAAATAGTTATTTACCAAATCTCAAACTAAATGTCTTTCAAAATCTCAACGATTTCACAAACTGAGTTGACAAATATTTTGGAGTTTCAAATGATAACGAAATCGATTCCAATTGACTCGAATGATTTACTTAATTAAAACCATCCCATACCAGTTTTAACTAACTAAACCATTCACAGATTATAAGGAAATTCAAAGGACTGATAAGCTGAATAAAGTTGACTCGAATGATCTAGTTATCGACAACTGTCCCATACCAGCTGTAGATAATCAAATCATTCACAGACATCATGATCACATAAGTGGTCCACTGACCTTATCAAACCAAAATCCCATAAATGGAACAAAATTGATTCCGCAGAGTCCTAAACAGTGTATCCGGAACACCCCACCACTAATTTGAAGCGGTGTACTAAGTTTGCTCGAAGGCCAAAATATCAAATATACCCCGCCGAAGCAGGTTGTCTAACTTAGTGATCATTAATGGAACAAAATTATATCATATCAAAACTTATTGTATACAAAAAAATACGAACTTTCACAAAGACAATAAAAATTTCGTATTTACGAAACCAAAGAACGATTTAAGCAAACGAATAGCCAAAGATTAGCAAATAACGGTAAACGAGGGAGTCAAAACAAATACTGACGCGAGGTCAGCTTTTACGTATCAAAGAAACGTACATCGCCAAGAAATATGCGGAAGCCTAAACAATGAAACGGAGTGGAAATCAATTAACTTAAAGATGTATAATCCCTTACCTTAGCTTTTGTTGTATTTGACAATTAGTCCGAACGTGTACAGGCCTTTTGCCAAAATCTAACGTTGAACAGTAAATGAAATGATACCGTATTCAGCATTTTAACTTGGATGAATATAGCTCAAATGATTTTCTCTTTTCAACCGAGGTGTCTCTTCACGTCAATTTCCTAGGGCTACTTAGAAAGGGACATCACCCTAGTTATTTAATCCCAAAACAAATCAAAACAATAGAATGAACTTACCTTTTCTTCTTTCTTTCTCTCTTTCCAATGCACAGCAACTTGTCAACTTTTTACTCTTTCATTATTTGTGAACTAAAACTCATTTGATATATATACTCCCTCTATTCAAGAAACCTCCCTCTATTCAAGAAACGGCTGACCCATGAAATTCCTCTCTCTCTCACGGTTCTCTCTCTCTAAACGCCTCTCTCTGCCGCTCTCCCTTTCTCTTTGCGGCTGATCTCTTCCTCTCTCTTTAATTCTCTTTGCCGTTTTAAAAATCAAGAGACTTCATCCATTTTAAAAAAAATCAAGAGGCTCTTAGGTTTAATGAAGCATAAATATAATATGGGTTTTCTAAACCTAAACCCAAAATAATCAAAGTCCAAGTCCAATGAAGAAAATCCAATTTAAGTAGCCTAATTTTTTTTATAACTAAGCCCAATAATCCCTGTCCATCTAGGAAAAATAATCCACTTATTAAATAATTCAATTACTTAAATAACAAAACTAATTAATTAAAAGAAATAATATTTAATAACTAAATATAAATATGAGGGTTATTACATGCAATAGTTCCCTTCTCTTGTTTGGGTAAAGGCCCCCTATTGATAGTGTTTTCAGCTGATGGAGGTTGTTTGAGTTAAGGCTCTATTGATAGTGTTCAGCTGATGGAGGTCTGCTTTTGTATTTTCGTCTTTAACACTCGCTTGTTTACGGGAAGTTCCGTATAGTCCTTGGCTAGCTGTATGGAGAATCGGATAAATGTAAAAGATTACAATGAAATTTAGTTTCTCTCTATCTTGGTATGATATTACTTTTGGATGGCCTCATAATAACAAATGTTCCTTTTTGTTTTAATGGCTTCCCAGCTTTTTCACTTCGATGTGCATGAAGATGTACGAACTACCGCTGACGCAACTAAAGAGAAGGATGAGGTAAGGAATATTTACTTTGATAGTCATTATTTGGTATTTACCTACAATAGTTTCTACGACTAGGACAAGTATGTGATATGATGAGTAAACACTAGTGGTAATGTAGATCTTGTGAATGTCAAAAAAATAATAATTCAAATTTGCTCTTGATCACGAGTAAATTTGAAAATTTTATGGAAATTCATTTTGGGACGGAGGGAGTAGGATATGAAGAGAGATGACAGTTGCTTTTGTGACATTGAACTTGAGTTGATGTTTGTTTGGGATGAAGTAAATCTTTAATGGAGTAGTCGCTAGGAAAATGACATGCACAGTTGAGCTTCAAAGACACTCGATGGAGCGAAGCTCTTTTGAAAGCAATACCCTTCATTTGTTTCACTGAAAATGACTTTGAGTCAATTTGGTAGCCATTCATAGAATGGAGCCCAAGGCGTTATGCAAAAGAAATCAATAGTCCATTCGTGGAAGTTGATTCCTTTTTGTATAGGAAACAACCTTTCAAAGTAATCCGTACGGCAGAAACTTCGCTAAGTACACCTGTTTATTTGGTGTACAATGGCTTCTTGAAAATATCATAAAACTTGTTATTATGTTTTTTTTTTTTTTTTTTAAATTGGGTTTTTTATTAATGAATGACTTAATCTATTACAAGATTTGCACTTCAAAGTGCTAGAAATTGCATGTGGCGGGGTTCGAACTCCTGACCCCTCGTATGGAAAGGGACATCAGATGCCGCTTGAGCTAGAGCTCTTTGGCTAAAACATGTTAGCATGTCTCTTTAAAGCTTGGTGTCCTAAAACGAAGAGAGGGACTTGACGATTCCATGAATGGCACTTGCAGTGGTCTTTTTCTTCTTCAGTCTTTGGATAAGCCATGAGCTACTTGTTAGTATGTCTCTTTAAAGCTTAGTATGTCTCTAAATTTTTTATTTTTTTTCGCTATTCATTTTATTATAAATATTTAGATATTGGATAACAAGAATATTTATAATACTTAGCCATTAAAATGTATAAAAACACATTTTCAGAGTGTCTCTTAAAATGAACTTTGGTCATTCAATTAGGGACGGAGGGAGTATTCTTTTTCAATTTTTCTTGGCAACTTGTGCTGTATATGAGTTGGTGGCTTCGTTGAACATGACGTAGGTGATGTTTGATAGCGACAAGCACATAATGCTTGTTGTTGAATGGTTTTCTCGTGTGCAACTAATTCAAACTAAGGGTGAACCCTTGACTTGATTGTAACAATTAATAATTCTATATTTCTCTTACCGAACAAACATCAATATTTTTACTTAACAGATAAGAGCTACTAAGTATGAAGATTGACAATGGCTTGTTTATAAAGACTAAAATTTTCTAAGATTGTCATTCATCAACAAGTGTCAAGTATTAAGTGCTTGTTGATGCTTGTTGTTAACAAGCACCACCTTAATCTGCATCCCATTTTTTGTCACAGTCCCATGCGGGAAAAGTTGTTGAAAGGCACTGGTATGAAAAGAACAAGCATATCTTTCCTGCTTCAAGATGGGAGGTGCACTCTCTCCTTCTCTCTCTCCCTCCCTCCCTCCCTCCCTCTCTCTCTCTCTCTCTCTCACACACACACACACACACCTACTCCATTTTGGGAAAGAAAAAAAAAAGAACAAAGACATTTAGAAAAATATTGATTGCCATGTACTCCATACTTAGTATTTTGAGAACTTCACAAGTCGTAAAACATAGCTGTGCTGAAGATGTTGCTGTAGTTTGGGCTGCAACTGCAAATTGTCACTTGTCCAAATCATTAGATGCTTCCGCGTGCGTGCATTGATGATTTTCATAAGTGCATTGATGATTTTCATAATTGATTAAAAATAACTATCTTTTTTTTTATTTTTATTTTTTAAATTTGCAGATATATGACCCAACAAGGAAATGGGAGCGCTATACTATCCATGGAGATTGATGAAAAACATATAAATGTTTTTACATCTTGTTACAATGTTATCAACAATCTTAAACTAATGTTTACCCGCTGATGATTTATCTATATTACAATAGAGGTGGGATATAACCGCCACACAAAGAGTGGCTCAGATTTAATCTTGTATGATTACATTACGAGCTTTTGGGTTATGTCTCTGTATTTTAGCTTTCGAGCTATGATTATGCAGAGAAATTACAAATTACAGCTGTAGTGTTTTTTGTGGTTTAACAAGGCTGTTCTCGTAAAACTTTCTTGTTAAATACTCCCTCTCTGTCCGATAATGAATGTTCAAATTCAAGAAATTTGTGTCCCCAAAATGTAGGGGCTTTGACTAATAAACCCCTCAACCAAATGAAATCGGCCAATAATGACAGGAATTTTCGAAACTTGCTAATACGTTCCTGTTAAAAATGTGGACAAAAATATCTCTAACTGCAATTCTCGTACGTAACAGCACCTTATGTGCTTGATTGGTGAAGATTAGGATCCGATGCTTCGCACTCCTTATGCATTCTCCCTCCCTCTTTCTCTCTATTCCTTTTTTTTCCAATTAATAAAAACACCAACAAATGTGAAATTTGCCTTACAGTTGTTTTAAAATAATGACATAAATAACTGAGAAATTTACAACACTCTTATAACATAAATTAAATCTAATCATAAACAACTGTGAAAATTTGTAAGTCATTTTACGGCAAAAAGTCTGGAAAATGTTTTACCTGGTAAAAATCCGCAAGTCATTTTACGGCGAAAAGGGGGGAAAATATTTTCCTATAAATATTTTTTTCATTTTTCGATGCTTACCAAACATCGATAAATGGGAAAAACGTTTTTCGAAAAACATTTTACGGCAACCAAAAGGAGCCAAGTATGAAGAAGTTTAATTACAATAAAATCCTTGCCAAATGCAGACAATACTAAACTACTCTTGGCCCGATCAGGAATCTCCTCATTCCAGTTGCCAAACACGCCAATTTCATCCCTTGTGGGTCCCGGCCACGCGTATATGGCAATTTGATTCGTCCAACTCAGCAACCCCCAAACTCTTAGACCATCCCCATCAGTGACCCTGACCCAACCCAACCTCAAATAAAATATTAATTTATCTCACCCAACTCAACCCAACCCAACCTTATATAATTTATACTCCCATCAGCGACCTCGACCCAACCCAACCCAACCCAACCTTTTAAAAATAAAATTAATATATAAAATATATTAATTTTAAAAATATATTTATATAAATACAAAATCAAAATAATTTGATCAAAAAAAAAAAAAATAGAGAAAAGGCATGACCGGGGTCAACCGAAGGTTGGATGATTGCCCGGAGTCACTCCATTCCGTGACTTTTCTTTGCTTTTTCTTTTTTTTTTTTTTTATTTGGGGGTGACTCTCACTTGGAGAGTCACCATAGTGGATGGTCTTAACACATAACAAAACAACCCCCTCCTCCGCGTCTCTGACAAATTCACACAAAGACTGAAACCTCGAGCGCCCTCTCCCGATCAATCTCTCTCCGGTGAATCGGAAATAATGGCGACGAACACTAGGGTTTCCTTTTTTATTTTCTCTCTCCTCGTCCTCCTCATCTCCGCTCCCTTCATCCAAGGTTTGCATCTCTGTTGTTATCAGATCTAGATTTCTAAATTAATCACTCCCGTGTTCAGGTTTCCCGATCGAGATCCAATTCTGTTTTGGTTTTCAAATTGAAGCAGATTTATTTGTCCATTGTTCTGTCGTTCAATTTCGTGGTGCTATATGCGGAGTTGACAATTATGAACTAGTGGTTGTTGTTCTTATTTCTTAACTGTATATTGTACCGTAATGCGCAATTCTAGTTGGGATTTGCTGATTGAGATTGATAGATCTTATAACATTGCATGCATGATTATTGGCTAGTTGTAATGGAATTGTTTCGTGGTGAAATGGATTAGGGGTACCTTGTTCTCTAAATTAGTCAAATTTCAAATTGGTTGGTTGCCACAACAAAATTTTATGACTAATGCAATGAAACTGTTTTCTTACATTTTGTTAGACTTGGTAATTTTTTTAACCTCAAGATGTAAGCTTGACCTCATGGTTGGAGATCAGAACCAGCTGCCTCAAGATCCTTTAAGCTTGGGGCTTTTATAATTTGTCCTACCATTAGGGTTTCCACTAGCATCAACTTCTTAAAAGATTGTGTTGGTCTTCCCGACTCTTTCTACCATTAATGAAGAGTTGGGTTTTGTTGGGATTGTATCAGATTGTGCTACATAGTTGTGGCAGATTAAGTGGATTATGACCTTGCCATTAATAAGAAAGCACTTATGAGATCCATCTCATTATGGCCTGTCTCTTCTTGTATACAACATGAACAAGCCACTGATTTATATGCCCCTTTTTTTTTTTTTTTAAATGTGTGCTTTTGATTGTATCAGATTGTGCTACATAGTTGTGGCAGATTAAGTGGATTATGACCTTGCCATTAATAAGAAAGCACTTATGAGATCCATCTCATTATGGCCTGTCTCTTCTTGTATACAACATGAACAAGCCACTGATTTATATGCCCCTTTTTTTTTTTTTTTAAATGTGTGCTTTTGATTGTTTGCTTGTTTGCCAATTTATATCTTGGTTGCAGTTCTGTAGTGCTGTTCCCAAATCCGAATATAATGCAAATAGTTTCCCATTTCTTTTTCTTTCTGGGTGTTCAATTATATCCAAGAGTATATGCAATTATTTGTGGATGTCTTTTGATTTATTAATGAGAATATAAGCTGTCAAAAGCGTTATATCTGCCATTTTGTTTACTTTGTTGAACCGAGCGGGGTGCAGGGACGGACTTGTTTCAAACTCAGCTCTATAGCACTCATCAGTTATAGAATAATAAGAGTTGGCCAATAAGTTATGATCTTTTTTTTTTCTGTCACCTATATTTTAAAATTTTAACATCATATTTTTAAGGGTTGGGCCTCGCTTGCAAGCTTGCATGGGCTTACCCTAATCCCATCGTGCACATGTACCAACCTACTTTGTGCCTGCCAGCCAGCCAGTAAATCTGCATTGACGCTTTACTTGCAACTATATGATGACATTGCATGATATCACTCAAAAAGTCATTTGGTGTGTTATTAATGATGTTTCTCAATAGTTGCTAGGTGCCAGTCGGACTCGGACTCGGACGATGAACTTGTTTCTGAAGTTGTTGAGGAAGGAGGTGATGTTGGGATTGTTGGTGATGATGTTCAAGATTTTGGAGGTGGAAGTTTTAGTCCAGCTCCAGGTGTGGAAACAGTGTGTGTTTTCCCAAAGAACCCCTCAAAATGTGAGTATTACTAATCTGTTTGGTTGTGCTTTCGGTTCATATTTCTTAAGAGCACACTTGCATTGCCGAGTAAAACTGCTCTTTATCCCAGGAGAGATGTTCTCATTTTGCTTCTTTTTATTTTCAGCGGTGGCTGCTGGGGAAGAGACTGAACTTTTAGTAGGAATGAAGAATGAGGGTAATGTTCTAACTTCTCCGTTACCGTTGTTGGGCAGTTCCATTCTAACTAGTGTAGTAATTTTATTTTTCTGTGATAACTATTTGATACTTCGTACTGCTTGGGGAGTATCTTATACTTGCGGTGTGCTGTGCTCTATGCTTCTCAAGGATGTTACATTTTTTTCATACCCATTTCTAATTCTAATATCTATGCTGAAATGTAATATCATATCCGATATCTCACTTGCTTCTGCTGGATGATGAAACAGGGGACGTTAGTGTGAATGTCATTGCTGTTCAAGCCAGCGTTCATCTTCCTTATGATCATCGTATGTTGGTTCAAAATCTTTCTGCACAGGTACTTGTGAGTTCTTACATAAAGTAACATAAAGAAATATAACTCTGGAACGACTTTGATTGATTGCTTCAAAAGTTATTTTTTCGAGAAAGAAGTTAATTGCATTTTTCTTTCCTTAATTTGTTCAGAAGATATAAAAACCTGTAATGCATTTTAAGCATGGATTGACTAAGGCTCACTTGTTTATAGAACATGTTAAAATAAACTTGCACCTTCCAGTTCATAAGCAAGAATGTGAATCTCCAAGGGGATATTTGAAATCTGAAGGTTTTTTATTGATGTTATGTAGATATATAACAATATTAGTTTATTGTGTTCCGACAATGGATGATTCAGCTCATGGTTGGATTATATAGAGTCTATAGGTTTTTTCCTTGTTTTTTCAATAAAGAGTATTCTCATTCTTTGAGAGAATGCATTTTTGTATCCATTATTGTGTGGTTAAGATAAAGAACCACAAAAACTTTTCTAATTTCTATCAATGGTTTTCAAGAAGAAATTTTTTGGCAAAGCGTACGCAACATCACATCCTTCCTACGTACAAACAAAACAGGCTTGAACGTCACCTACTGATGAAGATATGTGATAATGTTGTTACTTAAATCAGTTTTAGCGGAAATGATTTTCAACCTCCTTTCCTTTTTTGTTTCTCCTTTGGATTCGCAAAGCTGTCTAATGAGGTTGTACTGGCATATAGTTAGGATTATCGTTTGATCCACCTCCTTGAAATGAACTACACTGACAACTCCTTTTACTTCCCTGAACAGTTGAATTCAATAGCAAGAATATTTTGAATGCTTGGGAGCTTAACATGATTTCCTATTATAAGCCTTTTTGGGTTTAAAAAATAATTCTTCTTTCTATCATGTCTTTGTGCCTCTTTTGATGTTTACAAGGTGATTAGTCATTTCAAGGCTACTCATTCACATCTGTCTCGCATGTCTACTTTCTTCTTTGCATCACGTGTCTTTTGTTTTGTGCTTTTGATTGCGGGTCTTTTTCCCTAATATTATGGCCTAATAACAAACTTATAAGCTAATTTCTGTTTTGTGGATCCAGTATATCTTTCTCTCTGAACATTTCTCTTATTCAGTTTAATAATGGTTATCATAATTCGGATTTGCTATTTGTTGCTGATGCATGTGTTTGATTTTGTATAGGCATTCAGAAACGCATCAATTCCTGCTTCAGCTCAGGCTACTTTCCCCTACATATTTGCTGTCAGCAAATTTTTGCAGGTGGACTTATTTTTATCTTGCTTGCATATCCTTTTATTGTTGCAGTTATCATAAACATATTTTGCTTTTGAGCTGAACTAGTAGTTTTGATTGCAGCCTGGAACATTTGATCTTGTGGGAACTATTGTTTACGAGATCGAACAACAACCATATCAAAGTACTTTCTACAATGGTACTATTGAAGTTATTGATGCTGGTGGTCTTATCAGTGTCGAGTCTGTTTTCTTGATTTCCCTCGGAGTCGCCCTTCTTGTCTTTTTTGGGTTGTGGATTCGCAGTCAGTTCCAAAACCTTTCCAAGGTACTTGTGAATTCTCGTGAACATACTATACCATATGTTAGCTGAAGTTAAAATATTACTACCTCTGTCCCAATATGAATTCTCAAAAAAATAAATAAATAATTCAAATTTGCTTTCAATCAAGAGTAAATTTGAATTTTTTTGGACATTCATTTTGGGACGGAGGGAGTACCTAATATTTCTCTCTCACGTCTATTTCTATGACAGTTTACTAGGATTTACACCATAGCATTGTTTTGAATCCTTCTATTTCAGAAAACTAAGAGGGCTCCTAAGGTGGAAGTTGGAACTGGGACCACCGATGCATCAATGGATGAATGGCTGCAGGTATGTAACCCTTATTATTTTGTCAGCTTTATAATTCCCTTGAAAGGGATCTGTTTTGTGCTTGATATTTTTGCCGAGTATAAGGAAATCTAAAGCATTAGTGTAAGGAATGTGGAAAAATGTTTCTCCCTCTCCTCCATCCCGGAAAGATAGACCTACTTTAATTTTTGGTGGTTAGTTTATTTTAACAATGCCTTACTCCCTCCGCCCCACAATAAATGTTGCAGTTGACTTGTCAACATTTTAAGGAAGGTGCTTTACTAGTTTGTACATTACTAGTACAATGTTAAAATTGCACCAAGTCATTTTCCTTAAATGGAAAACGCGACAATTATTTTGGGACGAATGAAAATGGTTAAATGGAAACTGCAACATTTATTCTGGTGGGACAGAGGGAGTACTACAACAACAACAACAACAACAACAACAAAGCCTTAGTCCCAAAATAATTTGGGCTCGGCTAACATGAATCCACATATGCCATCGTGAAAAAAAATAAAAATAAATAAATAAATAAATAAATAATAATAATAAAAATAAAAAAATAAAAAAAAATAAATAAATAAATAAACAAATAAATAAATAAACATACAAATCAAAATCAAAAAAATCAAAAAATAAAAAAAAAATAAAAATAAAAAAAAATAAAAAATAAAAATAAAAATAATAATAATAAAATAATAATAATAATAATAAAAAAAATAAAAAAAATAAAAATCAAGAAAAATCAACCCCCACATGGATTTTGCCCTCCACTCCGGCCTCTTCAACACCATACTTTCATCCACTCCAAGTAAACTCATATCCTTTTCAATTACTCTAATCCAAGTTTGTTTGGGTCTTCCCTACCCCTCACCATTTTATCATTTCTCCACTGTTAGGCCTCCTAAGGTGCATCACTCGGTCTCCTTCTCACATGTCCAAACCACCTTAGACGATTTTCCCTCATTTTATCCTCGATGGGCGCAACTCCTACTTTACCTCCGATCACCTCATTCCCCAATCGATCCTTTCTTGTATGATTGCACATCCATCGCAAAGCATACGCATCTCCGCCACATTCATCTTATGCACGTGACACTGTTTCACGGCCCAACATTCGGTGCCGTAAAGCAATGCGGCCTAATTGCCGTGCGGTAGAATTTTCCCTTTAATCTATTGGGCATGCCGCGATCACATAGAAACCACGTGGCACTCTTCCACTTCAACCAACCTGCTTTAATCCTATGAGCCACATCTCCATCTAATTCTCCATCCTTTTGGATAATGGATCCAAGATAGCGAAAAAACCTCAGAAGCTTGGATAATATTTCCATCAAATGTGACCGCCCCTGCCTCCCTACTTCCAACTCTGCTAAACTTACACTTCAAATATTCAGTCTTGCTTCTGCTTAATCGAAAACCTCGAGATTCCAAAGTCTGTCTCCACAACTCCAATTTACTTTCAACACCCTCTCTTGTCTCATCAATCAGCACAATATCATCTGCGAACGGCATACACTTTGGTATATCATCTTGGACTGACCTCGTCAATTCGTCCATTATCAAAGCAAAAAGAAAGGGGCTAAGTGCGGAACCTTGATGCACTCCAATCTTTATAGTGAACTCTTCAGTCTTCCCAACACTAGTCTTTACACAAGTACTAACTCCATTATACATGTCCTTGATAATATCAATATATTTCTTTGAAACACCCTTCTTTGCTAATGCCCACCAAAATACCTCTCTTGGCACTTTATCATACGCCTTCTCCAAATCAATGAAAACCATATGCAAATCTTTCTTTTGATCCCGATATTTCTCCATGGTTTGTCTCATAAGATATATTGCCTCCATAGTCGATCTTCCTGGCATAAACCCAAATTGGTTATCCGAAATATCCACAATTTTTCTCAGCCTCTGTGCAATCACTCTTTCCCAAAGTTTCATAGTATGGCTCATTAGTTTGATCCCCCGATAGTTGGCACAATCTTGGACATCACCTTTATTCTTATACAAAGGGATCAGAGTACTTTTCCGCCACTCCAATGGCATTGTGTTAACTCTCCATATCTTATTAAATAGCGTTGTTAACCAATCTACTCCCCTCTCCCCGAAACATCTCCAAACCTCAATTGGTATACCATCCGGTCCAACGGCTTTCTTCAATCTCATCTTTTTCATTGCCATTTCCACTTCACTCTTTCGAATTCTCCGCATAAAATCTCGATTAACCATACTCGAAGAGATATTTAAATCTCCAACATCCTGCTCTTGACCGCCATTGAACAAGTTATCAAAGTACGAACTCCATCTATCTTTTATCTCTTTATCCCCGACTAAAACTCTTTGGTCTACATCCTTCACACATTTAACCGTCCCAATATCTCGTGTCCTCTTATCCCTCATACGAGCGAGTCTGTAGATGTCCTTTTCCCCTTCTTTTGTATCCAACTTATCATAAAGTTTCTGATTCACCTTTGCTCTTGCGTCTCTTACTGCTTTCTTAGCATCTCTTCTAGCTTTCTTATACTTCTCATAGTTCTCTTCGCTCCTACATTTCCCCAATAATTTGTAGCATTCTCGCTTGCCCTTTATTGCTTGTTTTACTTCCTCGTTCCACCATGATGTGTCCTTACTTGGTGGCCCATTTCCTCTAGATTCTCCAAGGATTTCTTTCGCCACCTCCTTTATGGTATGTACCATCTTAGTCCAAGTCGAATCTATATCCATATCCTCCGTATTATCCGATCAAATACCGGTATCGACCATCTTAGCTACAAATTTCGGTTGATTCTCCTCTGTACTATTTATGAAAATTTGATTACCCTATGAAATTCTAAAAATTGTTATTGATGCACTATCAATAACAATTTTATAATGTCACGAGGATAATCATTTTTTCCATAAAATTTTGGTTAAAATCCATTGAGTCGACCACTAAATTAAAAATGAGACTATCTTTCCTGGACAAAGAGAGTATTTATATAGAGCATGCTGCTGCATCAGCTTCTATTTTAGATTGCTGAACTTAAACCAGTAAAAAATACTCTGTCAGCCCCAAACTGAATGTCCATTTTTAGGAAATTTTGTACCAAAATGTATGTCATTTTAATGGTTTTTTTATCAAATTGTTCTCATAGGTTTAGCAAAACCAAAAATTTGAAGGTGAAAATAACATGGATATTCATGCATCTTTACTACTAATATTCACCTAAAGTCAATTTTTTCAGAATGTCTCTTAAATAAAAATTTGACATTCATTTTGAGACGGAGGGAATACATTATATCGGATTTCTCATAGAAACACTTGATATACTCTATGAATTCATCATATGATTTGTTCCCCCATTGAATGCTTATTATGGTTCAAATGAAAGTTTCAGCTTGAAGTTGAGTCTCGTCGTGAATCTTTGCAGACTATTTTATTCATTTTGCTTAATTGTTGCTCAGGGAACTGCGTACACTCAATCGCAAGCCAACAAGTTAAAGAAGAAGAAGTAGATCAGTGTGCCACACACGAAGCACCAAGATTAGGTTGATGTAGCTCAGGTTAGGTGAGGAAGAGGCCAAAAGGTGATATTCCTGGCGACAAATATACCTAGCCTACTGTTGTAGAATGAGGAAGAAACTAAACTTTTTACGTCTCGCTTTTCTTTGAGATTTTGACAGTTGAGCCATTTCAAGTTAATGGTAATTAAGAGGATTTGCGGTAGAAGAAAAATACAATTTTGTTTAATTTAATTATTCTTGGTTTCTGGAAGTTATACGTTGTTTTTAGTTTGTATCAAACATATGCAGAAAAATTGTGCAAGGGCTGAACTTTTATTGTCAGGTTACTGTCCCCATGGTTGAAATTTCTCTCTAGATAGAACTACTCTTTAGGAAATGTTCAAGAAGGGTAGAAAATCAGTCGGGTTAATTTCACTGCTCACCCCTCAGGTTTGGTCGATTGTCACTGCCCCGTGAGGTTTTGTTTAATCTCAAGGTTTGGAGAATGATTGGGGTAGGGTAAGGTAGTCTCCGGTCAATTTTTGGACGAAAGTAAAGTCCTTGATTTGATATAGAGATAAAAACGAATTCATTAAACTCGAGTTTTTTCTTTGGCCTACTTTTCGAGCCTAGACTTTTGTCCCTGTTCGCAGGAAGCAGCTTCTATTAGGAAGGTGGCGCAAAGGAGGCTCGAGGGCTTGTCAAGGAAGCGGCCTAGTTTGATCAAGAATTTATGAAAAGTGGACGATAAAAATCAATGGGGGCAATGGGGAGTGGGTTTAGAGTACCCAGATTTATCTTTGGGGAGAAATATAATTTGGCAAGAAACACATTAAAGTTGAACTTGTGTTGCACCATACCTTGATGCAGTTTTTTGTTTTTTTTTTTGAATTTTTTTTGAGGTTGTACAAGTTTATAAAACTCCATCTCCATGTTTTGAATCCAATCGTACTCCCTCCGATCCAAAATAGCTGTCACTTTTAAGACAATATTTTTGATTCAAAATAATTGTCGCTTTTGGATAAAAAGCATTCAAATTCCTATTTTATCTCTACTTTGAAACTTGTTCCGCAATTAATAAATGTGAAATCGGGTTTTTAGTTTTCATATCTATTTTTTTGTTTTCTAAATCTAGTTTCTAAATAATGTTAATTGTATTTTTGATTTTGTTTTACTCTCCACATGTGAGCCTGTGATTTTCCTCCTTTGTTGAGAACTTGTGATTCTCCTCCTTTGTTAAGGGCGTTGTGTATTATTTTTGTTGTTTTTATGATTATCGGGGAAGGCTGAATCTGATTTAGAGGAGTGGAAGATGGCTAGAGACGCA
Organism: Adenophora triphylla var. japonica; assembly: GCA_022495995.1. Classification (NCBI taxonomy): domain Eukaryota; kingdom Viridiplantae; phylum Streptophyta; class Magnoliopsida; order Asterales; family Campanulaceae; genus Adenophora; species Adenophora triphylla. Next base: position 125,974 of record JAFEMH010002527.1, on the reverse strand, counting down.
ATATTTCATCATGATGTTCAAGCAGTCCAACGTTGCGAATGATGAAATCTTCCAAAGTCAGATTTTGTTAAGATTACGTGTTGCAAGGATATGCTTAATGGACCGTTCATTTTTCTTTGCAGTTAACAAGTCAAAATGCCGTTATTTTGGTTGACGAATGTAATTTCTAGGGCAACGTTTGTAGTTGCGAGCCCCACCGTTTGGGTCGAACTTTCAAAATACGTGAATAGTCGACTCTAAACATTTATTATTGTCATAAATAATATTATTCTTTCGATTAAAAAAAAAACCTGTAAAAAAATTAAAATTGACAGTTATTTGATCTTAAAATTTTATTAAAACTATATCTATATTTAAAAACAGGATCTCTAATTTCACAAACTTCAACTACTAAAGTTGCTACATTATGGCAACATTGACAAAAGCTTAACCAACTTTAAAAAGACACATACCGTTGGCTTACGGATGGAGCGATACAATCCATTAATCATCACATGCTAATTAATGCAAATATAACTCCTACTTCCTCATTTTAATACTCCCTCCTTCCCGTTCGAAATGTTACAACTTTCCTATTTGGATGTCCTATTTAAAATGTCCTAACCTAAAAAAAAAAAGGTTTTTTTTTATTTTTTTATTTGTGAAACCCACTTGTCATACTCACAATACATATCCAATAACTATTTCCTACCCCACTTTCTCTTTCCTACATCACTTTTCATACTCACAATATTTCACTATACACTTTTTCTCTTTCCTACATCACTTTCCTTAATTCTCATGCATGATCCATTTTTTGGACATTTCGACCGAGACGAAGAAAGTATATTCCATCCGTCTCATAATAATAATAATAATAAGTGTTACATTTTTCTTTTTGATTAGTCTCATACAAATCTCATATTTTTAAAGGAGAATGCCCATAAGTTTTTAAAAAATATACTTCCTCCGTCCCGATAGAATCCGCACACTTACTGTTTGCATGGAAATTAAGGAAAAAGTTAGTGGAGAAAATGTTGTGAGTATGAAAAGTGAGGTTGGAGAGAGGAAGTGGGGTAGGAAATAGTGATTTGATTGGTGTTGTCATGTTGTGAGTATAAAAGTAAAGTAGGAGAGAGAATTAGTGGGTGGAATAGTAAAAATTCTTTGCCATTTTAGGAAGTGTGCAGTTTGTAATGAGACGCCCAATGAGAAAAGTGTGCAGGTTGTAGCGGGACGGAAGAGTATATCATAATGCTCGATAAATTCCTCCCCATATTATATTATTCTACTCCCTCCGTCCCACTTCAATTGATCCACTTTTCTTTTTGGGACGTCCCACTTCAATTGATCCATTCCATAAATGGAAAGTTTTTCATATATTTATACCCTTATCATCTCCACATATTTACAAAAAAACCAATCATTAATTTACTATTCCTCCCACTCATTCTCTTTCCTATTAAATATTTTTAATTTTTACGTTCTTTCTCCTATTCTCTACCACACATTTAACTTTTACATTCTCTCTCCTCTAATTTCTATCCACTTTATTCATTTTTCTTAAAAATCGTAAAATTTACCTGGAAACCAATTGAAGTGGGACGGAGGGAGTATAATCTAACGAATCATGAATCAAATAAAGGTGTATAATACGAATGGATGGTGAAAATGGGCAACAGGCGGCGACTGGCAATGGTGGCATGCAGCAGTTTGGTTGAAATATATAGGGGAAATTGCAATTTGGTATCCAACGTTTACCAACTGTTGCAATTTGATTTCCAACATTGAATTTTTAGCATTTTCATTCCTCACATTGACATTTTGTCTCAATTCAATGTAAATTTCGTTAAAAACTAACTCTCGTTAAAAATGTTTGCCACGTGCGACACAAATATTTTTAAAAAAGGTAAAATAATAATAATAATAATAATAATAATTAAATAATAATAATAAATAATAATTAAATAATAATTAAAAATAATAATAAATAAATAATAATAAAATAAATAAAAATAAATAAATAAATAAAAAAATAAATAAAAATAATAAATAATAATAATAATAAAAAAATAATACTACCTCCGTCCCACCTCAATTGAGTCACTTTCCTTTTTGGGACGTCCCACTTCAATTGAGCCATTTCATAAATGGAAAGAAGTGAACATTGTTTCGGACATTTATACCCTCATAATGTTTATATATTTACAAAAAAAAATCATTCATTATACCCTTATAATTTTAACATATTTACAAAAAAATCAATCATTAACTTACTATTCCTCCCACTCATTCTCTCTCCTATTAAATAATTTTAACTTTTATATTCTCTCTCCTATTCCCTATCACACATTTAACTTTTACATTCCCTCTCCTCTAATTTATATCCACTTTATTCATTTTTCTTAAGAACTACTCCCTCCGTCCCGCCCGAAGAGGCACAAAACCAACCACGCACGCAAATTAAGGAAAATGATGTAGGAAAGAGAAAAAGTTTAAATGTTGTGAGTATGAAAAATTAAATAGGAGAGAGAATGAGTGGGAGGAATAGTTAGGAGAGAGAATGTTGTGAGTGTAAAAGTAAAGTAGGAGAGAGAATGAGTGGGTGGAATAGTAATAAAAATTTTCCTTTTTGGGAAAGTGCCTTTTTAAATGGGACACCCAAAAAGGAAATTTGTGCCTTTTCGGGCGGGACGGAGGGAGTATAAAATTTATCCATGGACCAATTGAGGTAGGACGGAGGGAGTAATAAAATAATAATAATAATAATAAAATAATAAAATAATAATAATAAAATAATAATAATAAAATAAAATAATAATAATAATAATAATAAAATAATAATAATAATAATAAAAAAAATAATAAAATATTAATTATAATAATAATAATAAAATAATATAATAAAAAATAATACTACCTCCGTCCCACTTCAAGTGAGTCACTTTTCTTTTTGGTTCTTCCCACTTCAAATGAGTCATTCCATAAATGATTTTCATTTATGAAATGGCTCACTTGAAGTGGGGCGGAGGTGAATAGGAATTACAGTAAAAGGTGAATAAAATCTGTATTAATCCTTTTATTTGATTAATGATTTTTTTTTTATGGATTATGAATTTTATGGTTGCCTATGCAGTATGTATGCACTAACTACTTATAATGCTCATAACTGATAACAGAGAAGTCCGCTTCCGCTCTAAGTATGCCGTTTCCAATTATTTTTGTATTTATGCAATATGGACTTTCAGGAGTTGTGTCTATTGCCTGAATTTCCAATTTTTAATCCAGGGGACCACTAGCATTAGTTACTAATCTCAAATTTAGTCTCCGCTGCGAGTTTCTGATTTCATAAGATTTTCTTAAAAGATTCAGGGGAACAATATTTGTCGTTTTATTATTATTATTTTTTTTATTATTATTATTATTATTATTATTATTATTTTTTATTATTTTATTATTATTGTTATTATTTATTATTATTATTATTATTTTATTATTATTATTATTATTATTTTATTATTATTATTATTATTATTATTATTATTATTATTATTATTATACCCTTTTAAAAATATTTGTGTCGCACGTGGCAAACATTTTTAACGAGAGTTAGTTTTTAACAAAATTTACATTGCATTGAAACAAAATGTCAATGTGGGGAATAAAAATGCTAAAAATTCAATGTTGGGAATCAAATTGCAACAGTTGGTAAACGTTGGGTAACCAAATTGCAATTTGCCCAAATATATATATATATATATATATATATATATATATATATATATATATATATATATATATATATATATATATATATATATATATATATATATTAAAGTCGATAAGGAGGGTTATGACTTCGCCACGTGAACAAGTTTAGGCAAAATCTTGATATATATATATATATATATATATATATATATATATATATATATATATATTAAAGTCGATAAGGAGGGTTATGACTTCGCCACGTGAACAAGTTTAGGCAAAATCTTGATTTTGGAGAAACCACGTCATCACTATCCTAAAATCTATATGACTTTTGATATTCTCCTTATTAGCTAATACTATTAGTTAATAATAATAGTTATTATATAGGTTAACTATTATTATTAATAGTATTAGTTAACTATAATAGTTATTTTATAAGTTAACTATTACTATTAATTGTATTAGTTAACTATATATGTTAACTATTACTATTAATTGTATTAGTTAACTATAATAGTTACTATATATGTTAACTATTACTATTAATAGTATTAGTTAACTATAATAGTTACTTTATAAGTTAACTATTACTATTAATTGTATTAGTTAACTATAATAGTTACTATATAAGTTAACTATTACTATTAATAGTATTAATTTACTATATAGGTTAAGTAATAGTATTATAGTTACAATATATGTTAACTATTACTATTAATAATATTAGTTAATCATAATATATATATATATATATATATATATATATATATATATATATATATATATATATATATATATATATATATATATATATCAAAGTAGGTCGTTAATAATGTCAATGAGCATTTAGCTTAAAGACATACTTTTCTCGGGAAGATTAAGGGTTGGAACACCTACATTGTATTTAAAATGTTGTAATTTGAAAAGAAATAGGTCGTTAGTTTTTTCATTCACTTTGTTAACGTCCATAAAAAATGTTGCATACTGACATAAATTTTGACATCAAAATAAATGACATAAAGTATGAACATCAAAAATAAAATAGCAAAATTGCTACATTGTTAGTCACAATGCAATTCTTATTAAACTTATGTGCAATAAAGTTATCAAATTGAACACAATTTTTCTAACTTTATAAATGTTAATGTTTTGATTCATTTATAATATACTTATATTATAAAAAATAAATCATGATATTAGCAAATTAGTTTTCCGTGCGAAGCACGGGTTACCTACTAGTTTCTATTATTTTCGATGAAGCTAAAAACTCATTATTTTTTAGTTTGGTATTACGATAGAATAAAACAAAATTACTCAATAAACTGTTTGCGCTTTTTTGTTATAAAGTAACAGTCAGTTTATCCAATTTTCGACGCAATTTTCATTATGATTTATTCGAAAACAGTCTTTTTGTGATTTAATATGCACGGTGACAATGTTGCGTAAATCTAATCCCTCTTTATCTCATAGTAATTGGGATCTTTTGTGCCACTGAGATAATGTTGTTGTCGTCGTTGTTGTAAAAGTGACATTTGATTTCTAATTGTTTTGTCGTTGTTGTAAAAGTGACATTTGATTTCTAATTGTTTTATCCCAATGAATATATGAATCCTATAAAAGTAGTAGACATAAAGCATCAAAATATAGAAGGAAGATAAAGATCTTACCAAAAACTTAATAAAATTGGTCAAAATATAGGGAAAAACGTGTTTCTCCATAATTTATGGAGAAACAGATTTTTTCCATCGTTCTCTATCTCTCAAGACGATGCAAACCTCCCTCTCTCTCCTCTCTCTCTCTCTAAACGCAAACACACAGCCCCTCCCTGAATCGTCTCCTTCTCTCTAACCAAGCTCTTCCTCACCGGAAAACCAACCCAACCTCAACCTCCATCACCGCCCTACCTCCCTCTATCTCAATTACCTTCTTCCCCGATCCAACCTCTCCCAATTTCCCTCTCAATCCACAACAACCGTTCTCTCCCTCAACCCCAATTGAACGGAAAACCTCACGGGAAACCTCACCCTATTCTCTCTAATCCTCTGCTTCTCCTCAATCCATCTCTCTCAATTCTATCCAAAACCGATTGCCTTCTCCTCCCTGTTTACAGATCCTAAACCCGCTTCCCCTGTCCTAGCCCTGAACCGTTAAACCACCACCACCACTCTACCTCCAATTTCCGGCACCCTTACCTATTACCGACGGCCCTGTTTCAATCCCTGGTGTTGCTCCTTTCAATTTACGTCGAAGTAGAGACGAAGGCTTCAAATCATCTCCCAGTTCTCCCTGTTTCTCATACAGTCCACGCACAATTACTGGAAATTGCAAGGCTACTTGGTCAATTCTAAATTTCTGGTTATTCATTTTGAAAGTTTCTGGATATCCAGAACCTTTTGAAAGGATATCCAGAAATTTTGTATTAGATATCCAGAACCTTTTGAAAGGCTTCTGGATATCAATAGTAAATATTCTGGATATCCACAACTCTTTGAAAGTGATATCCAGAATCTTTTTAAGTTGATATTCAGAACCTTTTGTAAGTTTCTGGATATCATTTTGTAAGTTTCTGGATATCATTTTGTAATTTATGGAAAAACACGTTTCTGAATATCATTTTGTAATTTATGAAAAAACACGTTTTTCCAGAGACCTACTCATAAAATTGTAGTAATAAAAGGGTCGGTCCATCTTATTACACAGATCTGCACTCTTAGTAATGGACCGACATGGACAAAAGTCAAGTAAAAAAAAGGTCCTAAGTCTTAAAAGTCTAAAGTACGAGGATCCTCACGTGTAGCGAATTTTGCCAAAGTTTACAATGTGGACTTTTCAATCGGGTGGCGCGGAGTAAATCGTGGACCGTTGGACCTGCACATGTAAAGAACCTGCTCTGATACCATCTTAAAGTCTGAGTTCCACCTTAAAATCAATTAGTAATAAGGAAAGTGACAAAAAATCTTTATATATTATAAGCAAAATTTGTTAATTTTCAATGTAAAATAATATCTCTAACACTGAGCTCAATACAATATTCCCATGATTGTGGAGTAGATGAAGAATTAGTTGGGAAATCACAATCACCACAAATACACCTTTAAATGCAGCCATGACTAATTGGCAGTCCAGAAGTCTTAATTAAAATTTCATAAATTGATTGGCCTTCTTTTACTAGAGAGAGTGTCGAGGTTAAAAAACAAAGTTGTGTTTCGAAAACTATATTCACTAACTGACATTTTGTCAACTATACAGTTAGATGTCACGGATGCTGAATCCATATTTATGAGCATAATGTAGGCCGACTAGATCCTACAACTGCAACGACTGAAATTTAGGGGGTTTCACTGCCACCCCTTTAGGGAAGCTTGTGTTCGCCCCTGCCGCTCGTAAAAAACGCTGCACCAAATTCTCGCTCGAGCGGTTCATTAACCAAAGCATGATAGTAACAAAAGCAAGTATTTAACCAAAAAAAAACAGTGAATCAAGATCTCATTTTTGATTATAGAAAGCTGTAAACTTGCCTTGTATTAGAAACAATGCATGTAAAACTCATTTATTCCAAGCCTGTTTAATTAGTTGGTTTGCAGATCAACAAATACTATCACATAAAGAATTAAACCAACATTTGCCTAGCTGTTGTCATGTGTCTATACAGTTGGAAGGAAGCAAAACACTCATTAAATGTTCTTATAATAATGACCTCTAATTACACCTAAACAAACACACCCTTCACCTATGATTCTCGGATTCGGATACAAGTGTCTGATACGGATACGAATTCGAGTGTTCGATCCTTCAAAATTTTAAAATTTTACATCAAATTTAGTGTAAAATAAGCACACCCATACCCATACCAACACCCACATCCATGTCCTATCATCTGAACGTGAGTAATTTGGCAAAAGCGAAAGGTCGACTATTTTAGCCCTTAACCTCTCATTTCTCTTCTAAATGGGCCCACAACCTCATGTGATCTTCTTAAAATCCTCTGTCGGTTTGAGGCCCAACTCAATTACCCAATTACCCCCATCAACATTCTTATATATATATATATATATCAACTTTTTATTTGTTTCAAAGTACTCAACTTAGCAGCTTCATATCAGTAATTGTAGTACTGGGACATTAGTTTAGGTGGTGGGGGTGTTTGTGTCAGAATATTTATCCCAATGAAGATACATTATTCTTCTATTTGTCAGGAAGTCCTTCTGGGCTTCTTGGTTCTGGCCTTGTTCTTTTCTGGTAATAACTTCTTCTGCCATGCCAGTACTGACAAGACAATCGAGGTTGTCGGGGTCGGAGAATGTGCTGATTGTAAGGATAGTAATATCAAGATCGCCCATGCATTCTCAGGTATAATCTTCTCTTCTATTTTTCCATCACTTTTTGTTCTCGTTATGGTGTTAGTTGTTCGTTTCTGATAAAATGAATGGTTAAGATTACTTGGGGAAACGCGACTTTTTTTTTGAGATTGAAACGCTCTTAAGTTGATCATTTGATTTACTTGTACAGGGCTTCGAGTAACCGTTGACTGCAAAAGCGCCAAAGGGGAATTTGAAACAAGAGGAGTTGGGGAACTTGACAATCAAGGCAACTTCAAAGTGTCACTCCCACAAGAGATTCTGAAAGATGGCAAACTACAAGAAGAATGCTATGCACAACTCCATAGTGCATCATTGGCACCTTGTGCAGTTCACAACAAAGAAGCGTCGAAAATCATTTTCCGATCCACAACCTATGATAAGCACACGTTTGGACCGACCGGAAAGCTCAAATTCTCGTCGGCTATTTGTACTTCTGCCTTCTTGTGGCCACACTATAAGTACCCACCGTTGCCGACATTGCCACCTATTAAAGATCACCCTTGGTTCAAGAAATACGACCATCCTTGGTTCAAGCCACTTCCACCAACGGTGCCCGTTTACAAGCCAAAGCCACCAGTTTACAAGCCAGCTCCAGTCCCCGTTTACAAGCCAAAGCCAAAACCACCGGTTTACAAGCCAAGCCCAGTCCCGGTCTACAAACCAGAGCCAAAGCCACCAGTTTACAAGCCAGCTCCCTTCCCCGTTTACAAGCCAGAGCCAAAGCCAAAACCACCGGTTTACAAGCCAACCCCAGTCCCCGTTTACAAGCCAAAGCCAAAACCTCCGGTTTACAAGCCAACCCCAGTCCCTGTTTACAAGCCAAAGCCAAAGCCAAAGCCAAAGCCACCAGTTTACAAGCCAACTCCTGTCCCAGTTTACAAGCCAAAGCCAACCGTCCCAATCTACAAGCCATTGCCACCAATCCCAAAGATACCACCATTCTACAAGAAACCTTGCCCACCCCTTCCTCCACTTAAGTTCCCGCCATTCTCCATTCCTCCAAAGGTCTTCCACCACCCCAAGTTTGGTGGCTTCCCACCGCTACCACCACATTTCCCCCACACTTAGGCTTTAATTCACTTTGTTAGCATTTCATTGTTACTGGGAGGTTCAAAGTGTGTGAGGTTGTGATGTTATTTGAAATTTGTATTTTCCCTTTCAAGTTTGATATATCAGTGTTTTCTACTTGAATATTTCATATTTATTATTAATACAATTTATTAATGAAGTTATCACCTTTCCATATACTATGATCACAACTTTTTAACTTACTTTACCACAAACCAAACCGAACCGAACAATGTGGTTTGTCAAAATTTGAGATCGAATCGAACCATTCATACTTGAAAATCAAATCAAACCGCATGGTTTGGTTCGGTTTGGTTTCAAACCGCGGTTTGAACCAAATCACTTACTGTAACAACCCTAAAATTTGATACTCTTTATTAAAAAAATGATTTCCCTTAATTAATTATGTTAGTGATTTAAATTAATTATTGGATTAATTCTTTTCCTAGATGGACTAGGATTATTGGGCTTAGTTTACTAAACTTGGTTTATATTTTTGGGTGGACTTACTTATCATGGTGGGCTTAGGAATTATGGAACCCAAGTAATTAGATTGCATTTATCCTAAGAGTCTTTTCATTTTTCTAAACTGATGGAAGCCAAGTAATTGAAAGCCTCTTCAGTTTTTTTAACGGTAAATAGATTGAAGAAATGCCCGCATATAAATAGAGAGCGACAGAGAGAGAGAGAACGGCAAATAGAGGGAGTTAGCGGCAAGAGAGAGAAAGCTGAGAGAGAGGGTTTGCCGTGAGAGAGAATTGCTGAGGAAGGAAGAGAGCAAGGCAACCGAGCTTGGAAGAAGAAAGGAAGAAAGAAGCTTGAACCATTGAGATTAAGGAAATCAAATCTAGGTAAGAACCAAATCCTCTTTTATTATTATTCTCAAACCTAGAAAACCCTAGAACCATTTGAATTGAAACTAGGGTTGATAGAACATGATAATGAATATTGGGATTAAATCAAGGTATTGTGAATCATGAACTCTAATGGTTGATTGTAACTAAGGTTTTGGCATGGAATTTAATTGATGTTGATTCAAATAGGCAATGCTAGAAATTCCCTATTGAATTAGGGTTGTATGGGTGTTGTAGGTGTGTCGTGAGTGTGTGGGTTGTGGGTGTGTGTGGTCTGTGTAGCCTGTGCAAGTGTAGTGTGTGCAGTAGGGGGGTGCGTATGTTCCTGTAGGTGTGTGGGTGTGTTACTGCAGTAAGTGTGTGGGTGTGTGAGGGAAGCCGGGTGGGTGTAGGCTGGTATATAGGTATGTGCATGTCTTTGCAGGGTGTGTACAGAGGGTGTGCGTGTGTGTGCAGTGGACTGTGTGCGTGTATGTGGGTGGGGGTGTGTATTAAGGTTAGTGTGTGTGTTTTGTGTGTGTTTGAGATGCTGAGAAAGGTGTGTTTAGTGTGTGTAATTGTAGAATAAGGAGTAATGATTGGAAATTGATAATAGAAACCCTATGGGTGTTTTAGTAACCTTATTAGGGTATTGATTAACTATAAAAGGAGTTAAAATAGGATAACTCATAGGTTAAAAAGATGGATTAAAAGGATTAAGGTACTTAAGTAAATAGAGTTACATGTACCAAAAAATTGAGAATACGCTTTTGCATGATTGTAGATTCGTGCAAGAAGGATTTGCAAGGAAACGCAAGTAACCCAAGGTAAGGGATTACGCTCTTTAGTTTTTTGAAGTATCCTTCTTTGTGATAGGATTCCATGAATTGAAATTACTACCAATGTGGCCAGTAGTCTTATTTTAAATATCCTTTGATTTGAACGTCATTTGAAATGTTCCTACCCTTGATATGTGTTGTTCTAAGGGTATCCATGATAATTGGATTTGGTTGTTGATATGTTCTTGCACCTATGAACATGGTGTATATAATTGCTATATCTATTGGAACTCGATATAGTTAGCTCTGTCTGATTGAAAAAGACTTAGCGAGAATTAGTCTGATTAAAAAGGACTTTATGAGAATTAGTCTCATCCCTGAAAAGGACTTAAACGCTTATACACTACTTGATGAAGTAGTTGACTATCATGATATGTCGGGATAATGGAGCGCCCTGAACAGGCTTGGAGTCTCTTATTCAAGAATCAGCCTGAAAAGGTGTATCAAAGTCACCCTGAAAGGGTGTAACGTTACTTTGGAATTGACGGACTTGTGTGAATACAGTCTTCATGATAAATATTTTTGTGATAGTGCCACAACTTGTTATTTGAAAAGCATCTTTTGTTATTGTACTCGTACCTGTACTTTAATTGATATAGCTATCCATCGTTGAATAATTCGATTGGCTCCATTCATTCTGGTTATCTTTTCCTTAGTACCCGGAGAGATTCCGTATGAACTTACTGAGCATTATTCGCTCACCCCTTTTTCTTATTTTTCCCTTCCAGGTAAGCGGTAGGAGAAGTTGATCGGTCGCAGGCACTACAAGAAAGTTAGTTATTTACGGCACTCATTTACGGCGGATGATACGCGTCCGCCGTATATATTAGTTATATATGGCGGATGATACGCGTCCGCCGTATATAAATAATATATACGGCGGTAGACACAATCGCGGTATATATTTCTTATATACGGCTGTTTAAGCCGCCGTAAATACGTTATATACGTACAGTTGGCATATACGTATATGAGATTGAAATCATATACGACGGTATATTAGTATCCGCCGTAAATAATTACTTATTGTTAGAAATGAGGAACATTTCTAACAATAATTACTTATGCCGCCAAGGAAGGAATTAATAACAGGTGAGGCCTCAAAAAATAAAGGAAGAGGGCTGGCAAAACTAACCAGAAAATGGGGTAAAGAAAGATTAAATATAATATGGAATGAATATGGACAACTCGTTGGTGGGGAACAGGCAAAACTAGCCACTCAGCTAGGACATTTTGTTAGAAATGGGGAACATTTCCCATTAACTAAAGAGTGGCCTCAGATGGACCGTGCAGTTATAGATGCCGTATGGAGAGACGTTCCAGTAAGTTGTAATCCATATTCCTTACATAAATCTCTAGTAAGTAGTCAAAAGTCTTATGATTCTCTAACAATTGTTCTTTTTCTTTGTTGAATTGTGTATATAGGATAATACAAATGTGCCTCCGGAGTATTACTCAGTTATGAATCTTGCTCTCAATAAGCAATGGCGTGACTGGAAATATCAGGTGAGACAAGCATATAATAAGTATGCAACAGACGACTTTATTTACTTGTAATATGTATTTGTTTAGATCTCATTTGCTTACTATGCAATTTTACTCGCATTTATGATTATGACTTTGTAATATGGAAATGTCAGGTGAAATGCATGTATTTGAGGTATGAATCCGACCGGGACGCATTGGCTCACCCACCCCCTACGCCAAGGCCAAGTGGATCAATGGGCTGAACTTGTTGCAATGTGGGGTATAGATAAGGCTCAGGTATATTTCAAATTAATCTCAATCTATTATCGTGAATGTCTTATATAAGTAGTCAAATTAATACTAATATTATCTCTTTTTTTTCAGGAATTATCACAAATAAATCAATCGAATCGAGAAAAGCAAGTGTGCCTGAACAGGACTGGAAAAAAGTCCCATCCTACTGTCATAAAAGAGGTTTGTTATCGTTCAATTTAGTTCTCAGTTGTCAATTAATGTTTCTTTTTGTATCATATATAAATATATTTTTTTGGTCAAATGATTCTATTATAAATGGTAGAGAGGAGATGAGGGATTACCAACTGATTGCGTAAGCTTGTTCATAGCTACGCGCACGAGTAAAACGGCTGCAGATGAAGACACCTCTCGTATGATTGTAAGTTAAAATTTCAACCTTTTCTGTTTCAGTTTTGTTCTTGTATAGAATACTTTTTTCATTTCTAACTTCATTTTCATAATATTAATTAAAGTTAAAACATGTATATTGAACATGTTGTTTTTGTTACATTTAACGTTAAATGATGAAATTGAAGAGCTACCAGAGGAGGAACAAAACTCTCCCAGAAAGCGAGAAAAGATATTCACAGATTTGATGGGAAATGATGACCATGGGAGAGTGCGCTGTATGGGAGGCGGTGTTACCAAAACTAGGGTGTTTGGTAAAGCCTCAACTTCTCAAAGCGCTTCTGCAGCCCGTATTACTGAACTTCAGGAGACGGTGTCATCCCTCAAAACAGATCTTGAAAAGCAACTTGAGGATTAACGCCTACAGTTTAAACAGCAAATAGAAGATTTGAAACGTTGTTTTATGGAACAACGTGGAAATGGCAATGAATAGGCGTTGGTATGTTTTCTAAAAGTTGTGGATTGTAAACATTGATATTGTGTTGAGTTTTGGATATATTCAACTATCTTTTTTGTGTTATGTTGATATTGTGTTTGTATATACATTTACGAAGCTTAGTTATTTTATATACAGGTTGAATTTGGTTTCTGTGGGTGTGTTTTTGGTTATATACAGGTTGAATTTGATTTTTGCTTATATACAGGTTGAATTTGGTTTTTGCGGGTGTATTTTTGGGGAAAGGGAATTATATAAAGCTGCTAGGAAAAAAAAATTATTTACGGCGGAGTATTCAAAACCGCCGTAAATAGATAACTAGACGACTCGTGCCCAAAGGGGGACGAGGAAATCTGGGTGGGGTGCAAATGGGACGACTCGTGCAATAGTGAACGACTCGTCTCATAGATTGTTATTTACGGCGGATCCCTACATCCGCCGTGTATAAACATAATGGACGACTCGTCCCTAAAGGGGGGACGAGGGAATCTGGATGGGGTGCAAATGGGACGACTCGTGCTATATTGGACGACTCGTCTCTTATATACGGCGGTTACTTACCGCCGTATAAAGTGTCCTCAAATACACCAGTTATACATACGGTATTTGTATTTCATTATATACGGCGGTCGATAAGCCATCACATTTGTACTCATTTATATACGACGGTTGTATTTTCGCCGTATATACTATATACGGCGGGTTATCCGCCGTAAATACTATATACGGCGATGTTTTGTACGGTGGACTATATAAGGCGGTTTGTTCGCCGTAAATAACGTATACGGCGGGGCGCGTTTTATATACGGCGGTTAAAATTCGCCGTAAATAAGCCTTTTTCTTATAGTGAGGGATAGCGGCTTGATTCGGGGTTAGGGTTTAGTATAAATCATTATGTACTTATCGAGCTAGTGGGTTGTACTAGCCGTTAAGATTGAAAGACAGTTATTTTTCGCATTTGAATTAAGGTTAGATGTACTAGTCGTTAAAGTACCTCGATTTGGGAATTTTATTTATGAATTAAATTATGTTTATTGATGAAAAAGTTGGGGTCGTTACACTTACACCCCTAATAATAGCAATAAGGATGGATGCAATCAACTTCCTAAGCCCGGATCTCCAAAAATTAGGGGCCTAAATGTACTTCCATGGGCATTTCAATAGGAGGCGATTTCCTATGAGATGGTGAAATGGGTCGCCCATCAGCCGATTCACCCGTGTTTTTTTTTTGCTGGTCATTTTTATTCGTCGTTCTTTTTTTCGTCAAAATATAATGAAATTGTCTATGGCTTAGCAAAGTGAGGCGAAACTCACAAAGTGAGACGAAACTCACAAGTGTTGTCCTTAGTGTTGGCAACACTAACAACAACACACACCAATTCGAAAAAACATAAATAAATAGAAATAAATCTAATTTGCAGCGGAAGAATAAAAACAATACACAAGAATATAATTTTATCAAGTTATATAAATATATAACTTGATGGGTGCCAGGATGGCAAGACCTTTCTATTATAATATGAATTCAATACAAGGTCAAAGAAGTTCCCTTAATGATAAATAATCATTAACTCAAGGAACAATAAACAAAGAACTCTCTCTGAATACAATCACTCAAAACCTCACGAAAATATGAAAATATATGTGAAACTCTCGAGTGTCGGACAGAGAGTTGCCAACACTGAATGGCAACACTTGAAGAGCAGAATTCTTTTCTTGTACAGATTTGCGTTTTCTGAATTAGATGATCACTTAGGCTGATCTACTGTACTATATATAGGTCTCCAAAACTTGGAGCCTACTCAAAATGATCAGATAAACAACTTGAGTTTGTTTCCTCCTTTTTAGCCTTCTCGCCTCAATTATAGAAGCCTTGGTCTTCATAGCTTCTCTTGCTTGTACCTCTCTGCTGAAGATGCTTTGTACTCTGACTTGATCTCCCCCTGAATAGCTAACCAATAGATTTTTTACTTGGTCATCAATTTAACATATAAGCAACATGTTTATATGTTATTTTCTTCTCTCCTTCATGAATCACGCCTGTGCACATTCTGTTGACTCATTCAAGCTCATAAATAGCAGACTAACTACTGGCATTTAAACATTAATTTACACATTATTATTTGTGAAAAATACAGTAAATATTCTGGTGTTGCCAAATCCAAATGACAAAACTTGTGGTAACACCAGTGGCAACACTGGTTTGCAACACTTGGGACAACATTCATGGCAACACATGATCTAACATTAACAATGTCCCCCTTAGTTACTGATTTCTTCAGTAAATACCAATGTGATGATCTTTACAAACCAGTTAGTCATACTTAACAAAAAATCAAAAAATGCCACGTGATCATTAGTGACAACATCAACCTACAGGCAATTTTTAAAATATTTTTCAATCAAAATATCACACTCCAAAGTGTGGCAGCATCAACCTTCAGAAAAACAAAGTCACATGATTTCGAATTTATCTCCCCCTTAAACACAAAAATTAATAACTAACCAAAAATTAATTATTAAAATCTTCAAACCACCATCCAAACATTTAACAAAACCACCCAACAAAGTTTGAAGAAAATTCCAGCCGAAATAAAGAAAAAAACAGAAATTAAAATTGTTTAAACATCACAAACCAAATAAAAACAAATAAAATTGTTTTTGTTACCAACCACCAAATCAAACAACCTTTAAACAACCTTTTTCAACCTTC
Source organism: Adenophora triphylla var. japonica (assembly GCA_022495995.1). NCBI lineage: Eukaryota > Viridiplantae > Streptophyta > Magnoliopsida > Asterales > Campanulaceae > Adenophora > Adenophora triphylla. The sequence goes on along the minus strand of JAFEMH010002527.1, from coordinate 109,862 downwards.
TGCATTTCCAGCTCCATCTTCACCTCCCTCAGCTGTGCCACTTGGTCCAGCTCCATCCGCTCCATCATCACGCCTTGGCCTTGATTGATCTCCCCCTATTTTGGAAGAAATCAATTCCACCATTTTCATCATATTTGTACGTATATCCAGCCACCCCTATATCACTGAGTCGATGCGCTTCACCTGACTATTGAAAAAATTAAGAACCATAGCAGCATCTATCATCACAGATGCAGTGTTGCCTAGAGTGTTGCCAATTTCAGGGGCAACACTCGGGGCAACACTGGTAGCAGGGGCAGCCGTTGGAGGAGCAGCTGAAACCAAAACCCATGTTAAATCTCTGTGCCTATCACCTTCAGTAAAATGTTTGCTAATTCTATAATAAACAGGCTTTTCAGAGATATTGTCCGCATTCCAAGGTTTGAGCTTTTGATACAAAAGGACATTGTAGATGAGGGAAGGAAAACTAAAAGAAGATGTTTTTCTTTTTCTGGCCCATGCATCAAGGTGTGAAAATACCAACCTTCCAAAATTGACTCTCTGTTTATTACCTAATTGTACAACAAAGTGGCTTGATCGAATGTCACCGTGTTTTCATTGGCCGTAGGGAGCTAATTTGTTATACAAATTTTATGAAGCACACTAGACAAAGATGAAAGGTGGGTAGATTTAAAGTGGTCACCCCAAACTGAGATTCTCCCTCCAGTCAGAAAGCTAGCTAGGGTGTTAGGCTCGACATCCAAACTCTCATCGTCAATACTAGGGAGGCAAAGGTTTTGTTGATGATCAAAGGATTAAAATCATAAATTTTTCCCCTAACAAAAATCTTTCTATAATGAGGGGTGTTCCTATCATCAATATCCTCCCTTAGATGAGCAAAAAAATTCCTAACCACACTTTCGACATAAACGGAAACCTTAGTAACCGTAGATAAAAAATTCCTGTCATCCAGAAATTGGTACACCCCTAATTCCTTGAACTGAGCCACATAAATGTTCCTTTCATTCAAAATCTTTTTATCCGAGACTTGAACACACTTATCTAAGTTAGATTCACAATAAAAATCTTCGAAAAGGAATGGACGTTCATAGTACCCAAATGACTCATAATCTGATTTGGAATATTGAGAGGGAGTAGGGGTAGTTACCTCAGGCCAGGAGATGGGAGAATAAGATGGAGAACTTGACTGGGCTTTGGACTTGGCTGCTGGTGTTGTCTCAGGTGTTGCCATTGGATTGGCAACACTTGGGGCAACACTGGTCTGAACTTTCTGTCTCTTGGCAATTCTAAACTGAGCTTCAGCTAGGGTTTCTTCATCCTCAAGCCATGCATCCTCATCATCATCAGACGTAGATGAAGGCTCCTTGGTTTCTTTGAAAATTGGGTCCGAATTTTCCTCGGACGAAATGTTGAGCGAGGAGCTTGAGCTATCCTCCACATTGACTGGATCATCAACTGTATTTGGTGGGATTTTAGACCTGAACAAGGTCTTAATCCTCTCGGATTGACGACGAACTCCACCCCTAAATGACGAAGTGGCATCAACCACTTTTCTTTTCTTGGTTTTTTTTTGGGGAGCAAAAGTGAGCTCGACGGAGGGGGTAGCTTCAGGAAGGCTTAAGGGAGTTGGGATTTGAAGTGGGTTGTGGACAATGATGTCTAAGCTTGGAGAGGTTGAGGGTATTGCTGAGAATGTCGCCGGAGATGTCTCCATTGAAATGGCGACATTTGAGGCAACAATCGAGGGAGCTAGAGGAGAAATTTCCATGGGGAAAGAAATTTGGGGTGATTTTGATGGGCTCGCCATGGATTTTAGAAGGAAGAAGACGACGAGGAACAGGGAGAGGGTTATGCCTAGAGAGAGAGAGAGAGAGAGGAAGAGAGAGAGAGAAAGAGGGTTTATGAAGGAGGGTTTTAAATGAGTGAATAGTGAGAGATTTAAGTTGATTTGACAATTTCAAATCAAATTAAATCTCATTAACCCAACAAACTCAACACACTTATCCGGCCATTTTTTTAAAAAACATTTTTTTTCGTTTTTAAATATATAATAACTAAAAATAATTTTAGAAATATCCATAAAATTTTGTTTTTAAAAATTCAAAAGAAAATGAATTTTAAAAAATAGACATTTCGAAATACATTTAGTTAGACAAAAAAATAAATATTTTTGCTAAAAACCTTTTAAATTTCACAAACTCTAAATATAAGAAAATAGACTTTTGAAAATTCAAAATTTAGTTAACAAAAACAAAAATAAGAAATAAAAAATTAATGTAGCATCTACTAATGTGTTACTAGCAATGATGAGTGACACACAAGTCAATATTTTAAATAAAATCCCCTTGATATTTTTTTTAACATATATAACTTATCATTTCTTAGGCAATTTTAAGCAAACTTTACACTTTCTTTATTTACAAGGCAGCATCGTAGTAGCGAGCTCCGTGTCCCGAGTTTTTTATTAAAGTGTAAAGCTATAAGTAGTAAGTTTTATACCTTTCAAGTAGGGTACACTGTAGTAGCGAGCTCCATGTCCCCAATACTTAGTATAAAACAACTACTTTATGCTCCCGTTTTGGCAAGGAAACATCGTCGTAGCGAACGTCATGCCCCGAGTTACTTTGGGAGTATTTTAACAAGCTTTGCCTATTAAATATCAACAACATGAGTGACTTTGTCACTTTAAGTACAAAGGGGTATTTTATATAAAATGTTAACCTTAAGTATATATACATACTAGAACAAAAAGGTCAGTAAATGCCCCCCATTTGGGGTTAAACAACTAAATTATTTTATTTTCTTTAATAATAAAAAATACAACAGATACATAGTGTTGAATGAATGCTCGCCGAAATTTTTATTTTGAGAGTCGCCACGTCGTTTTAAAGGAAACATTGAAAACCTTTTTGAAAAGAGAAAATGGGTTCGGGGGTCAGATTACGTGTTGGGAAGAACCGAGAGTTCACCCAACACGCCTCGTTCGCAAACGAGTGTTTCTATGTTCAACATCCAATTCATTCAAACGTGTGTGCGATTGTGTGAGACAAAATATGTAATAAAATGCATATTAATGCTTTGTTTTATTGTTCAACTGAGAAATTACAACTTGTGAGCCATTTACTCAGGGAGGCCACATTCCAATTACAATGAAGATGAACAGATTACAATTTGGAAAAGTGATTTCTGCAGATTGGCAAGATGTGTCGCGTGACACAGGATCTGCCTAGCTAGTTGTGTCGCGTGACACATGACGCAGCCAGGCAAGTTGTGTCGCGTGACACAGGTTACCATCCTGCAGGAACCTTACAGAATTGATCACAGAATTAACTGAGATCCATCTAGATCGAATTACAACATCAAATCATCTCAGAGAACCACGAATCCACAACGAATTGACCAAGGGGATGTGGATATGGAGAGATCCACACTCCTTTGGCAAACAAGCCACAATTATAATAAGATCACACCATGAACATGCAATTAAACCAAGCAAATTGAATTAAATAGAGAGATGGCGATTGTGACTTGATAATCAGAGCAGATGGAGCTGGATTATCAAGTCAATGAATAGAGATTACTATGAATAATGCAATGAACAAATAGATGAGAGAGATATGAAGGAAAGGGATTCGTTACCCTTGTAGATCCACAATCACTACACCAAGTTAGGTGTAGTGACCTTCAAATCGGCTGCAGGATGTGGACTCGAGCACAGGTGGAGTGCTGGCCTTGGATCTTCAGTTGGTATGAAGTGTAGGAAGGTAGATGGGTGAGGTGTGTATGAGAGATGAGAGAATTCAAGGGAATTGGTGGGTGATGTGTGTGTTTTGGGAGAGAGAGGGGCTTCTGGGTATATTTTGGCAGGGTAACAGTAGGGAGGTGGAAAAGGGATCCTCAAATGAGAGGGGGAGGGTCCAATTTATAGGCTGTTGGTGAGGGGTGAGTTGTGTCGCACGACCTTCTGCTTCCGTTTTCCGTGGCTCGTTGTGTCGCGTGACACAACATGCCACTAACCGTTTTCAGCGCCAAGCAACTGGTCTGGAACATTCCGAATTAATTCCCAACAAGTCCAAAACAATTAATTCTTTGTAGGTCCTTTTGCAGGGAGAAATAACTTTAAAGTACTTCCTTCGCAAAAACTTATAAAAAGTTTTCGGAAGTCTCGAAATGGACCAGAAATTTACCAAAACTCCCCTAGTGCAATTCTATTTCATTAAAAGGCACTTATAAAGGGCCGCGAATTAGATTGGCGTACTCACAGAGCCCCTCGGCAACGTCACTTATGGAAGAAGTGAGGTTGTCGATAAGAAGGACCCAATCCCAATGAGCGGCTGTGGATATGGCAGACGATTGATGAGGTTGGATGGCTGGACCTTTTGAGAAAGGATTCCTACGTATCCCAGGTGGGAATCAAGCCGGTCGTAGTTCGAAGATGAAACTGTTTGAAGGAGTCTAAACATATTTGAAGGTGTCTATACCTGGGGGAGAGATCATTTGAAGGTATCTAAACCTGAAAGAGATCATTTGAAGGTATCTAAACCTGAAAGAGAGATCATTTGAAGGTATCTAAACCTGAAAGAGAAAGATCATTGAAGGTATCTAAACCTGAAAGAGATCATTTGAAGGTATCTAAACCTGAAAGAGATCATTTGAAGGTATTTAAACCTGAAAGAAAGATCATTTGAAGGTATCTAAACCTGAAAGAAAGATCATTTGAAGGTATCTAAACCTGAAAGAGATCATTTGAAGGTATCTAAACCTGAAAGAGATCATTTGAAGGTATCTAAACCTGAAAGAGAAAGATTATTTGAAGGTATCTAAACCTGAAAGAGATCATTTGAAGGTATCTAAACCTGAAAGAGATCATTTGAAGGTATCTAAACCTGAAAGAGATCATTTGAAGGTATCTAAACCTGAAAGAAAGATCATTTGAAGGTATCTAAACCTGAAAGAAAGATCATTTGAAGGTATCTAAACCTGAAAGAGATCATTTGAAGGTATCTAAACCTGAAAGAGATCATTTGAGGGTGTTAGGCTCGACATCCAAACTCTCATCGTCAATACTAGGGAGGCGAAGGTTTTGTTGATGATCAAAGGATTAAAATCATAAATTTTTCCCCTAACAAAAATCTTTCTATAATGAGGGGTGTTCCTATCATCAATATTCTCCCTTAGATGAGCAAAAAAATTCCTAACCACACTTTCGACATAAACGGAAACCTTAGTAACCGTAGATAAAAAATTCCTGTCATCCAGAAATTGGTACACCCCTAATTCCTTGAACTGAGCCACATAAATGTTCCTTTCATTCAAAATCTTTTTATCCGAGACTTGAACACACTTATCTAAGTTAGATTCACAATAAAAATCTTCGGAAAGGAATGGACGTTCATAGTACCCAAATGACTCATAATCTGATTTGGAATCTTGAGAGGGAGTAGGGGTAGTTACCTCAGGCCAGGAGATGGGAGAATAAGATGGAGAACTTGACTGAGCTTTGGACTTGGCTGCTGGTGTTGTCTCAGGTGTTGCCATTGGATTGGCAACACTTGGAGCAACACTTTTCTGAACTTTCTGTCTCTTAGCAATTCTGAACTGAGCTTCAGCTAGGGTTTCTTCATCCTCAAGCCATGCATCCTCATCATCATCAGACGTAGATGAAGGCTCCTTGGTTTCTTTGAAAATTGGGTCCAAATTTTCCTCGGACGAAATGTTGAGCGAGGAGCTTGAGCTATCCTCCACATTGACTGGATCATCAGCTGTATTTGATGGGATTTTAGACCTGAACAAGGTCTTAATCCTCTCGGATTGTCGACGAACTCCACCCCTAAATGACGAAGTGGCATCAACCACTTTTCTTTTCTTGGTTTTCTTTTGGGGCGCAAAAGTGAGCTCGATGGAGGGGGTAGCTTCAGGAAGGCTTAAGGGAGTTGGGATTTGAAGTGGGTTGTGGACAATGATGTCTAAGCTTGGAGAGGTTGAGGGTATTGCTGAGAATGTCGCCGGAGATGTCTCCATTGAAATGGCGACATTTGAGGCAACAATCGAGGGAGCTAGAGGAGAAATTTCCATGGGGAAAGAAATTTGGGGTGATTTTGATGGGCTCGCCATGGATTTTAGAAGGAAGAAGACGACGAGGAACAGGGAGAGGGTTACGCCTAGAGAGAGAGAAAGGAAGAGAGAGAGAGAGAAAGAGGGTTTATGAAGGAGGGTTTTAAATGAGTGAATAGTGAGAGATTTAAGTTGATTTGACAATTTCAAATCAAATTAAATCTCATTAACCCAACAAACTCAACACACTTATCCGGCCATTTTTTTTAAAAACATTTTTTTTCGTTTTTAAATATATAATAACTAATAATAATTTTAGAAATATCCATAAAATTTTGTTTTTAAAAAATTCAAAAGAAAATGAATTTTAAAAAATAGACATTTCGAAATACATTTAGTTAGACAAAAAATAAATATTTTTGCTAAAAACCTTTTAAATTTCACAAACTCTAAATATAAGAAAATAGACTTTTGAAAATTCAAAATTTAGTTAACAAAAACAAAAATAAGAAATAAAAAATTAATGTAGCATCTACTAATGTGTTACTAGCAATGATGAGTGACACACAAGTCAATATTTTAAATAAAATCCCCTTGATATTTTTTTTAACATATATAACTTATCATTTCTTAGGCAATTTTAAGCAAACTTTACACTTTCTTTATTTACAAGGCAGCATCGTAGTAGCGAGCTCCGTGTCCCGAGTTTTTTATTAAAGTGTAAAGCTATAAGTAGTAAGTTTTATACCTTTCAAGTAGGGTACACTGTAGTAGCGAGCTCCATGTCCCCAATACTTAGTATAAAACAACTACTTTATGCTCCCGTTTTGGCAAGGAAACATCGTCGTAGCGAACGTCATGCCCCGAGTTACTTTGGGAGTATTTTAACAAGCTTTGCCTATTAAATATCAACAACATGAGTGACTTTGTCACTTTAAGTACAAAGGGGTATTTTATATAAAATGTTAACCTTAAGTATATATACATACTAGAACAAAAGGTCGATAAATGCCCCCATTTGGGGTTAAACAACTAAATTATTTTATTTTCTTTAATAATAAAAAATACAACAAATACATAGTATTGAATGAACGCTCGCCGAAATTTTTATTTTGAGAGTCGCCACGTCGTTTTAAAGGAAACATTGAAAACCTTTTTGAAAAGAGAAAATGGGTTCGGGGGTCAGATTACGTGTTGGGAAGAACCGAGAGTTCACCCAACACGCCTCGTTCGCAAACGAGTGTTTCTATGTTCAACATCCAATTCATTCAAACGTGTGTGCGATTGTGTGAGACAAAATATGTAATAAAATGCATATTAATGCTTTGTTTTATTGTTCAACTGAGAAATTACAACTTGTGAGCCATTTACTCAGGGAGGCCACATTCCAATTACAATGAAGATGAACAGATTACAATTTGGAAAAGTGATTTCTGCAGATTGGCAAGATGTGTCGCGTGACACAGGATCTGCCTAGCTAGTTGTGTCGCGTGACACATGACGCAGCCAGGCAAGTTGTGTCGCGTGACACAGGTTACCATCCTGCAGGAACCTTACAGAATTGATCACATAATTAACTGAGATCCATCTAGATCGAATTACAACATCAAATCATCTCAGAGAACCACGAATCCACAACGAATTGACCAAGGGGATGTGGATATGGAGAGATCCATACTCCTTTGGCAAACAAGCCACAATTATAATAAGATCACACCATGAACATGCAATTAAACCAAGCAAATTGAATTAAATAGAGAGATGGCGATTGTGACTTGATAATCAGAGCAGATGGAGCTGGATTATCAAGTCAATGAATAGAGATTACTATGAATAATGCAATGAACAAATAGATGAGAGAGATATGAAGGAAAGGGATTCGTTACCCTTGTAGATCCACAATCACTACACCAAGTTAGGTGTAGTGACCTTCAAATCGGCTGCAGGATGTGGACTCGAGCACAGGTGGAGTGCTGGCCTTGGATCTTCAGTTGGTATGAAGTGTAGGAAGGTAGATGGGTGAGGTGTGTATGAGAGATGAGAGAATTCAAGGGAATTGGTGGGTGATGTGTGTGTTTTGGGAGAGAGAGGGGCTTCTGGGTATATTTTGGCAGGGTAACAGTAGGGAGGTGGAAAAGGGATCCTCAAATGAGAGGGGGAGGGTCCAATTTATAGGCTGTTGGTGAGGGGTGAGTTGTGTCGCACGACCTTCTGCTTCCGTTTTCCGTGGCTCGTTGTGTCGCGTGACACAACATGCCACTAACCGTTTTCAGTGCCAAGCAACTGGTCTGGAACATTCCGAATTAATTCCCAATAAGTCCAAAACAATTAATTCTTTGTAGGTCCTTTTGCAGGGAGAATAACTTTAAAGTACTTCCTTCGCAAAAACTTATAAAAAGTTTTCGGAAGTCTCGAAATGGACCAGAAATTTACCAAAACTCCCCTAGTGCAATTCTATTTCATTAAAAGGCACTTATAAAGGGCCGCGAATTAGATTGGCGTACTCACAGAGCCCCTCGGCAACGTCACTTATGGAAGAAGTGAGGTTGTCGATAAGAAGGACCCAATCCCAATGAGCGGCTGGGGATATGGCAGATGATTGATGAGGTTGGATGGCTGGACCTTTTGAGAAAGGATTCCTACGTATCCCAGGTGGGAATCAAGCCGGTCGTAGTTCGAAGATGAAACTGTTTGAAGGAGTCTAAACATATTTGAAGGTGTCTATACCTGGGGGAGAGATCATTTGAAGGTATCTAAACCTGAAAGAGATCATTTGAAGGTATCTAAACCTGAAAGAGAGATCATTTGAAGGTATCTAAACCTGAAAGAGAAAGATCATTGAAGGTATCTAAACCTGAAAGAGATCATTTGAAGGTATCTAAACCTGAAAGAAAGATCATTTGAAGGTATTTAAACCTGAAAGAAAGATCATTTGAAGGTATCTAAACCTGAAAGAGATCATTTGAAGGTATCTAAACCTGAAAGAGATCATTTGAAGGTATCTAAACCTGAAAGAGAAAGATTATTTGAAGGTATCTAAACCTGAAAGAGATCATTTGAAGGTATCTAAACCTGAAAGAGATCATTTGAAGGTATCTAAACCTGAAAGAGATCATTTGAAGGTATCTAAACCTGAAAGAAAGATCATTTGAAGGTATCTAAACCTGAAAGAAAGATCATTTGAAGGTATCTAAACCTGAAAGAGATCATTTGAAGGTATCTAAACCTGAAAGAGATCATTTGAAGGTATCTAAACCTGAGAGAAAGATCAATTGAAGGCATCTAAACCTGATAGAGAGATCATTTGAAGGTATCTAAACCTGAAAGAGATTATTTGAAGGTATCTAAACCTGAAAGAGATTGATGCTTTTAGAAAAGTAATTGACTGAGATATGCTTTCATACCTGTGCTGTGCTTACCTGTAGCTGCCGGAAGGACTGAGGCTACGGCTGATGATGATGAAGAGTTGTTGGTTTTCCGTGCAAGGGACGGTCTTTGTTGATGATTTTTTGTCCACTCATGGGGACTTTGATGAAGACGTGCCAGTTCATATAGGCTTTGATGAAGGTGCGCCCATGGGAACGGGCTTTTGATAAAAATCCGCCCATGAGAACGGGCTTTTGATGATAACTCGCCTTGCGGAACATGCTTTGATGTCACTGAGACTGATGACCATTATTGCTTGGAGATTGGGACAGCTGAAGCTCTTTCAAACAATGCTGATGAATCCGAAGATGACGAGACTGATGAAGATGATAAAGGCAGAATATGCCACCTGTAGGCTTTGAAATCTTTGTCCAGATTGCGATTTGAGGGGCAATCCCCATGATTAGATTATGATCACTTGATTATTGTACCCTGTGAGGGGAGGAAAGAGAAACACATACTCTAGGCACTTTGCATTTTATTCGCTTGATTTGAAATTTTGCTTATGCATTATTATATTTCATTGCAAGAGTCCATCTCGACTGGGGATGAAAATGGAATGAGGATTTTGCACGTCTTGACGAGCTGATATGTATATGTAGCAAATTCTGGATTGTGTATAGGATGAATGTGGTGAGGTGAACCCTCTCCCATGAGGTGGAGAAATGTATGAGTGATAGATGATATGGCGCAGCCTAGGCAAGTCGGGGATGTTCCCGGGAGTACAGATTGCAGCAGGTCCGTTGCTGGTAAGGACAAAGTGTATCGCGCGCTTGAGACGGCAAGTAGCAGAGAAAGTGCAGAGAATGCCCTAGCTTTGAAGAGATGACTAGGCGAAGCCCCAGTTGATAATACAAAGCAAACTCGAAGGGAATCTGGTATGGAGAGCCTGAGAGAACAGCTTAACAAAGCCCCAACTTGAAGAGATTCAATGCAGCCTTATTGCAGACATAGTCATCTTGTGGCCAAGGAGGCAACCCATCCTTTCAGACATTAGTCAATCAGTCAGTGGACAAGACTCGAAAATGTATACATGCAGGGGCACATCTTTCGAGAAGTGGGAATGAATCCCGATTTTGTGTAACACACTCGCTTTAGGTTTGACTCTTTTGAGAGAGTATAAGCGTCACAAGGTGTGGAAAAGTGTATGTAAATCCTTGCTGACAGAAAGACAGTGTTTGGCTCTATATTCCTAGAATGTAGAAAGAGAAGACTTGTCGAGACATTTAAAAACTTGTCTTACTCATAATGATAACAAGACTGCTTGAAACCCTTTATTGATGTTCGGGTTATTCAACCACCAAAACTGATATGAACAAATATTTCGATTAATCACGAGGAGAGAACCAACTGATATCACGGATCAAATTTGGAAAGATGGAAAGAGGATTTTTGTATAGGGACGGCCCTTGATGAGACCGGATTTTTCTGGGATTTGCTTGTATTTGTGACCGGACCATTTCTGGTTGCCTGCGTTCCCCTCATGACGAGGAGCTCAGGTCGCCGTAGTTCGGGCCAGTCCCCATTGAAAAAAGGAACGTGAAATTCAAAGATCTTTTGAGAATTGGAGAGTAGAAAAACATGTTTCTTTGGAGTGTTAATGAAAAACATGGATGCAAAGCCCCAGTGAGACATTCACGGGAAGTGTTTGTGGAGTAGAAATGAAATATGCTTACATGAAGTATCAAATGAAAGGATTGAAATTGCACAATCTTTGATTGATGGATTTTGAACTGAGATGGATTTGGCTCCGATTTAAGCAAACAATGAAGCATTAATCTGATTTAGATCTCGAAGATATTAGAATGAAATTGCTATCCGGTAGGAACTGTAGTTGGGTTTCAGGGCTTCGATCGGCCATTGGGTGATTTTGAAAATCATGGCCTCTTAAGATGAGAGGTTGGCTGGGCTTTTTTGCTGACTGAACCTCTAAAGATGAGAGGTTGGCTTTTGGGGATGTGTTTGGGATTTCTATGGCGAGGAGAATTGATTGCCTCTATGAAAGAGAGGTCAAATTTTGACTTTGGCCAAAGGGAAGGATAATGGTAATGGGGATATCCTCTAAAAGCGAGAGGATGGCTTGGGATTGGTTTTGGTAATGGGAATACCCTCTAAAATCGAGAGGATGGCTGGAATTGGTTAGAAGGTGTTGGTGAGAGGAAGTCCAAGCTATCGAGAACTTTTGCGAACTTGCGAGGATTCGGGCTCCTTTTGAACATTGGATAGCTTCTTGAGAAGTCTGGGATTTCTGCTGAATTGTGAGGATCTAAAGTCCTTCTTTTGAAAAGCCTTTTGGGAAGTTGAGGACTCTTGCTGAATTATGAGGATTTAAAATCCTTCTTTTGAGAATTTCGAAGGCCTCTTGAGGAATTGAGGATTATATCTGTCCTTCCTTCATGACTTGAGTATTTTGTGCACTCCCGATTCTCGAAGCTAACTTTTTGGCATGGCTTGGAATTCTCTCAGTAGGAGCAAAGATGATGGCTAAACAGGGTTTCAAAACATGCCGATCTTGAAATGAAAGGGTATTATTTAGTGAGGGTGAGGTAAGGGCTTCCCTAGGGTGAAAGGCTTCAACCGCAATCCCTGCCTGTGATGTACCCGATTTTTGAAATCAAACGGAGTCGCCACGCCATTTTTGTTTTAAGGGCCAAAACTTTGAAAAATGCCCGAAATAAGAGATTTGGGTTCGGAGGTCACGTTACACGCCGGGAAGGACGTTAGTGTGCACCCGGAATGCCTCGTAAAACGAGTCTTCCAAGCTAAAAACCATTTGTTTGTGTGTGTATGTGTGTGTGTGTGTTACTTTGGACAAATTAAGTTGAAACTGAGGAAACCAAAAATTGGAAATTCTTTATAAGACTTTGGACAGATCCCATGATTTTTGGTGTGATTTTTGGGTTGAGATTTGGTACTCAAAAGAATTTTGGAAGTTGAAAACCATTTCTGCCAGAATGAAAAAGGCAGTGGACACTTGATTTTGAAATGGACTTTAGGGCTTGAAAACTCCAGAATCTGGGAAAAGTCCGAGAATGAAAAATGTTCAAAACACCTTAAATAAGGTTTCTGTAAAAGAAATTTCCATTTTGGAGGTGATTTGAGGGAGAAAAACCTTCTGGAAATATCAGATGTGCAATCTGGATTTCCAGAAACTGATGAACTGACCTTTAAAATAAAATTTTAAAAAGGGAGTTTTACTCACGTAAAAAATAAAGTAAAAATATTTCTGGAAAGATCAGGATGTTTTATACAAAAAGTGTTTTGTAGTCAACACCAAATTACAAGTTTATCTGTGTCCAAAAATTTAGACAATGGATTGAGGTCTTGGAAAATTGCTACTGGACAGCAACTTCTCAAGAAGGAAAATGTGATTTAAAAGGGGGTTTTGCATCCATGCTTGCCTCCATTTCCCTAGGTTTTGATTAGTAGTCACTAGACATTTTAGTGGTGATCTACTATATCAAACCATCCTTGGGGTACATTAGGACTTAAGCATTTCATTTGCTTGGAAAGGGGAATTTTGTAAAGATGAAATTAAAGAGAAAAATCAACTAGAGATTTAAAAATGTGGACCATTTGAGATGGTCATTCATGAAGATGAACTTCAAGATGACCATCTTGGGTCAAAACTTAAGTTAAACTTGACATAAAGTAGATCAAAGTAAGAAGAACACGATGAACAAGAAGTTGAAGGGGAGTTTTAGGGTTTAAAGAAGGAGGGCTTTACCAATGGTGACACCCTATCTTCCTAGGCTTGGAATTTGACTTGAGGAGTATCAAGATTTGGTGTTTGACTTGAGGAGTATCAAGATTTGGTGTTTTGGATTTGTGTTTGAGTGGATTCAAGGCTTGAATGTGTTTAGGGTTTGATGATAGAGTTGGTCAAAGAGAAAACAAGTAGATAACACTTAAGTCCTCTATGTTTTCTCTCTAATCCTCCTCTTAAGGGGAGATTGAAGCTTGGGCTTGTGTATGAATGAGAGTGATTTGAGGATATTTGGAGTGAGTGGGATTTGGGAAAGATTCAAGAGAAAATGGTGGCAATTCAAGGGAATTCCCACTGTTTTCTCCCTATTTTTCGCCAAGGTGCAGTTGCTGTGAGTGAATTGTGTTGTGTAAACTGAGAGAGGAGGGTTCAATTTATAGCCCTCTGAAATTGACAAACATGTCCGCGCGGATTGGGTTGTAAACGTGCACTGTTCATTAAATGCAGCTCCAGGCTTTGGACAGGAAGAATAAAATTCAAAAATCCAGCAGTTTATGTTTTTCAACTTGCCCAATTCGGATTTTTCCAATTTCTTTTGCTTTTTGAGATTCTTTCCATGGTTTATCTTTAAATGGCAAACCCTAATCTACCCTTGGTTGGTTAGAAATGTTAGAAATGTTAGAAATGTTAGGAATGTTAAAACTTCCGTTAATTTTCTAACAAAAATGCTAACAACTCAAATTGGAGTACTTACAGTAGCCCCTCGGCGACGGCGCTTTCGAAGGAAGCGGGGTTGTCGATAAGAGTAAGGCTCCAAATTTGACAGGATGATCAAGTGATCGAGTGGCTGAACCTATTTAATAGGCTACCTACGTATCCCAATTGGGGAATCAAGCCGGTGGTAGTTCGGGTCTTCCGACTATCTTCAAGCGTCGACCCTAGAGTGACTGTTTTAGGATGTCAACCTGGTGAGCGAGTTCTGCAGTCGATTGCTTGGAAGAAAACTCTGCTGGGGATAGGAGACGACCATTTTTGGTCAGGTGGCTAGAGTCGTACATTGGCTCTGCTGGGGATAGGAATGACCATTTTCGGTCTGGTGGCTAGAGTCGTACATTGGCTCTGCTGAGGATAGGAATGACCACTTTCGGTCTGATGGCTGAACCTAATGATAGGCTACCTACGTATCCTTAAGAGGAATCAAGCCAGTCGTAGTTCGGGTCTTTGACCCTAAGATTTGACTATTTTTGGGAAGTCGCCCTAAGATTTGACTATTTTTGGGAAGTCGCCCTAAGATTTGACTATTTTTTTGGGAAGTCGCCCTGAGGTTTGACTATTTTTGGGAAGTCGCCCTATGGTTTGACTATTTTTGGGAATTCGCCCTATGATTTGACTATTTTTGGGAAGTCACCCTAAGGTCTGACTATTTTTGGGAAGTCGCCCTATGGTTTGACTATTTTGGGGAGTCGCCCTATGGTTTGACTATTTTTGGGAATTCGCCCTATGATTTGACTATTTTTGGGAAGTCACCCTAAGGTCTGACTATTTTTGGGAAGTCGCCCTATGGTTTGACTATTTTTGGGAAGTCACCCTAAGGTCTGACTATTTTTGGGAAGTCGCCCTATGATTTGACTATTTTAGGGAAGTCGCCCTATGATTTGACTATTTTTGGGAAGTCGCCCTATGGTTGATTTCGGTTTATCGAATTAGGGGGTGATTGCGATTTATCGCTTTCCTAGTGTTGTGTGTGATAGCGTTTTAGGTGCCTCAAACCTTAATGATGGCGTCTTAGGTGCCTCAAACCTTGATGATGGGTGATCTGGAGGTGATAACTTGTTTTGAAACGATTTCCTTCGATGTTCGTATCCTTTTGTTGGGGACGGACTATGAAGGGATAGATAGTCTTTTGGTGGACTTCATTTGAAAGGATCGGTCTTACATTTGCTGCCGGAGGTGGAAACGAGGAAAGAGACGAAATTCCGTTGACTTTTGTCAGGGATGAACCTAAGTTGAGGTTTAGTTCCGAAGTGTGAACCTAAGTGAGAATTCAGTTCAGGAGTATGAACCTAGATGAGGACTCAGTTCAGGAGTATGAACCTAAGTGGGGACTCAGTTCAGGAGTATGAACCTAAATGGGGACCTAGTTCAGGAGTACGATCCTAAGTCGGGGTTTCAGTTCAGGAATATGAACCTAAATGGGGACCTAGTTCAGGAGTATGATCCTAAGTCGGGGTTTCAGTTCAGGAGTATGAACCTAAATGAGGACTCAGTTCAGGAGTATGATCCTAAGTCGAGGTTTTGTACCTGAGGGAGACTGTTTGAGGGCGTTCTCGCTGGGGAAGATTTGAGGATTACCAGGGAAAAGGGTGACCGTGTTGGTCAAGCGGCTGGACCTATGGTAGGCTACCTACGTATCCCGAGTGGGAATCAAGCCTGAACGTAGTTCGAAAACTGCTAGGGATGGTCTTTGATGGTTTGACGGTATTTGGTAGTCACCCGAGGTTTGACTGTTTTTTGGGAAGTCGCCCTAAGATTTGACTATTTTTGGGAAGTCGCCCTAAGGTTTGACTATTTTTGGGAAGTCACCCTAAGATTTGATGATAATGTTCTTTTAGAAAAATAGTTGACTAAGATATGCTTTCATACATGTGCTGTGCTTACCTGTAGCTGCCGGAAGGACTGAGGCTACGGCTGATGTTGATGAAGAGTTGTTGGGTTGCCGTTCATGGGACGGTTTCTGCTGACGATTTGCTGTCTTTGGAAGCATTTTGACCTGAAGGGGGAGTTTGGTTGAGTCTGCATCTTGCTGGTGATCGTCAACCTTGTAGAAGTTGTTGAGCTTGTCTTCACATTGGGACTTCTTGCTTTTGAGAACTTGGTGTCTCTGACCGATTTGCATTTTGAGAACTTGGCGTCCCTGACCGAATTGTATTCGAGAACTTGGCGCCTCTGACCTACTTGCCTTTGAGAACTTGGCGTCTCTGACCGAACTGTATTTGAGAACTTGGCGTCCCTGACCGATTTGTATTTAAGAATTTGGCGTCCCTGACCTTCTTGCCTTTGAGAACTTGGCGTCTCTGACCGAACTATATTTGAGAACTTGGCATCCCTGACCGATTTATATTTGAGAACTTGGCGTCTCTGACCTTCTTGCCTTTGAGAACTTGGCGTCTCTGATCGAACTGTATTTGAGAACTTGGCATCCCTGACCGATTTATATTTGAGAACTTGGCGTCTCTAACCTTCTTGCCTTTGAGAACTTGGCGTCTCTGACCGAATCGTATTTGAGAACTGGGCGACCCTGACCGATTTATATTTGAGAACTTGGCGTCTCTGACCGATTTGCATTTTGAGAACTTGGCGTCCCTGACCGAATTGTATTTGGGAACTTGGCGTCCCTGACCGATTTGTAGACACTGGAGGCGGTCTTCATATGTTTGTGAATGTTGGGGGTTGTTTTCATCCATTTGTGGACATTGGAGGTTGTCTTTGGTGAAGATCATCCTTGCCGAAAAGGGGGATTTGATTTCACGTTTGAATTCCTGCATTCGTTAGTGAAGAGGAAGATGCATATATGACATTCATGATGACAGATGCATGCATAGAGCCAAAAATGATTGTGAGAGTATCACTGCATATGTTTGCGAGATGATGCATTTACTTGCTTTCGAAGATGCACTTAGCCTAAGCTTTTGGCAGGGAATTTATGATCTTCAATCACTTAGGATTGTTCCTATTGATTCAAGTTTTGTGCATGCTACATGAGCCCTGGGAGATTTTTGTGGGGATGCATGGTGATGAGAGGGGATGTATGTGTCTGGAGACTGTTTGGAACAGATTTTGAGCAAGTGGGGGGGGGTGAGAGCCCTCGATCGCATTTTAAACAGCGGTTGTTGATGGACCTCAATTTTGATGAGATTGGATTCGGATCCCGGGTCTTGGTTGAAATTTTCCCTCTCATTCTTGGTCATTTGAAGCTGATGCCGACGTCGATATGAGTAAAACTTCTTGCATTTGGGTGAGCCGTGACTTGGCCGAAACCTTGTTCGGAGAATGATTTGATGAAATTGCTAATGCCGGGTGAAACCCAGATCTTAGATTCCGACGCTGCGGGAAGCTGCTATGTACCAAGTTCTGAAGCTGAAAATCTAGCTGTTGATGTGACTAGACCTTTCTTGTGGCTTGATAAAATTCAGGTCCAGAGGACCAGCTTGGCAAAGTCCAGATTTCGAAGCAGTGACTTGGCGAGGCCCTAATTGTGAATGTGTGCCCAAATTTTGTGGATTCACGCGAGTTTGAAGACATCCGAGTTATTTGAAAAACGGAGTCGCCACGCCATTTTGATTACCTCAAAACTTTGAAAAAAAGGTTTTTACTTGGGTTCGGAGGTTAAGTTACCCCTTGGGAAGAACGTTTGGCGTTCACCCAAAGTGCCTTGCCGGAGCAAGTCTCCCAAGATTTCAGTAATCGTGCTTGCTTGCGTGCTTTCTTGTGTGCATGTGTTTGAGAAAAAAGGAGGGGGGGAATGTCCCAAGTTGTCTTCCGGACGTACAAACCATTTGTTGGTTGTCGCTCGGGATTCCTTGGAATTTTATGTATTTGGGATTATGATCCCGTCCTCATCTTATGACTTGTGATCATCGCATTTTAACCTCGGGACCCTCGGGACTTGCGTGATCGAGAGAATGACTCTCTTTTGGTCAAAGATGAGGTTCTTTAGAAAAGGAGGGTCCTTAGCCCATCAATCCTACGCTTTAAGACGGTCGAGCTCGTATAGAGGCTTCATACTCTTTCTTAAGCGATAATCGGAGATATAGGGTTCAAGGTTATCCCTTTCCAAAGAAATCGTGAACCTTTAATGGAAGGAACGATGTAAAGATAGGATCTTTTACACCGGTCCGTTCCAAGGTTGGGGGAAAGGGGAAATGCATGATGAAAAATGACTCTTTAATGAAAAGATGACATTTTTGGTTTTAGCAAAATGATGCTTTTTGATTGAAAGAAATGATCTTTATGCAAGTGATGCGTAAAGATAGGATTTTTATGCAAATGATGCATTGGAAAAGGTTTTTGAATGCAAAGGATGCATTTTTATTGAAAAGATTGGATTTTTATGTGCAAATGATGCATAAAAATGACATTTTTATTTGAAAATGGGGGTTTTAGGTGCAAAGGATGCACCTTTATGAAAAAGACTACATTTTTATGACAAATGAGGTCTTAATGCATGCAAAAGGGAAAGGGGGTGATAAAGATGTGATCTTTATGAATAAATGCCAAGTCCCAAGCAAGATATATGAATGCAATGAGCAAGTATATCAAATAAAATCAAGGTTAGGGCGTGCGAGGTTACCAATTGCTTCCTTTGCTTCTTCGAACGGAGCTAGGAGGAGAGGTTGGTCTTGGGTCTTCAAGGAGAAGGGAGGTAGCTTCTTGGCCTTCCTTCTTCACCTTCTTGAGCTTGCACCAATATTCTTCACGTCTTGGGAGTGTTTATAAGTGTATTGTGTATTTTGTGCCTCTATTGTGTGTGTTGAAATGGGTAGAGGAGGCCTCTATTTATAGGTAATCTGGATAAGGTGAATGAAGCCGTGCGGCTAAGAGCAATGAGCTAATGCAGGCCGTGCGGGCTTATCCCGAATGACTCAAAGCATTCTAGAACCATGCAAGGTGGCAAATTCTAGAACCCTCCTTCCTAATTAAGAAAAACGTGTTTCTTAATTAGGAAGGATCCTCTTCAGCCCTTATTTAATAAAAAACAGTTCCGGAATGTTTCCGAAACGCTGGGAAGGTCTGGGGAATTACCGGAAAACTTACCGAAATTGTCGGGAAAATTAACCGAAAGGCATGAGCCAGATTTGGGTACTTACAGAAGTCCCTCGGCAACGTCACTTGCAAGGCAAGTGGGGTTGTCGATAGAAAAGGATCCGATCTGGCGAATGCCGAGACGGATTAGATGACCGAGACGGTCGAGTGGCTGAACCTTTTGGAAGGCTACCTACGTATCCCGGAGGAATCAAGCCAGCCGTAGTTCGGAATAAGATCCGGCGAGGAAGGGAGAAGAGAAAACCGGTCTCTTCTTTGGGGAAAATAGAAAATGACCTAGGAGGTCAAGCAATTGATCCTACTGGGGATATGCTAGAAGTGACCAAGGTGGTCTCTATGAGGGATTACTTCATCACTGAGGAGCGACGAAGGAACAGGGTGACCGAAGTGGTCGGATGGCTGGACCTTTTATAAAAGGCTACCTACGTATCCCGGAGGAATCAAGCCTTGATCGTAGTTCAAGCATCACTAGATAGTTAGGAACGATGTCTAGGATTCTTGAGATTTTGACAATTAATGGAGGCCGTCACACGATTGACAATTCTTGGAGGATGTCACCTAATTGACAATTACCGGAGGATGTCACCTAATTGAAACTAGAGCTTACGTCACTATCGAGTGGATAGAGGTAGCTAGAGTTTGGTGAACTTGAGCATACGTCTCAATCTCTTTCGAATCGTAGATATGGGTTGCTAAAGTTTGAAAAACTTGAGCATACGTCTCAATCTCTTTCGAATCGAGATATGGGTTGCCAAAGCTAGAATGATTTAAGCATACGTCTCAATCTCTTTCGAATCGAGATATGGGTTGCCAATGACTTGAGCATACGTCTCAATCTCTTTCGAATCAGAGATATGGGTTGCCAATGACTTGAGCATACGTCTCAATCTCTTTCGAATCAGAGATATGGGTTGCCAAAGCTAGAATGACTTAAGCATACGTCACTATTCATGACAGAGGTAGCTTAAGTTAAAAAGAACTCGACAATTCGGAGGTTGTCACCTAACGTTATCCCGTTATAACGAAATTAACGGAGGTGACCCGGGAATAGAGCTTGATTGCTTAGGAGATAAGGGATATCTTGAAGAGGGTGTTATCTCGGTTAGAGGATAACGAGGATTGGAGGCCCAAGTGGAAAGTCCAAGGGCAAAATCGTAATTTTTGCTTTCCCGGAGCGAAAGAGGCCGCCCCGGCATGAGAGGAAGGAAAAGAAGCCGTACGGGCTGAAACCTGATTTTTACAGATTATTTAAAACAGATTTGAACGGGCTATTGGGCATTGTTGCCGCCCATTCAGCCGAGAGAGAGAGAGAGAGGAGAGAAGAAAGAATTTCGAAATTCTTTGAATTCCCTTGCTTCCCTTGATTTGAGATGGATCCGGCACCAAGACAAGCAAGGAGGGATGTTTCCGCCGCCGCTAGATGGAGGAGGAAGGAGCTTGTCCGGACGGATAGGAGGTATGACTTTCTCACTCCTCCATCGGAGCTCTATCCGGGAAGGAGGGAGCACAAATCGACAAACCCGCAATCGGTTGGGGTAAGCGTTCTTATTTGGCTCAAATCCGATGATTTTGCTTGATTTTTGAATAATTTAGGGCTTAACCTGAAATTACCCGATCTTTTTCGCGCGCGGGGGCGGCGGAAAAGGCGGTTGTCTTTCGCGGGGGGTTGGTGTCTGAGACCTCGCTTCACGGGAAGGAGCAGAATGAGGAGTCGCCACGCGGTTTTGTATTTTGAGCCCAAACGTTGAGAAACGGCTATTTGTGAAAAGGTGTCGTTTTTATTGGTAGCAAAAACTTAGGAAAAGGCTTTGAAAACGGGGATCATTTTTATTGGCAGCAAAAACGAGTAAAAAGCTTTTTAGTACCAGAGATTGTTAGGTTCGGAGGTCAGGTTACGTTTCGGGTAGAGTATTACGAGATCGCTCGAAACGCCTCGCATGACGAGTCTTTCTACCTTTCTCGAAATCGTGTGTGTGTGTGTGTGTCTTTTGAAATGGGGGCTTGAATGACAAGCTTAATCTTGGTTTGAGTGACAAACGTTGATTAGGTGACTTTATTTGAAAAGACGAGCGTTTGAATGACAAACGTCGACTTTGAGTTTGAAATGAGCGTTTGCGTGGCAAACGTCGACTTTGAGTTGAAATGAGCGTTTGCGTGGCAAACGTCGACTTTGAGCCGTACGAGTCATTGTTAACGATTTTTGCGAGAAAAATGCGTATTAAATGATTTTAAATGTCAAATGGCGGCTTTGAGTTTGAAGATGAGCGTTTGCGTGGCAAACGTCATTTCGCGCGTTTTGAAAGAGAGTTCGACGGACGAACTCCGGTTTTGAACCGGGCATTACATTGTTAACGATTTTTACGGGAAAAATGCGTATTAAATGATATGCGATCAACGAATCGGGTTGCGACTCGGACTTTTGAAAAGTAAATACTATCACAATCCAAACGGATCGGACTTGTAAATGACAGTATTTAAAGCGGTGTCAACGGAATCAAACGATCCGGAATCGTAAATGACGATCAACGAGGCCAAACGGCTCGGAATTGTAAATGACGATCAACGAGGCCAAACGGCTCGGAATTGTAAATGACGATCAACGAGACCAAACGGCTCAGAATTGTAAATGACGTGAAAGTAAACGGAACGGGGTCGGAACGCCGTTTTAACCCGTGATTACTTCTCTTATGGAAAGAGAAGAGGATCGAGGCTAAAACGTATCGGACCCTCGATTAGACGAGGCGTCTACATTTTGATAACGACGTTCGAAACGGTTATAGCGACTGGCGCATAAACCGAGACGGAACGGAAGATTCAGAGAGAGGGAGTTATACCTATGGCTAGGGTCGACTCCATTGGCTCGGAAGGTGTGTACGGGACACGGAAAGTGATTCGAAAGGTTGTTTCGAAGTTGTAGGGTGCGTATTTGGTCGAAATACGAAGGTTTCACGCGAATCGAGACAAAACGGGAGCTCGGGAGGGGTGGAAACCAGTTTGGACCGTGGGGTATGTGATTTTTTGGTCTTAAAATCCTCCTTTTGGCCTTTCGACAAACAACTTCTATTTATAGGGTGAAAATTGCGGTAGGAGTCCGTGGCCGGACTTGGATCGAATTTCCGTGGGGTTTTGGGAATTTTGGAAATTGGGACTTGGGCAATTTCCGTGAAAATTGCACAAAGGAGTCCGGCGGACTTGGCTTGCAAACCAAAGGTGGTATTTGGTCTTTTGGCCTTGATTTGTGATTGACGAGTGACTAGAGGGAGGTGGCATGCGGGACACGTGTCTTGTGACTCACCGAAGTGTGGAGTTCGTTCCGGTCCCGCTTTGTCCGTTTTTTAAAATAACAGTCAGGAAATGTCCGAAACGCCCGGAAAGTGCCGGAAAATGCTGTGTGGAAAGCCATACTTTTACGTGAGATGTCACGTGCTAAGTACGGTTCGACGTCGGATGCACGGGCGCCCCGGACGTCTCGTTGGCACAAAGAACGGGAGTTTAACGAGTTCGGTTAACCTGGAGCGGGCCGGTTAACGGATTTCGGTTAACTTTCGACGGATTTGGACGATCCGGATTTGGGTACTTGGCTAGCCCCTCACGACGTCTCCTCAGAAGGAGGTAGGGTCGTTGAAAAAGATAAGGATCCAAATCGGGATGCCTTACTTTGAAAGAGACACAGGCGGTCACCGGGCCGGACCCTTAAAAGGATTCCTACGTATCCCGAGCGGGAATCAAGCCGATCGTAGTTCGAAAAGAGCGGCAAGGGCCGCGCATGGGGACCTTGACCCGAGCGAGACTGTTAGGAGGCGTCTAAAGGATGAGACCATTCGCGAGTACTTGCACGAATGGAGACGGAGGCGTCTCGAACCCAGGGACTTCGAAACCTTCGAGGCGTGTGGCGCCTCAAACCGGAGTTGCGATGCGACGAGGGCTTTCGTGCCTTGGGTCTTGGGCAGGCATTGCCAATTTTATCTGTTTGAGGATGAGCGTTCGGGCCTACGGATGGCCGAAGAGGGATTGTTGTGCGGGCTTGTGCCTGCCGGAAGTGAGACAGTCGGGCTTACGGCCAGCGGCGGGAGATGAATGTTCACTAGCTGAAGTGAAAAGGTGTTCGGGCTTACGAGGATGGCCGAATAGGGATTGTTACAGCGTTCGTGCCTTAAGTTGGGGAGGAGAATCTTGATTTGCAAGGCGTTCGTACCTTGGCGGGCTTATTCTTTGGCGGAAATGACTATTTGCAAGGGCGTTCGTACCTTGGGGTTCGGGCTTATTCTTTGTTGCCGGAAATGACCATTTGCAAGGCGTTCGTACCTTGGGGTTCGGGCTTGTGCATTGCCGGAAATGACTAGCGAAGGTCTTGGTAAGAGAGTGGAAAAGGTCGTTCGGACCGTGAAAGGTCGCGATTGATTGGAATCGGGCCGTGAAAGGTTGCGAATAAAAATTGAAATCGGGCCGTGAAAGGCGCGATTGAGGATTGAATCGGACCGTGAAAGGTCGCGATCGGACCGTGAAGGTCGCGAATAAGAATTGAAATCGGACCGTGAAGGTCGCGAATGAGGATTTGAAATCCCGGACCGTGAAAGGTTGCGAATAGAGAATTGAAATCGGACCGTGAGCGAAGGTCGCATTGAATAAATTGAATCGGACCGTGAAAGGTCGCGAATAAGTGAAATCGGACCGTGAAAGGTCGCGAATAAGAATTGAAATCGGACCGTGAAAGGTCGCGATTGAGATTGAATCGGACCGTGAAAGGTTGAGAGTTTGAAATCGGACCGTGAAAGGTCGCGATTGAGGATTGAAATCGGACCGTGAAAGGTCGCGAATGAGAGTTGAAATCGGACCGTGAAAGGTCGCGATTGAGGATTGAAATCGGACCGTGAAAGGTCGCGAATGAGAGTTGAAATCGGACCGTGAAAGGTCGCGATTGAGGATTGAAATCGGACCGTGAAAGGTCGCGAATTGAGAGTTGAAATCGGGCCGTGAAAGGTCGCGAATGAGATTGAAATCGACCGTGAAAGGTCGCGATTGAGGATTGAAATCGGACCGTGAAAGGTCGCGAATGAGAGTTGAAATCGGACCGTGAAAGGTCGCGATTGAGGATTGAGATCGGACCGTGAAAGGTCGCGAATGAGAGTTGAAATCGGACCGTGAAAGGTCGCGAATAAGAGTTTGAAATCGGACCGTGAAAGGTCGCGAAGAGTTGAAATCGGACCGTGAAAGGTCGCGATTGAGGATTGAAATCGGACCGTGAAAGGTCGCGATGAAGAGTTGAAATCGAACGACCGTGAAAGGTCGCGAATCAGGATTGAAATCGGACCGTGAAAGGTCGCGAATAGAGAGTTGAAATCGGACCATGAAAGGTCGCGATTGAGGATTGAAATCGGACCGTGAAAGGTCGCGATTGAGGATTGAAATCGTAGTGAAAGGTCGCGAATGAGAGTTGAAATCGGACCGTGAGGGTCGCGATTGAGGATTGAAATCGGAACCGTGAAAGGTCGCGATAGATTGAAATCGGACCGTGAAAGTCGTCGCGATTGAGGATTGAATCGGACGTGAAAGGTCCCGATTGAGGATTGAAATCGGACCGTCGCGAATGAGTTGAAATCGGGCCCGAAGTGAAAGGTCGATTGAGATTGAAATCGGACCGTGAAAGGTCGCGAATGACCGTTAGTCGAAATCGGAATGAGAATTGAAAGGTCTGGGTGAAGATCGGACGTGAAAACCGTGAAAGGTCGCGAATGAGAGTTGAAATCGGACGGAGAAGGTAGCGAAATAATCGAGACATTTAACGTTTGGAGACGAACGTCAGAGATGAAATCGGGAATTTAACGTCATGGAGACATGAGCGTTAATGTCAAACGTCAACTGGACTGAATTTAACGTCAGGAGACGAACGTTAGTGAGAACTAACTGGGAATTTAACGTCTGGAGACGAGCGTTAGTGAAAACTAACTGAGAATTTAACGTCTGGAGACGAGCGTTAGTGAAAACTAACTGAGAATTATCCTCGGGGGATAGGGCGTTAGAAATGTCTAACTGGGGGAAATTTTACACTTTCGGGGGCCAAAAGTGGTAAAATTGGAATTGCCATAAGCTGAGGGGCAAAAGGGGCAAAAATTATTCTGGTGCAGTAAGAGTCCGGCCGGACTTTTACTGTATTTCCAGAAACTTTTTAAATGCCGAGGCTGGGGAAGAAAAAGCCCACTTTCTTCCATTGTTGCCGACGAGAGAGAGAGAGAGAGGAGAGAAAATTTCCACCCCAAATTGCAAGGTTTGCTCGAATTTGTGAGGGAAAATCGCTATGGAGGGTGAAGGAGGACCAATGGCTCGCCATGGAAGGACCGACAACGAAAGAACTCGATTAGTTCGGACCATTCGAACCACCACTCTTCCATTGAATCCGGCGGAGTTTTATCCGGCGAGGGATAGACACAACTCCAAGGATGGGATCGAAAGACAAGTAAGTTCCCTACAAATTCCATTAATTTCAAGAATGTGCATTCTTTAAATGTTAGAAATTTGTTAGGGATTTACTTAGGGATTTTGGTGCCCGATTTGGGGCTTTTGACTTTGTTATGAATCGTTGTCGAAATTGACTAGGACGTAGTTCAATTGACATCATGGGTAGATGACATAAAAATTTTGGTTGCAAAATTCCATGTCTAAATGCATTTTCCAAAATTAAAGTAGCTTTAATTCGGGACGGAGCGAGATTTTCGAAAAATTCGAAAGAATTTGAAAGTTCCGGATTCGACGGAGTTTTCGAAAGATTTTGAAAGTTCCGGATTCGACGGAGTTTTCGAAATGATTTTGAAAGTTCCGGATTCGACGGAGTTTTCAAAGGATTTTGAAAGTTCCGGATTCGACGGAGTTTTCGAAAGATTTTGAAAGTTCCGGATTCGACGGAGTTTTCAAAGGATTTTGAATATACGTAGGAAATGAATGAGAACCGTATCTGCATTGCATCCTTTTGACATGCGTTGGTGCATTTTGTTGACGTTGCTTCTGTCTTGTTTGTCTGCAGGGGACAGGGATGGTTGATACTCACAACCCGAGAAGAGTCGGGGTGCCTTTGAGGCGGTGCGAGCATTGTGGGACATTATCCCGGACGTGGCTCGAGAGGGAGAGAGGAGTCACGGCAGTTGGTGATTGACTCAGGTTGTTGGGTTGCTCAGTCTTGTAAACTGCGGCAGTGATACGCCGAGAGCAGGAGTCCATGTATGTCGCGCCGAGCGAGTACCGGTGGGATACGACCCACACTTTCCATTTCGAGATGGGGGAGGCGACGGTGACTCCCACGGATTTTGCCGCTATCACCGGGTTGCCGACTTATGGCAACGCGGCCAGTGTGGGTTGATGGTTACACCCACGGAGCAGCTTGTCTGGGCTGCTGGGTTTCGATATTACCGATGCCGGGGCTTAGGCATTCGGTACAGGCCGATGGAGGCGTCACTTGAGGGCGGGGCGTTGCCGAATTACTCACAGGCCGGGTCTTTTGAGGATGACCGCGGAGCGTCTGGCTCGAGGGTTCCTTTGGTTTGCGCTGTCAGCGACCTTGTTCCCGACTTCCGACACGTCTTGTCACTTCCCTCTGCTCGGGTCGCTGGTAGACTGGCCGAGCTCTACCACTCTTTGGACAGGTTCTCGCGGGGAGAGGAGCACACATTTAGCTGCTTCACGCCTGTCTTGGATGTAAGTTTATGTGCTTTTTCTCTTCCTTGCCTCTTTTATGTACTCGTATGTATACGCTTTGTAGCCGACATAACTTTCCATTCTCTTGGCAGGTGCAGTGCTATGAGGTGTTCGGTCACTTGAGCTTGGGACGTCGAGCCGTACCGTCCTGTTCCCACCGTTCCCACAGCTGGTTTGTGAGAAGAAAGGCGAAGAGGCGGTCTCTTCGAGGGTTGGCACTCGAGTGTCGTACGAGGAGATATCTCGCGGCGAACCCGGAGTTCTCCGAGAGGATCCACTCGACACAGTGGAGCCGAGGTTTGATCATGTCGCGGTGCAGATTTCAGCGAGACTACACTGGCGGCGGAAGCTCCTGGTGGGACTTCACTGTGACGCCATGTATTTGGGGGAGAGGGTGACCCGTCGAGATAGGCAGGGATCCCTTCCCTTGGTGCCGGTGGATCCTCCTTTGTACATGCGGCATCCCCGGGAGATGCCGATGGATGAGCCGGAGGGATACCTTCGGGGTGTGTACACCGAGTACATCATAGCGGGGCCGCCTATGATGTTTTCTTGAGGATGAGGGCCGAGGAGCCGCGGGTGCAACATAGGGAGGGCGAGGTCCCCGGAGGTCCTCGACATTTTCTGTCCCGCGAGCTAGGCTAGCATACGAGGGCCGGACGGCTCGCAAGCAGGCGACTTGTGATCCCGCTTCCGCGGGAGCCGAGACCACGATACTGTGGCGGACCCCAATGCTTGCGGTGAGCATCTTTTGATTTTCCGCATTTGATAGTAGCATTCCGCGTGATGCACATGACGACCGTACTTTCACGTTCGCTATCTTGACGATTTTCCGGTTCGCGAGTATCCGGCGTACGTACAATGAGGCCATGAGGCCGGTGGACGGGTGGTCCGCCTACGCTAGGAGGCTCGTGGAGTTCATGCGGTGCGGTTCCGGAGGAGCGTGGACGTCCGCGATCGGGGGCCATCTAGGCCGAGGGGTTCGCCCGCTCCCACACCGCAGTGGGGAGGACTTCACACAGGGGTTTGGCCGCGCGGGCGGAACGGCTGGATTTGGAGCTCCTTCTTCCGCGCACTCGGGCGCGAGAGGGGGAGTCCTCGAGTTCGCGTACTCCGAGGGAGGCCCTTTGCCTATTCCCGGTGGAGGAGTTCGGCGAGTTCTGTTTGCGACGGATCCGGCGGCGCGGAGCAAGACGTCGAGTGTACGGATGACGAGCGGAGACTCAGAGTAGTCCCCTTTTTACCGCTTTCTTTCTTTACTATGCTTTGTTTAGACAAAATGCATGTATTTGTCGGGAACAAATTTTGATTTGAAATGTATTTGCAAAAAGGCGGCCCAGTGGGGCGGAACTCCGTACTTCGCACATTTATTCTATGATCACCTTCAGTTATTTTCGGCAAATAAGCAAATAGGTTAATCAAAAATAAATAAAAAGGAGAAATACATCAAAAATTGAACGGGTCAAAAATTAAGCATGTATGCACTAATTTTTAATTATTTGCACGTTGCACGAGCCCGGGCGGAAGGGATATTGACATTGGTTGGTTGAATGAAATCGAGGGCGAGCACGCGAGATTTCATAAGAGTGAACAGGGCATGGTTTGGAAATGTTTCCAACTTTTAAGGGCTGGCTGCAGAGTTGACCAAGTCAAGCTGCAGAGGGAGTCCCACGGACTTGAAATGAATTTCCAGATTCTTTAAATTGCGTCAGCTTTGCAATTTGTAAGAACTGCGCATTGCTTTTGCTCATTCATGGCTGAGTTCTTTTCCATTTCTTTAAGGTTTTCTTCACCTTCGACATGGCTCCTTTTCCCAAGTTATCGTCTCGGATGCAAGAGCGATATTTGGACAACTTTCGATCGTGGGTACGGAACCACACGAGGCGTAACAAAGAAGGTTTTTCGAAGGTCATTTACGGGATTAAATCTGTTTGGGCTTTGAAGGAGCTCATGCCGTATTGGGATCTTTTGAGAGCCGCGTCTCGGTTCGGGACGTAAGGAGGAATGTGTACAGCTTTTCGTACAACGAAGTCACTCCTACGTTTGAAGATTTCCGGGCCATTCTGGGAGGACACGAGACGGAACAGCTAGTTCTTCCGTATGCCGGTGGCATGGCCACCGTTGAGAAGCTAGTGTCTTTGTTGGGTATCTCTACTGGAGAAGCATACGGGATGCCGATACAGGATACCGATTATGTTGACATTTCGGGACTGCCCGAAAGATTTGCCGGAGCTGAAGGGAGCATCTTTGCGTGGGACGCGTTTGCTCTGTGCGTGATTGCTACTCTGTTCACATTCACATCTCTGGGTGTGTGCCATCACAGTGTACTAGACCTGGTGAGGCAGTGCCGGAGTGGAGGAGACATCGTGCCATTGGTCTTGGGCGAGACGTTCACGGGCATAGGCCGGATGGCGACCGGTAGCCGATACATGTGGGGAGGAGTCCCGCTTTGCCGACCATGTGGTTGAGGGGAGAGGCCGCAGATGATGCCCGAGGTGCCAATGTCTGTGACGCTTGGTCTTTCTCGCGACGTCCTTCCGGTGATAGGGGGTAATCAGCCGAGCCGGAGCTCTGGATGGCCGACTTGGCACGCATCACTTGCGATGGTGGGTTCCCCATTGGAAGTTACAGACTTGTAGGACCGCTCGGGAGGGTCCATTGATCGTCGAGTGCCTGGGCCGTCTCAGACGTCTTTCTATATTCCATCATTGGTTCTGCGGCAAGCACGGGCCGGGAGCAGATGCCACCGATCGATCCGAGTTATGCCGCTACCTTTGAGGTGGGATCTCCGCGGATGGAGGATCCTTCGACGCTATTGCTGGTCACCGGTGGTGGCAATACACGTCCTTTCCTCGCCGGGGTTCTCTTTCACGGAGAGAGGGCACTGCTCAGTCGACGCAAAGATTCGGACCGGTACGAAGAGTGTATGGGGGAGACACAAATGGCTATCTTGTGGAGACGGAGTGAGCCGTTGGGTGCCGATCACCCGGACAGCTCGACATTGAGGAGGACAGAGGCGAGGGCTAACCACGGGAATCGTATCGGCGATGCCATGGCCGATTATGTGGCAAGTGCCGACGGAGGCCAATCAAAGCACTATGATGATGGCTCGAAGCGAGGCAGCTCGAGACAGAGTTAGAGAAAGGACTGCATTGACAGCCACAGGCTTGACGGAGGCGTCGGGAAGAGTCCCTGAGCCAGGTAGAAGGCCTACCGGAATATTTCCTGCGAAGGTGAAGAACACTCGCCGGGGAAAAGGGAAAGGGAAGAAGGATGAAGGACCTAGTACGGGAAACTAGGTTGACCTTGCTGTCCAGAGTATCCATCCATTGTCATTGCAGACACATTAATTGATTAATGTTTTATTGTAGTTTTGCTAGCGTGTAGCGAGTCAAGAGTTGACCGTGCTTGAACTCATCAAAGAATGTTTTAACCGTTATGAATTTGTAGGTTAAATGAAAAGAGTTTTTCGAAACACAAGCAATTGATGCTTATTGTATTTTTTTTTGTTTTTTAGACCGAACCAAAGATGGCTGCCTACGTTCCCCTTTTACAATTGGACTAAGGGGCTCAGGTCACCGTAGTTCGACACTTTAGGTGAATTTGAGAAAAACAAAGACAAAAGAAGTGCGACCCTATTTTTTACCTGGATCATTAGCGGGAATGTATCCAGTTGGGTATTACTCTTTTAGCACTTTAATTTACTGAGGGGGACGGTGTATGGGGAAGGAGAGTTGACTCGTGCTCTTCCTCAAACGAAGTATCTGTGGAGCTTGCTTCCGTTCACGGGGTTAACGAAAGGGTTTCCGTCCAAGTCTGCTAGCTTCATGGCTCCTCCGGAGAAGATTCTTTGTACCACGAACGGTCCTATCCAGGTAGGCTCCCACTTTCTGAGGGGATTGGTCTGCGTAGGAGGCTTTTCCTTTAGCACCAAGTCGCCTTCTCTGATGTCTCGGATCTTGACTTTCTTGTCGAATGCTCGTGCCATTCTCGCTCACGGTAGGCTCGAGTGTGTTCCATGGCTTTCAATCTGCGCTCGTCGAGTAGAGCAAGTTCGTCGTGACGGCTCTGTAGCCATTCGACTTCATTGATCCCGTTTTCCAAGAGGACTCGGAGGGATGGAATTTCCAATTCCACGGGTAACATCGCTTCCATTCCGTAGGTAAGTGCGAACGGAGTCTCCCCTGTGGCGGTTCTGACTGATGTTCAGTATCCCCAGGGCTAGATGTAGCTTTTCGGGCCGCTCCCGACCTCTCGGTGGTCATCTTTCGATTATCATGGCGAGAGTCTCTGGCTGGCCGCCTCTACCGCACCACGGGCTCGTGGTCTGTAAGGAGAAGACTTGTGACGTGTGACTCTGAATTCGGTCAGCAGTTGGTCACAATCTCCTTCGAAGTGAGTCCCATTGTCGGAGATGATCTCGTTGGGCACTCCGTATCGGCACATGATGTTCTCTCGGATGAACTCGGCCACCTTCTTAGAATTCAGTACCTTGTACGATCCGGCTTCTACCCATTTGGTGAAGTAGTCGACTGCGACTAAAATGAACTCGTGACCATTGCTCCCTGGAGGAGTGATCTTGCCGATGACGTCGATTCCCCATGTGGCGAAAGGCCATGGCGTAGTCATGCAATAGAGTTAGTGAGGAGGGATGTGATTGAGGTTGGAGAACCGTTGACATTTGTCGCAGCCTTCTGACGAACCGGATGCGCCTGTTTCCATTGATATCCAATAGTATCCCATACGGAGAATGATCTCGTGTCAATGCTCGGGCGTTCATGTGCGGACCGCAGTTCCGTTGTGAACTTCGTTCATTAGCTCGCCGGCTTTTTCTTTGTTTACACACCGAAGGAGTGGCCCTTGGTGGCGCTTCTTGTACAACATACCCCCTGAATGACGAAATGGGATGCCAGAGTTTTAATGCCATCATGTTTTTGGCTTTGATCCCTTCTTTGTATTTTCCATCTTCACTTGTGAAGGAAGCTTCTCCGCTTTGGAGGTACTGGTAAATTTGATTATACCAGGGTTCGTCGATCGTTTCTTTTTCTTTTTCGATCTCACAAAGAATAGGCGGGTGTTTCCCGTCCGCCTATTCTCGAGGGGTTTTACCGCTTTCCCTTCGGGAATTTCGACAAGAGAGGCGAGGGTTGCTGGGCATGCTCGCGGCGGTTCCCGTCTCTTGGCAAATAGTGAAAAGAGATGTCCTTGAACCGAGCAATGAGCTCCTCCATGTACGCGTGGTACTTCCGAAGGCCGGAATCTACCGTCTTCCATTTGTTGGATACTTGATTGATGATCAATGCCGAGTCTCCATATACATCCGGCTCTAAGATGTTGCGCTCGAGGGCGGCTTCCAAACTCCGCCGCACGTGCTTCATATTCTCGCCGCATTGTTGGTTGCTTCAAAATTCACTTGATGGCTATGGGAGTATGCTCGTCCTTGGGATCGACAAGGAGCATTCCAATGCCATTCCCCTTCTTGTTGGCTGCCCCATCGAAGAAGAGTTGCCGCCGGTTTGCGTTGTCAAGTGAAAAGATTCCGTCGTCCGGAAATTGCGGATCGGGACCCTTAGGTTCACTGCTCGGGAAGTCGGCAAGCCGATCCGCCATTACTCGCCCTTTGTTGATTTTCGACCATGTACTTGATGTCGAACTCAGCCAGAAGAATGACCACTTGGCTAGCCGCATTGATGTGCAGATGGCTTGTCAAAGAGATATCTGGACAGGGTCCACTTTGGAGACCAGAGCACCGAATGCGACCGCATGTAGTGTTTCGTTTCCCGACTACCCATACCAAGGCGGTACAAGTTTTCTCGATGCCGAGTAGCCGAGTTCACTTCCCTTGAAGCTTTCTTGGCCACGAAGTAGATTGCATGCTCAACCTTGGAATCTTTCGCTCTTGTGCCAGCATTGCTCCGATAGACGTGTCTCATCGTCGATACAGTGAGTAGTGGCTTGTCTTCATGTGGCGGGCACAGCACTGGGGGATTAACCAAGTAGGTCTTGATTTTCTCGAAAGTCGTTTGGCACTCTGGAGTCCCATTTGATGCTCGGCATTCTTTTCATCAGTTTGAAACATGGGCTCGCAGAGAGATGTCAACCGGTTGATGAAGCGACCGATGTACCGAAGTCTTCCCATGAAGCTCTTCACTTCGTCAGTGGTTTGAGGCGGCTTCATGTCGATGATGGCCTTGATTTTCCTGGGATCGCTTCGATACCTCTTTCGTAACCATGTACCCCAAGCACCTTGCCGCGCTTGACGCCGAAGGTGCACTTTGCCGGTTCAACCTCATGGAGTGTTTTACGAGTCCGTTGAAGAACTTCCTCGCATCTGTCATGTGCCGCATGTCCGATCCCTTGGAGTGGATGATCATGTCGTCGACATATACTTCGATTTCTTTGTGAATCATGTCATGGAAGAGGGTCATTGCAGCCCGCCGGTAAGTAGCCCCAGCGTTCTTTAGACCGAACGGCATGACCGTGTAATGTATGTCCCCCATGGAGTGGTGAAGGCAGCCTTGGCCTCGATCCTCCTCGGACATCTTGATCCGGTTGTATCCAGCGAACCCGTCCACGAAGGACTTTACTTCAAAATTTGCCGTGGTATCGACTCAAAGCATGTCGATGTTAGGCAAGGGGAAATCATCTTTAGGGTCGGCCTTGTTGAGATCCCGAAAATCCACGCAAAGATTCGACCTTCCGTTGGCCTTGGTGACCGTCACGATGTTGGAGAGCCAAGTCGGGTACTCAATCACTCGATGAAACCAACTCGGAGCATTTTCTCAATTTCTTCTTTAACTTGCAAGGACCATTCTCGCTTGATCTTGCGCAGCCTTCTGTTTGATAGTGCTGGATTCGGGATCGAGGGAATTCTCGTGCTCCACGAATGAGGGATCGAGTCCCCGGCATGTCCCGGTATGACCAGCGAACACGTCAACATACTCCCGAGGAGGCTTATCAGTGGCTTCTTTTCTCGCATCGGCGAAGAAACCGCCCACTTGTGTCTCTTTAGGCTCTTGACCGACCCCAGTGTTCACTTTGGTCATAACCTCTTCGGCAGGCTTGGGCCTGGTTGTCCTCTTGGTCAACTACACGCTCGAGAACTTCTTTAATGTATTGTTCGTTTAATGTGTCTCGCTTCTTTATCAATTGAATTATTAACGTCTTTTAAGTTGTTTGTTAACTTATCGCTTGTTAAAGTGGCAATGAGAGGATACTCCGAAAGGTCGACTTTTCATTAAACAAGAACGGGAATACATGATTGGCTACAACATTATAGTCCTCCTGGGCGTAAGGCCGTTGGATGACTCAGGACTCGGACTCGACAAGGACTCGACTCGCAGGGTTTGAGACCGGGTTTAGTGGAGATGTGGGTGCGGGCCCGCCTTTGTCTTCCACTCCCGCCCGGCTTGCCCTTGGTCCGGTGAAAGTTACCCAATTCTTCAGTGGCATTGCTTTGGATGCTTGAGGAGGGTGCGGGGATCGAGAGGCTTGGCTCCCGCCGTCCCTATCATGGCGATCATGCCGTTGCCTGAGCCCCGCCGATCAAGTTGGGCAACTCCATGACTTCTTCAAACAGACTCTCGTAGGCTGGTCCACCGAGAGCGTCTTCTATGAATTCCCGGTTCCTTCGCTTTGGACTTACCGTCTCGAATGTGGCCTCGGCGGCTGATCCGAACAACTTGTTTCCCACGGAGAGTACCTTGAGTTGCTCCTCCAAGTCTCGAGATTCCCTTGAATGTGTACTCATGCCGGACCGTGGTGGCGCTTGGTCCAGTGTAGAGCCGTGATGTCGAGGAACGCTCCTTATCGGATTAGCTTTGAGTCCTCTCAAACGCTTGAGGTCCCGTGCTAGCCGTTCCATTCTTCCCGTAGTCTTGGTGCCGACTATTCCCGCTTCTTTCTCATCTTCATCAGTTCCACTTGTCGGTCCCCTCGATTCTGCTTTGTCCGGTTGTCGGTCCCCTCGCCCGCCGTCGGCCCTTGTCCGGTCCCCTCGATTCTGCATCGGTTCCCTTGGTGAAGTAATGAGCGAGGTCAAAGCTGTAAGGTCGGAGATTGGGTGTGCCGTCGGAGGTTCCCCTTTGCGGGCTGCGCCTTGATGCGGGCGAGCCTTTTGTCTTTCTTGATGTCGGCCCGGTGTTGGCACGTAGCCAAGCCCTGGACCGTGGTGTGGTCCTTGACTTCAATAACTTGGTGTTGGCCTTGCAGCCTTTTGCCGAGCCCCCGCCTGGGATGAAGTTTATGAGTTTCATCATCCTCATGGTAGGAGGAATCTGATCGTGAGACAGTGGAAGGTCCACGTTGCATATTTGGATCTTGGAGGTCTCCAGAGTGAATCCAGTTAATGGCATGTCGTCATTATGCTTGATTTCCAACACTGGAATGTCGTTGGTGCTGGTCCCCTCGGTGGTGACGCTGTCGCCGTAGACTGTGGTTAGCTCGTTGCCTTGCATGAACTTGAGGCACTGGTGAAGGGTGGATGCCACGCCATTGATTTGATGCATCCAAGAACGCCCCAGGATGGCTGTGAAAGTGATTGGAATGTCCAACACTTGGAATTCAGTGGGGATCACCCGCTTGCCGAACCAGATGTTGAGAGTAGCAACCCCGAGAACTGTACGGGAAGTAGAGTCATAGGCCTTGACAGTGTGGACTGAAGGCTTAAGATCTGTGGGCTTGATATCAAGCAGGTTCATCATCTTGGCGGGCAAGACATTCATTCCGGAACCTTCGTCTACCAGTACACGGGGAAGGTGACGCTCGTCCAGCTGAACCGTGATGTGGAGCGGCTCAATGTGATCAGCTTCAAATTTTGGAAGGTCCAAATCGCGAAGGTGATAATGTTGCCATAGTGGATGTTGTCGATCATCTGGATTACTTCTTCTGGAGTTGCGTCCATGGGGACCATGGTGCGGGCCAAACTTTCCTCTAGCTTGAGCTTGTGAGGGTATGAGGATGTGAGCAGGGACCGAAGGGAAATGTTCGCCTAGGTCTGCTTGAGCTGAGTGAGGATCGGGTCCTCTTTCAAGGAACTTGCGTCTTCGGGCTGGCCGGATTGCAATTCTGGCTCTGTCGGCTTTTTGGTGGCCTTAGGTGGTAATGCATGGATTTGACCCGATCGGGTTAGAACGCTGACATCAAGTTTGGTCCCTTCTGAACAGGCTGCTCTGAGTTGAGCCATAGTTAGAGGAGGATTCCTCGTGGCATAGGGCCATATGTCTTCCCTCAACTCATTGATTGTGGATGAATTCCAGAGAGCTTCGGCAGCTTGACGGATTCTGTCCCAGGATACTGGCTTGGATGCCTCTGCGGGGAGGTAGCCTACGGTTTGACGCAGTTGTTCGAATGTCGTGCACAAATGATGCCGCTCGACCGACGTGCGTTGCGACCTCCGGGGAGGTTGGAGAGTTCTCGGCTCAAGCGAACGGTCTCCTTGATCTCTTCACGGTATATCGCGTTCCTTTCCTTTTGCCGAGCATACTCGGGCATTCTGGAGTTGGGTCCGGCGATACTCGTGATTTGCTAGTTTTCCTCCACTCGGGCCCAGGATCAACCTTCTTGCGGCGGAGCTCGCGTCGAGAGTTAGTGCCTGCGTTTCTTCCCATGTGAGAATAGCCAGTGCTTCTTTGAACTGTGTGCGGCAGTCTAGGTAAACCTCCATCGGGGAGAGTTTTCTCCTCTGCTTTATCTGAGTGGCGGGTATGTCGGAAGGTGAGTACACGGCTTCCCGAACATCGGCCCATGTGACTGGTTGCTGTCCCAGTTGATCATTTCTGTAAACAAATGCCGTAGACTGTGGAATTTCCCTGAGTAGTTGCTCGAGACGAATTTCCATCCTCCTCCTGTTTTTAAATAGACCTTCCTCCCTGAGTTGGCCTTTCAATTTGAGTGCGGCAATGATCCGTTCCCATCCTCCCAGGACCCTTGGGAGTCCGGTTTTGTTGACTTCATGCCCGGCTTGGAAAAGAATGGTTTCATCGTCTTCATCGTCGCTTTCACAGAGAACTTGCTTTCCTCGGGAAGGTAAGCGCTGGGATTCGTTCTGCTGTGTCGTTCCATCTCCTAGGTCATTGGGACCGTTGACCACCCTTGCCTGGCAGAGGGGGTTGGATGAGAACAGACGGTAGTCAGGGAAGTTGCCATGAGCAAAACTCTTGAGGTCGAACTGGTCTAGAGTGGCCTCTAGCTTTCTGTCTGAAGCCGCTGTGACACTTTAAGGGCTTGGTCCCTATAGGTCTTTCGAGCTTGGTCTTCGTCCCAAAGACGACTTTCTTGAGCGGCTAGTTCCATGAGAGCTTTCCTTGCGAGACCTAGGCGCCTCCGTAGGTGCGCATCGTCTGGCTAGTGTCCAGAACCGTGATTACATTCAAATCGCCGAATGGCGGGAACACTTGGATTACATTGACGAAGGAAGTCAGACTGGGACATTCCATGCGGCCTTCCTTAATCTCGATCACCAAGAAGTTTGCCCATATCTGCTTGATTGACCCCACGGGGGTATTGAATTCTGCAATGTTGACGGTCTCGTGATCTCGCTCGATCGCCAAGTCTATCAAAGCTAGCAGTCGACTGGCAGGATGTCTGAATCCGGGGCCGTGACGGCTGGGAGCAGAATCGAACTGGAGCATGTTGATGCTGAGGTGGTCATTTCCTATGTCGGAAGCTGACTCTGCCTTGCGGGGAAAACTTTCACAGATGTTTTCGGGGTGGCTGCCGGAAGCATTCCCGAGGTCGATCTGACTTGTAGCAGGGTGAGGAGCTTGGTCTCCTTCGCTGTTGCCCTTGGCCTTGGCGGCGTTTGAGGGTATAAGCTTGACTGACGGCACGGGCCGGTTGCCACTGGGGCTGGTACTCGGAAGTAAGGATGAGCTCTGAGCTCGCTTGGCCAATGCCTCGTTTACCATGAGCAGGCAGTCATCGAGGGTGACCTTGGTGTTGCAGAATCTGATAACAAGGACGGGATCCTTGG
Source organism: Adenophora triphylla var. japonica (assembly GCA_022495995.1). NCBI lineage: Eukaryota > Viridiplantae > Streptophyta > Magnoliopsida > Asterales > Campanulaceae > Adenophora > Adenophora triphylla. The sequence continues at coordinate 72,195 of JAFEMH010002527.1, read as the reverse complement.
CTTCATCAGGATATCTGGAATAGATGATATTGACGAAGTCGTCGTCCTTTACTTGATCAGAGGGATTCCTCGTTGCGTGAATCACGTGCTTCCAATTATCGGATAGCTGCCCGTACTGGACATTGAGCTTGACAATTTCCATGGTATTGGAACCTTGGTCGTAGGTGACCTGATCGGAAGGAGTTCCGTCCTCAAAACTGAGCATGTGAATGCAGAGGTCTGCTTGCGGGTCTGCCGCGTCTTCGACTCCGGAGAGTCCAGATTCATCGTCATCTGATCGCTCAATCCAGGTGTAGGGACGTATTGCGTCCGGTTGCGTTGTTGGAGCAGCTAGGAAAACATCATGCTCTTCGTTGGAGAAGAGGGGTGCAGCGGGTAGTTCCTCGTGGAGGACATCCCATACGACTTCCATGCATTCATCACGAGAATGGCGGTGCTTGTTGACCTTTATCACAAAGATCTCTTCGCCTGGCGGGGCCAGAGAGTTGGTTTGGAGAATGCTGACGAATCTCCGATTGGAGACTGGGGGTTTACGTGCCCTTATCATGGCGATGTTCAGCGTTTCCTTCCAATCTGCCTCCAAATGTTGGAAACGACAGTTGAACTTGATGTATCGGACTCGCCTGTGGTCCGCCTCGCCGAGTACGTTTACATAGTTTGCATCTCCGACTCGAGGATTCTCACGAGATTTGGCTCCCGATAGTCCTCGGTTGGGATTCGGGCGGAGGTAACCCCGGTGCCTGAGTGCGGACACGCTTGGCTACTGTCTCGGCTTCGTTTCCTATAAGGAAACTATCCCCTCGGATGACTTCAAGATCTCCCTGCCGGTTAATGAACTTGACGCACTGATGGAGAGTGGAAGCTATGGCTTTCATGTGGTGTAGCCAAGGGCGTCCCAAAAGAGCGGTGAACTCGGATGGAATGTCCATCATGTGGAATTTTGCTGGCACCATTTGGGTTTCGAACCAGAGTTCCAGAGTCACTGTCCCCAGGATGGGACGAGACGAGTTGTCGTAGGCCTTGATAGTCCGAGCTGACGGAATCAGGTGGCTTTCATGGATGCGGAGAGCTCGCATCATGCTGAGAGGGAGGACATTAACGGCTGACCCGTTATCTACCAATACTCCGGGGAGTGATATGGTGTTGAGTTTGAGAGTGATGTACAGAGCTTCGTTGTGCCCCGAGGCATCTCTCGGTAGGTCTTCGTCACAGAACGTGATCATACTGCCATACAAACGGGAGTCGTAGATCTCGTCTCTATCCGTAGAAGGAGAGTCATCCATCCATCCGTTTCCTGTCTTCCTCTTGCGAGGTAAAGCCTTTGCTGGAACCTCAGGAGTGTGTTGAGGCTGCCTGTGGCGGTTGCCGCCCTTGGTTAGCACATTGATCGAGTGCGATTGCCAAGCTGACCTTGATCTTCCTTTGCCGGTTCGAGCTCGGAAGCTGGACAAATTGAATCTTGGCTGATCCCGCGGGGGGTTAGGCTTCGGGCGATAAGATTACCGAGATCCGAGGTATTCCGGTGTCCTGTGGTCCGACTGGTTTGAGCTGGACTTTTCGGCTTTCCCACCCCTGTCTGCTCTAAAGCCGCATGGCCCGGAGGCAAAGAGGACTGGCCGGAGTACAAGACGTAGTAGTCGAACCTCCCGGAAGGTTCTCCGAAGTGTACCTACACTAGTGTCCCCGGCTTCGTATCTTTCTCTCGATTCTTTGTTGAGAGGATTTCTTCTTTTGTTTTCTCGAAGGATTGCTCGGACGGTTTCTCGAGACTCGTACTCCAGGCGGCGTGAGCGATCGCAAACATCGTAGCCGATGTGGACATTAGAGGAGGATCCAGTGAAAGAGGCGGAGAAACTGGTTCTGTGGCACTCTTCTTGGGCACCCACTCAATGGAATTCACGCCGTTATTGTTTGGAAAGGGGTTCCCGATCGTATTGGGCCCACGGGGCACTCTAACTTGCCTTCTTCTATCAAGTTACGGATTTCGTATCGTAACCCCAAACAATTGTCGGTGGTATGGCCGTGATCTCGATGGAAGGCGCAAAGTATTTGCTCTTGTCCGCATTGGCTACGGGAATTTTAGGTTTATAATTGGCAACGGGCTTAAGGAGACCCTCCTTGATTAGCCCTTCCAAAGCATCTTGCTCGGTGGCATGTCCAACTTGTCGAAGTGTACGGCAGCCGCTTCGAGTAGAATTGTTGCTTTGTGGGACCGGGTTTCGTTACCCGACCGTTGTCCCCGATGGACGTAGTTGACGGACGTATCTTTCCCTTTGTCGGGGCCGGTGCGGGATTGAATGCAATTGTTGAGCGGTATACGTATGGGTGTGCAAGAGCCAACTTTTCCTTGAGATCCTTATCGAATTGTGAGCCGGCATTGACCATGGCCCGGAGATCGGGGAAGAAATTGTGATCGATGAGAGTTACCGATGGACGGTCTTAACGGGACTTGAAGATCCGCATACTGTTCGTCTTTGGAGAGTGGCTCCATGATCTCGGAGAGTTTCGGCTCCATCTCTTTTAGAATTCCCCAACACTTTCATCCGCTTTCGCTCGGTGGTGATTAAGTCCTCGCAACTTGTTTCCCACTCTAAGTTGGATCTGTGCCGTTCCAGAAGATGTTACCGATTTGTTCCCAGTGTGTGGCGATCCGAAGGTTTGACCCTCGAAACCATCGTAACGCCGAACTTTTGAGCGTATCTTTGGAAGTGGTCGGCCATTTGCTGGAGGGTTGCTCCTTTTGCTCTCATGCCGAGAACGTAAGTGTCGACGTGCGTTTGAGGACATTCGGTTCCATCGAATCGGTCCATCTCCGGCATTACCGAACTTGGCGGGGAGAGGCGTGACCATTCCCGAATACGTGGATTTAAACGTTTCTGCTTTGAGCGCTCATGGTGGCTTTCAGGTCTTTCATCCGCTCGACCATCCAGGCTAAGGTTGGGTCCAGGTGGTGGACCGTGAGGCTCGGCGCCGGGTGCTACCACGTGAGCGGTAGTGATTGGAGGTGGAAGGCTTGGTATATGAGAATATAAGAGAGCCTTTTTCGAACTGTATCGGGGTTTGTCCCCGGTGTTTAGGATTCATGTATAGGCAGGGACGAACCCGGGAGGGTATTGAGGATATTGGCATCCTGAGATGGTCCAGCCGGTGCGCCGGTGATATTGAGTGATGGGCGTAGCACCGAGCCGACCAAAATTGACAGGGTTGCCCCGAGAGGTGGCAACATGGAGCCTAGGTCGGCCGTTTCCTTGGTTGGAAGGCATCCCGTAAGTTGGCGGGGAGGAACCTGATTGAAGGTTTGGTGAACTGGTTTCGGGAATCGTCATCCTCGACCAGGACAAAAGTACCGTCTGGCAGGGGATAGCCGCTATACCACGCTCATTCAGAAGCCGTACCACAAAATTCTCGTGATCTTCTTCGCCTCTTGTGAACCTCACAAGCCCGGATGGCTTCTTCCAATGTCATATCTCATTACCGGTGGCGGGGTCCTTCCCCGTCACGATTTCTCGGTGAGCTAGACATGTCGGAAATCAGTCGAGGGAACCGAGGGAACCGAAGAAGCTGTCCGACGCCGCCGTTACGTGATTACGCAAGGCGCTGACCCGGAAATCTGAACCACTTTCTGCTCGCTGCAGGGAACGAAAGGAAGGGTTTAGGCTTCGGAAAAGGGTATTTGGCTCATGGTTTTCGGGCTTGTGCAATGTGCAGTTACCGATTAATGTTTACTTAAAGAACGTTTTCTCAGAGTCCTAATTGGTTGGAAAAGAGAGTGTCTTCTTTTTCGCAACTAATCCTAGAGCTCTAATCAGTGGATCTCGTCACTACGCTTATAAGCCCCTCGTTTCCATTGTAGATCATCTTTCTCAGGACGGACTATCCCGAGCGAGGTCTGATAAGGCAAGCGAGTTCCACCGACAAAGGAAAAAGTGAACTTAAGGCTAGCTGATCACGCAAACTTTCAACGTGTGTGACGTACGGGCAACGGTCGAAGTCAACGTCCTTAAGTTAAGGCGGGGATCGTGCCAAAATTTGGGCATGACCTCTCCTGACTCGCTTGTGCGAGAGACCTTTAGCTTTTTAGCGTTGGCCAAGTTGTGGCTGGTGTGAATGTGGTGCCCAAATTTTTGTTGGATTCACGCGAGTTTGAAGACATCCGGTTTAATTTGAAAAACGGAGTCGCCACGCCATTTTGATTACCTCAAAACTTTGAAAAAAAGGTTTTTACTTGGGTTCGGAGGTTAAGTTACCCCTTGGGAAGAACGTTTGGCGTTCACCCAAAGTGCCTTGCCGGAGCAAGTCTCCCAAGATTTCAGTAATCGTGCTTGCTTGCGTGCTTTCTTGTGTGCATGTGTTTGAGAAAAAGGGGGGAATGTCCCAAGTTGTCTTCCGGACGTACAAACCATTTGTTGGTTGTCGCTCGGGATTCCTTGGAATTTTATGTATTTGGGATTATGATCCCGTCCTCATCTTATGACTTGTGATCATCGCATTTTAACCTCGGGACCCTCGGGACTTGCGTGATCGAGAGAATGACTCTCTTTTGGTCAAAGATGAGGTTCTTTAGAAAAGGAGGGTCCTTAGCCCATCAATCCTACGCTTTAAGACGGCCGAGCTCATATAGATGCTTCATACTCTTTCTTAAGCGGTAATCGGAGATATAGGGTTCAAGGTGTCCCTTTCTAAAGAGATATGGAACCTTTAATGGAAGGAACGATGTAAAGATAGGATCTTTTACACCGGTCCATTCCTAGGTTGTTAATGGGGGAATGGGGGAAATGTATGTAAAAATGAATCTTTAATGAAAAGATGACATTTTTGGGTTGCAAATGATGCACTTAGTTTAAAGAAATAATCTTTATTGCAAATGATGCATAAAGATTTGATTTTTATGCAAATGATGCATTTTTGTTGAAGAAATTGGCATTCATTATGCAAATGATGCATAAAGATTGCATTTTGAAAAGCATATGATGCTAGTTTATGGTAAAGACATGGTCTTTAAAGCAAATGATGCTTGAACAAGGGATTTTGGATGCAAATGATGCATTTTGATTGAAAAGATTTGATTTTTATGCAAAGGATGCATTTTTATTGAAAAAGATTGTATTTTTATATGCAAAGGATGCATAAAGATGACATTTTTATTTGAAAATGGGGGTTTTAGGTGCAAAGGATGCACCTTTATGGGAAAAGACTACATTTTTATGACAAATGATGTCTAATGCATGCCAAAGGGGAAGGGGGAATATAAAGATAGGATCTTTAATCTACCAAGTCCCAAGCAATATAAAGACAATGCAATGAGCAAATTATAAAGCAATTAGGATGCAAAGGTAGGGCGTGCGAGGTTACCAATAGCTTCCTTCTTCTTTGGTCGGAGCTAGGAGGAGAGGTTGGTCTTGGATCTTCAAGGAGGAGGGAGGGAGCTTCTTGGCCTTCTTCTTCACCTTCTTGAGCTTCCAAAGCAGATTCTTCACGTATTTGGAGTGTTTGTGGGTGATTTGCTATGGATTGTGTGTGTTGAAATGGGTAGAGGAGGGCTCTATTTATAGGCAGTCTGGATAAGGCTAATGAAGCCGTGCGGCTAGGGACAGCGAGCTAATGCAGCCGTGCGGCATTATCCATTGTGACTCAACATTTCTAGAACCATGCAAGGTGGCAAATTCTAGAACCCTCTTCCTAATTAAGAAAAACGTGTTTCTTAATTAGGAAGGCTCCCTTCAGCCCTTAATTTAATTTGTGACTGTTCTAGAACATTTCCTAACACTAGGAAGGTCCGGGAATTACCGGGAAACTTACCGAAATTGCCGGGAAATTTAACCTAAGGCATGAGCGATTTGGGTACTTACAGAAGCCCTCGGCAACGTCACTTGCAAGGCGAGTGGGGTTGTCGATAGAAAAGGATCCGATCTCGGCAAATGCCGAGACGGATTGGGTGACCAAGGTGGTCGAGTGGCCGAACCTCTCGGAAGGCTACCTACGTATCCTGAGGAATCAAGCCAGCCGTAGTTCGGAATTAGGATCCGCCGGGAGGAAGAAGAGAAACCGGTCTCTTGGCCGGGGAAATAGAAGAGAAAATGACCTAGGAGGTCAAGCAATTGATCCTACCGGGGATATGCTAGGAGTGACCAAGGTGGTCGGATATCCGAACCTCTATGAGGGGCCGCTTTATCACCGAGGAGTGACAAAGAAACAAAGGGTGACCAAAGTGGTCGAATGGCTGGACCTTTTATAAAAGGCTACCTACGTATCCTGAGGAATCAAGCCTTGATCGTAGTTCAAGCATCACTAGATAGTTAGGAACGATGTCTAGGATTCTTGAGATTTTGACAATTAATGGAGGCTGTCACCTGATTGACAATTACTGGAGGATGTCACCTGATTGACAATTACTGGAGGATGTCACCTGATTGAAACTAGAGCTTACGTCACTGTCGAGTGGATAGAGGTAGCTAGAGTTTGGTGAACTTGAGCATACGTCTCAATCTCTTTCGAATCAGAGATATGGGTTGCCAAAGCTAGAATGATTTAAGCATACGTCTCAATCTCTTTCGAATCAGAGATATGGGTTGCCAATGACTTGAGCATACGTCTCAATCTCTTTCGAATCAGAGATATGGGTTGCCAATGACTTGAGCATACGTCTCAATCTCTTTCGAATCAGAGATATGGGTTGCCAAAGCTAGAATGATTTAAGCGTACGTCTCAATCTCTTTCGAATCAGAGATATGGGTTGCCAATGACTTGAGCATACGTCTCTATTCATGACAGAGGTAGCTTAAGTTGAGGAAAACTTGAGCGTACGTCACTATTCGGGATAGAGGTAGCTTAAGTTGAGGAAAACTTGAGCGTACGTCACTATTCGGGATAGAGGTAGCTTAAGTTGAGAGAAACTTGAGCGTACGTCACTATTCGGGATAGAGGTAGCTTAAGTTAAGAGAACTTAGCATACGTCACTATTCGGGATAGAGGTAGCTTAAGTTGAGAGAAACTTGAGCGTACGTCACTATTCGGGATAGAGGTAGCTTAAGTTAAGAGAACTTAGCATACGTCACTATTCGGGATAGAGGTAGCTTAAGTTGAGAGAAACTTGACAATTCGGAGGTTGTCACCTAGCGTTATCCCGTTATAACGGAATTAACGGAGGCGACTGGGAAGAAAGCTTAATTGCTTCAGAAATAAGGGATATTTTCTGAAGAAGATGTTATCTTGGTTAAAAGATAACGGAAATTGCATGCCCAAGTGGAAGGTCCAGGGGCAGGATTGTAATTTCTGCTCAGAGCGAATGAAGCCGCCCGGCATGAGATGGAGAAAAAGGAGCCGTACGGCTAGAGACCTGTTTTTTACAGATTATTTAAAACAGGTTTGAACGGGCATTGGGCATTATTGCCGCCCAAGAACTGCCGAGGAAGAGAGAGGAGAAGGGAGAGAAATTTTGAAATTCTTTCAATTCCCTTTGGCTCTACTGATTTGGAATGGATCCGGAGGGGAACCCAATGCCGAGGCAAGCTAGAAGGAACATCTCCGCGGCTGCGAGAAGGAGGAGGAAGGAGCTTGTTCGGACGGAGAGGAAGTATGACTTCCTTACGCCTCCATCGGAGCTCTATCCGGGGAGAAGGGAGCATAAATCAACGAACCCTCGATCGGTTGGGGTAAGCATTCTCATTTTGCTCAAATCCATCGATTTTGATTGAATTTTGAATGATTTAGGGCTTGACCCGAATTTTAGGAATTTCCTAGGATTTTTCTAGGATTTTTGAATGATTTTGAGATGCATGAACAACCTATGAGGCTAAGAATATGCATGTGCAATTTATTTGATGAAAATTATGAGAATGACTCACTTTTTTCTCGCAAATAAAGTAAGAATGAGAAAAGTGTCTAAAGTGAGACGGAGTTCTTGCATGTGCTAGAACTAGGTCAAGATTTTGAGAAAACGTGATTTTGGAAGATGAAAAGGATTCATGCATGCCATTTTTTGAAAGAATAATGCTTATGTGCAAAGAATTGTGAAAATTATGATTTTGTGCCTTAGGAAAGCAACGTGCTTAAAATGACGTGTTTCAAATGATGAAAGTCACGTTTTTGATGCAAAAGATGTTAAAAAGACTTGTATGAATGCTTTTCTTTTGAAAAAATATGTGCGCTTTTGTGACTATATGCATGCTTTTGAAATGAGATGAAGGACTGACACTTCTTTTTTGATGTGCTTGTCTACAGGAGAACAAGTCTAGGGGACCATCTGAGATAGCAGTGAATCTTTGGCAGAGGATGCCGGATTTTGAGAAGAATGGGGTGAACCCTAAAGAGTTGGTGAGGGCTACCGGTCTGGACGCGTTTGTGGAGGCCATCGGCACGGGAATTCACATCACCTCAAAGAGCAAGGGCCTGGTTCAGGCTCTTTCTGAGTTTTGGTGGGACTCTACTCATAGTTTCCACTTGAGCTGGGGAGAGCTTACTGTGACTCCTACCGATTTTACGCCGACATCGGCTCGCAGCTTCACCGGGAGGCCCGTGACTTGGAGAGACCACATTACGCCCGAGGAGTTCCGAGCTTTGGTTGGATTTGAGCCGATTCCCAAGGGATTGGGTATGGAGACGAGGAATGTCGAGGTGGCACCGTAACCGCATGCGGGACTTTGCCGGTAGTGACGTGATCGCCCACCACTGGTTAGAGCTTTCGTGTGGTTGATGCCGTCGGGCCACTATCTTTGCTAATTCTCGGGACGCTAGCCATGACTCTGCCTCCTTGACTCTTTGGTTGATGTGGATGGGATAGGGACGGTCTCTTGGGGAGAGGCCGGATTGGCCGAGTTATACTTCTCTCTGGACATGTACAAATAAACAAAGCCGCTTCTATGGATCGCTTCTCATTTGCCCTCGAGGTAGCCTCTCTTTCTCTTCTTTTCTTTTTCGTCTTGAGACTTCTTATGAGAAAAATGACCTTTTTGATGTTTTTGAACATGCAGCCCGGTTTTGCGAGGTGATCGGGTTCTTTCCTTGAAACCAGCAGAGTGATATCACCATTTTCCCCGCGATGGTTCGCCGGAGGGGAGATGTGAGGGATAGGTTCACGGGGAAGACCCGGATCACTTTCGACTACAAGATGGTGAAGCCCGTGCTCAATAAGGATGGACCGGATGGAGTGGACTTCTACCCCGGGGCGTATCCGGAGATTTTGCCGGGAGATGCTATTGAGGTGACAAGGCAGCAGGAGGTGGCTCACTGGGCCGACTTGCGACATCATATATCTCGGGGACCGTTTTTCGAGGCAAAGCATGGTCATGTCCCTCCATTGACGCCATTACTCCACACGATCCTCCAAGACGGATGCCGCAGCCTGTGGACTCGGCAGCGGATGAGATTGAGAGGTACCAGTGGAGGTATAGTCGCGGAGGAGTATTTTGACATGGGTACCCCTACGCCGTGTTTGTGGAGCAGCCGCCCGAGGACGCCACGTAAGCCGACGAAGCCGGCGGTCACTGTGTGGATACGGGGAGGATGAGCCTATCGACCCGCCTATCCCTCCCGCACACCTCTCATACGTCGTACACGGAGTACCGAGGAGGATGAGGATTCCCGTCCCTCGACACGAGGGAGCCCCAAGATACCCCGCCACCCGATAGCACCGTGAGTATACTCTTAGGGTCTTATTCCCTTTTAGCTTTCGCATTTTCTGTTTTTGCAATTTTCTCGAGATTTTTCTCGAGATTTTCTCGAGATTTTCTTTTCTTTTCTCAGTGTCCAGCTCGCACCTATGACAGTTGGTCAAAGTAACAGGGCCGGAAAGACGTGTGCCGATCCTTAGTCAAGAAGCCGGCTCGCGCTACTAAAGCGTCAACAAGCGTGCAGGAGCTCGTGCGCAAAAGGAGGCATGTCGGGGCGCAAAGCATCCTCTTCCTCGGCTTCGGAGTATTCATCCAAAGGCCAGGCCTCGTGGGCGAGGTCCTAATGCCGATATCTTGGAGCAACCGGCGGAGTACGAGCACGACAACATCCCTCTTTCCGATGCGAGCGACTGTGAGGACGTGATGAGAGAGCCTAGCGTCTATGAGCTGAGCAGTGATGAGGAGGAAGAAGAATCTGAGGCCTAGGGGGTCTCTAGAGTAGATTTGGAACAAAACAAACAATGAACACTTTTTATGCACAACTTGTTTATTTTTTGCTTTATTTTGGCGCCGATGGGGCGAAGACATTGTATTTACGCTTTATTTACTTTTCTAATTTATGCTTTTTCAATTTGCATATTATCTCGAGCCTCTGGGGCGATTTTTTTGCTTGGAATCTGAAACCGGGCCAAAATGATTTATAATGGTGTATAAATGCTTGGGTGGCTTCGGATATGTTTTTGTACAGTTTTGGTTGAGAAAGTGGGGTGAAAACTCCCTTGGGCAGCAACTTTGGTTGCCGCAGAATTTTTTTCTCGCAGAGGGCTAATGTAGCCGTGCGGATAGGTCTCTGGGCAAATGAAGCCGTGCGGCCTGCGCCCGTCTCGAACCGGTTATTTTCTCGAATAAAAGCAAGGCTTGGCCATTTCATTTCATTTTCACTCTAGACTTGTCCCGATTGTTCCCAGAGCACATTTTGGACCTAAAAGCACCATCTTTGATCACTTTTACGATGGAGAGGCCCGTTAGACTACAAAGGGGGAAGAGAGACCATTTTCTCGTCCGGTCTTCAATCTTGGGCGAGACATAACTTCCAAAATCACAAGGGGCTGCTTGATTCTTCCTTCAAGATCAAGTCTTTATGGCATTTGAGGGATCTCCCGCCCGATTGGGACCTATTGAGAGCCGCAGCAAAGTTCTGGGACGTCCGGAGACATGTTTATCGTTTTCTTACAACGAAATCGTCCCAACGCACGAAGACTTCAGAGCCTTGATTGGGGGTCCCGAGACCGAGGCTATATCTATTCCGCCGATCGGAGACGTGCCGGTGGCGGTAAAGCTTGCATCTTTTCTCGCAGATTCCTCTCGGGAGAGGCCGAGGAGATGATGGTAGCTTCGGACAGATTGACCTTTCCGAGATCCCGGCAAGTTTGGATCTCCGCCTATGGCCGCTACCATGGTGGCTATGGACGCATTTATCCTTTGCGTCTTTTCGTTCGTTTACCGCCGAGTCCGTGGGGATTTGTCACGGTGGTCTCCTCGGACATGGTCGAGATCGTGTGGCCGGGAAGGATATCGTCCCACCGGTTTTGGGGGAGACTTTGCATGGGATCGACAGATGGCTCTGGGAGACCATTTCATGAGGTCCGGGAGTCCGGCTATGTTGACTTTGTGGGTCAGCAGGAGAGGCTCGGGGCTTTGCCCGGGGCTTTGCCGACTCAGTGCCCTTGGGTGATTTCTGAGAGGTGCACCTAGGCAACAGGAACAGGTAGCCGGGAGCCGATGATGGCTAGGCTATCCACTTCTGACATCCGTTGGTGGATACCACACCGGAGGTTGCATCACTGTGAGGATATTTCAGGAGTCTTATGTTGTGAGGGTTCCGTGATTCTCGCCGGTCATCCTTCTACATACCCCGCTTGGTATCCAGCAGCTTGGGGCTTTACAGAGCCTTTGAGTGACTCGGGAGGACATCCGGACCATGGAGGTGATGTCTCTAGACATGAGGGACCCAAATGCCTTCACTTTTTTTCTCGAGGGCTTGGACATACACCGCTTTCCCACCCAGTGGCTATCTTTAGGAGCAGGAAGAGCACGATCTTGACCACCGTCTACTTGGACTCGGTACGAGAGGGAGATGGGAGCGACTCAGTTATCTTGGAGGATAGACGCCGAGTTTTATTGGGCCGACCACGACTCGAGTAGGACTCGAGGGAGACCGAGGCTAAGGCGAGTTGCCATAACCAATCGTGTGACTTGGTCGTGGACATGGAGGCTCGGTACAAGAGGTTGTCCGAGGTTGCTCATTTGACCGAGTCTCGCAGGGAGGAGATACGGACTCGTGCTCGTATAGAGAGAGCGCTTATTGACACGGGGTTGGTAGAGGCTCCAGTGAGGATACCAGAGGTCGGGATGAGGGATACCGACATTATTGAGAAGAAAAGGAAGACGACTCGACGAGGCTGAGGAAAAGGGAAGAAGACTCAAGAAGACTTAGCGAATGACGACCGACAAGTCTTTTCTCAAGATCCTCTTATTGCCATTTGCAAACACATTAGTTTATTTAGGCATTTTATTGTATTTTAGATCTTTTAGGTGTTAGCAGAGTCAAGAGGTAGACCGTGCTTGAACTCATCAAGAAATTTTTGACTTGTAATGAACAAGAAATATTATTTTAGAAATTAATCAAGACATGTTTCATGGAAATTCAAATGTCTTATTACTTGGGACCCGTTTTATGAAAAACCGAAATACCCTTTTATTTATTGCTAAGGACGCACTTTATGGAAGCTTTATTGCCCTTTTTTATTGTTTAGACCGAACCATATATGGCCGCCACGTTCCCCTTTACAAGAAAGGCTAAGGGGCTCAGTCTTCGTAGTTCATTCGGTGAACTAACAAAACTAAGTCTCTTTTTTTTTTTTTTTCTCGTGCAACCCCGTTTTTTGCCTAGACCGCCCTTTTTGGGGTTTTTCAAATTTAGCCGGGTATTACTCTTTTTGCACTAAGATTTTTTTTTTTATATATTTTTTTATTTTTTATATTTTTTTTTTTCGTGCAACCCCGTTTTTGCCTAGACCGCCCTTTTGGGGTTTTTCAAATTTAGCCGGGTATTACTCTTTTTGCACTAAGATTTTTCTTTTTTTTTTTTTTATTAGACATAGTATCTTCTGAGTTTATCACCGCTGACCGGGTGGACAAAGGGATTGCCATCCAAGTCTCGCAAGCTTCATTGCTCCTCCCGACGCATCTTCTCGCACTACATAAGGGCCGATCCAAACGGGTTCCCATTTTCCTGTGGGTTGTCTCCGGGTAGGGGGCTTTACTTTCGCACTAAGTCACCCTCTTTGATGTTTCGGCTTTGACTTTCTTATCAAACGCTCCGCCATTCGCCCGGTAGGCTCGGGTGTGCTCCATGGCTTTGAGCCTTCTCTCATCGAGCAAGGCCAATTCATCATGCCGGCCGTAGCCATTCTACTTCGTTGACACCGTTTTCCAGAGGACCCTTAATGACGGGATTTCCAACTCCACCGGTAACACCGCTTCCATCCCGTAAGTTAGGCAAAAGGAGTTTCTCCCGTGGCCGTTTCCGACAGACGTTCGTAGCCCCAGAGTGCTAGGTGCAGCTTTTCGGGCCAATCACGACCACGGGTGGCCATCTTCCTGATGATCCGCTCGAGTGTCTTATTAGCAGCCTTCCACAGCTCCATTGGTCTCGAGGTCTGTACGGGGACGACTTGTGGCGAGTAACTCGAATTCTCGACAGCTAGCCTATCGCAGCCTCCTTCAAGTGTGACCCATTATCGAAATGATCTCTGCTGGGCACCCCATATCTCGCACATTATGTTTTCTTTGATGAACTCGGGCCACTTTTCTCGGAAGTGAGGACCTTGTAGGACTTGGCCTCTACCCACTTGGTGAAGTAGTCGATGGCTACCAACACGAACTCGTGCCCATTGCTTCCTCGTCGGGGCTATTTTCCCTATCACGTCAATGCCCCAAGTTGCAAACGGCCAAGGAGTCGCCATGCAAAGATGTGTCATGAGGTGGGAGATGGTTGAGGTTGGCAAACCGCCGGCACTTGTCGCAGTTCTGACGTGCCGGACGCAGCCGTCTCCATGGAGATCCAAGAGTAACCCATTCTCGAGGATCACTTGCATCGTGGCTCGGCATTCATGTGAGGACCGCAAGGACCATTGTGGACTTCTGGCCATCAACTCTCTCGGCTCTTTCTTGAGTGACACATAAGAGGAGTGGTCCTTGATAGCGTTTCTTGTACAAAGTTGCCTCCTAGATGACATAATGGGAGGCCAACCTTTTCGTGGCTCGCAAGCTTTTGGCTCGACACCTTCTTTTGGTCTACCTTCTTCGTCTCGAAAGCCGACTCTCCGTCTTTGAGGAATTGGTAACTGATTGTACCAAGGTTCCTTTATAGGCTCGGGTCCTGTGTCCACTTCACAAATGTAAGGCCGGGGCTTCTCTTCTACCCACTCAAGGGCTTTATGGCTTTTCCTGGGATCTCTACCAATGAGGCTAGAGTAGCTAGGGCATCTCGCGAACTGTTCTTTTCCCTAGGCAAGTAGTGGAAAGTCACTTCTCCGAACCGTCCACCAACTCCTCCATACGGGCATGATACCGTTGCATTAGGGTCCACGCCTTCCACTTGTTGGAGACTTGGTTGATGATCGTGGCCGAGTCTCCGTAAACTTCGAGCTCCTTGACATTTCTTTCTAAGGCAGCCTCCAAACCAAAGAATGCAGCTTCATACTCGGCGACATTGTTCGTGGCAGAAAGTTCAACTTGAGGGCTATGGGGGTATGCTCATCTTTCGGATCGACCAATAGCATTCCTACACCATTTCCTCTTTTTGTTAGCGGCTCCGTCAAAGAACAATTGCCATCTATTCTCGTGCTCAACCGCAAAGATCCCTTCATCTCGGGAATTGGGGTTCGTGCCCTCTCGTCTTCATTATCGGGGAAGTTCGCCAGTGTGATCTCGACAATGCTTGACCCTCGATGGCCTTTCTCGGTCACATAGTTGATGTCGTATTCTCGCCAAGAAGAAGGACCACTTCGCTAAACGCATCGAGAGGGAAGGCTTGTCAAAGATGTACTTGATGGGGTCCATTTTCGAGACCAAATTCACAGTGGTGGGCTTCGCATATAATGCTTCAATTTGCCGACTACCTGCACTCGCCCCGCATGTGTCTTTTCACATGCCGAGTAATTGAGCTCACTCCCCGTAGCTTCCGCCGACAAAGTAAATGGCGTTTTCTACCCGAGAGTCTTTCTTTTCCCGAGCAAGCATAGCCCCAACCGCCGTGTTCATGATAAAGTGAGATAGAGCAAGAGGCTTCGTCTATGTGGGGGCATAGTACCGGGGATGTACTAAGTATGCCTTGATCTCGGTCAAAGGCATCTTGGCATTCTTCGGTCCATTCTCAGGTCCACATTCTTCTTCATGAGCTTGAAGATGGGCTCGCACATAGTGGTCAACCGATTGACGAAACGGCCGATGTACCGCAATTTACCCATGAAGCTCTTGACTTCGTCCTGGGTTTGAGGTGGCCTCATATCCATGATGGCTTTGATCTTTCTGGGGTCAACTTCTATACCTCGCTTCCGTGACCATATACCCAAGCACTTTTCCCCTTGTCACTCCGAAGGTGCATTTGTGTGGTTTAGTCTCATGGAATGCCGTCTCAACCTCTCAAAGAATTTTCGTAGGTCAACAAAGTGTCGCCCACCCTCTCCTTTGGAGTGGATTATCATATCATCTACGTAGACCTCAATCTCCTTGTGGATCATGTCATGAAAAAGCGCGGTCGCCCTTCGTAAGTAGCCCCGGCATTCTTGAGCCCGAATGGCATTACCGTATAACAAAGAGGTTCCCCACGGTGTGGTGAAGGCCGTCTTTTCTTGGTCTTCCTCGGCCATCTTGATCTCGGTTGTAGCTCGCAAAACCATCAACGAAGGATTTGACTTCGTAGTTGGCAAAGTGGAGTCCACCAGATGTCTATGTTTGCAGTAGGGTAGTCGTCTTTGGGCCGGCCTTGTTCGCATCTCTGAAATCCACACAAAGCAAGCACCTTCCCATCGGCCTTGGTTACTGGCCACGATGTTGGACAACCATGTCGGGTATTCAATGACTCGATGAACCCTACCCGCAGTAGCTTCTCAATTTCTTCTTTGACCCGTAGAGACCATTCCGCTTAATCTTTCTCGCTCGCTTATCGGCTTAGCATCCGGTGCTAGAGGGATTCTCGTGTTCTACTATCGAACCGTCTAGCCCCGGCATATCCTTGTATGACCATGCAAACACGTCGACGTATTCTCTCGAGCAGCCTCGATCAACTGTCCCTTTCAACCCCGGAAGAAGCTTCCAATCCGTGTCTCTTTAGGTTCCTCAATAGTACCCAAGTTCACACTTATCAAAACCTCCTCAGCACTGGGCCCGGTTTTCCTCTTTTCTCGAAACCCGCTTAAAGATTTCTTTAATGTATTGTTCGTTTAGTGTGTTTGCATCTTGTTCAAATGATTCATTATTAACCGTTGTTAAGTTTTGAGTTAATTTATCATTTGTTAAGTTGGCAATAAGAGGATAATCGAAAGATTTGTCATTTCATTCAAAATAAGGGGAAAGATGACATCGATTACATTTTCATAATCCTCAGCGTGAGGCCTTCGGATGACTTCCGAGGACTCGGAATTCAAAGATTCCCGACTCGACCGAATAGACAACAGGTGTTTGACACGACCGGGTTGAGAAGGACGGGTACCAATCCAAGCTCCGTGATCATTTGCCGTCGATCGGCTATCGGCCCCGAGAATGTCTCCCAATTCTTCAATGGCATTTCGTCTTAGTCACCAAAGTGCGAGGATCAAAATGACTTTCACCATCGTCTCCAATAACGGCAACTATCTCATCGTCTCGAATCAAGTCGATCAAGTCTCGGGATTTGTGCTTCTTCGTCAAACAACTCTTGCAAACCCCATCGATCGTCTTCACCGCCGGCAGCCTTCTATCCGTCGATCTTTGGAAGAGCTAACTCAAAGGCGGAGAAGTCCATTGTCCCTGATGCCGACTCTTTGACACCGGCCGGATTTCCTTTGAAGACGTACTCATTCTCGAACGGTAGTGGTAGCCCTGTGGATATCCGGCAAATCAAGGAACATTCTTCGAACGGGATTGGTTGGCTTTCCCCTAACTTTCTCAAGGTTCTCTAGAAGGGTTTTGCAAGGAGATCTCGGCGATCACTTTCATCATATTGTGTCCCTCCTTTTGTAAAGTAATGGGTCGAGACAGACCGTAAGGATGGAGCCGGACCCCTTCACCTTTCGTGCCTTTAGCTTTTCCGGCATCCCGAGAGTTCGGTTTGTACCCCAAGCCATATCTCGGTAGTCTCTGCTCCTTCACATCAATGATGGTGTTACGACCTTGAAGTCTTCTACCCAATCCAAGTCCCTAAGATAACTCATTTTTCGCATCATTCTCATGGCAGAGGGATTTTATCTAAGTAGTGGTGAGGTCAAGGCAACACACTTGTGCCTTGGAAGAAGCTACTGAGAATCCGGCCAATGCTAACCCTTCATCATCGTGCTTGATCTCCAATATCGGGATATCCCAAGGCCGGGTTCCTTCTACCGTGACACTATCTCCATAAATGGTGGTGATAGTTCCATCACTCGACCGAAATTTGACGCACCGATGCAAAGTAGAGGCTACCCCGTTTATCCGGTGGATCCAAGGCCGTCCCAAAGAAGGCAAGAAATGAAATCGGAATATCAATAACTTGAAAGTCAACGTCCATGACCTTTTTTCCGAACCACATCTTGAGAGTGGCGATCCCCAAAACCGATCGTGCAAAGGAGTCATAGGCCTTAATAGTCCGACTAGAAGGCTTTAAGTCCGTTGGCTTCGCATCCAATAAATCCATCATTTTAGCCGGCAAGACATTCATCGTGCACCCTCCATCGACTAATACTCGTGGCAATCGACGCTCTTCTAACCGGACTGTGATGTAAAGAGGTTCGTTATGACTAGCCCCATACTTTGGCGGTGTCTAAGTCGGTGAAGGTAATGATGTTTCCGTAGTGGATATTTCCAATCATTTGGACGACCTCATCCGGGGTGACATCTATGGGCACCATGGTCTTGGCCAAACTTTCTTCTAGCTTCAACTTATGAGGGTACGAAGAGGTCAACAGGGACCATAAGGAGATATTGGCTTGGGTACACTTCAACCGAGTTAGGACTCGGATCCTCCTTATCGTAGTCGCTTTTCGCTTCGGCTTATAAGGTCTTTTATCTCGTTTTGGCTCGTAGACGGTGCTTCTTTGTCACCCTTAGGCCGCTCAACATTCATCTCGCCTGCATCGAGTCATCACATAGACATTGGATTTTCCTTGGTCATTATTCCTACCGGAGGATTCTCACAATTCTTTCAAAGTCGAGGCGGATTCTTACCGGCGTATGGCCAATTTCCGCGATTGATCTCGATTGACGGTGCCGCCGGAAGCATAGGCGGCTTCCCGAATCCGGTCCTGTGTTACCGGCTTTTGACCTTTTCGAGTTTGACCGGCTGATTTCAACTTCACATTCTCCGTTTAAAGCTTTCACAGCCTCATTCAAACTTTTCAAAGTCGCATGCAACAAGAATTATCACTTCCGGAGTTTGGAGCTTGGCAAATGGCTTTCTCATCCGAACCTAGCAACTTCTTTAACAGAGTAGGATCACATTCCTCATCACCGTCAAGCATGTCTTTTCTTTCCCCGGGGTCAACCTTCCGACGGCATCTTTGACGTTGGCCAAACATTTTCTCGAAGTGGGAAATTCCATCATCAATAAGGATTTCGCGGGGTCAAACCTCATGGCGGGTTCCTTTTCCTTACCGTCGAGAGATTTTCCGGGCTTTTTGGCTTCGGGCTAACCACTCCTCTATTGTCCTTTCCGGCACTTCGACCGTGTCTTCATCGCTGTCACTACGTAGCTCTCGTGGGAACTTTCGCCTTGGCTCTTATGACCAATGAGGGCAAAAGCAGGTCGGGATACTTGACGCCATATGAGGGGTATCTCGTACTCTTCCTCGGGCTTAGGGATTACCAGAAAACATCATTATCATCGTAGGACATAAAGGGGATCGGGGTCGCCTCTAAACTCGTGACTCTTTCCAAGGCATCCATACATTCTTCTTCGTACCAAGTTTCAGGAGTGACTACTAACACCGTGATAGAGTCTACCCTTCCCGATGAGAGTTTGGCTTCGGCGACGCTTACATGTTCCAGATCGCGGGCGGAGCCCACTTCCCTCTTTTGGCTAAAGCTTCGATCAAGTTCCTCCATTCACCTACCAAGTCCTTGTACGGAGTATTGAACTCTAGGATATAGGACTCATACACTACCTCATCCTTCTCCGAGCCTTCGCATAGGCCGCAGACACACTTTGAAGTGATTTCATCCCCTATTCCGTGTCTCGTGGCTTTCTACCTCATCTTGCCCTTCGGGTTTCACTTCCGTTGGCTCCAAGTCCATTCCTTTTATCGAACCGTCATCATCGCCGTAAATCCATCCATTCCTATTCTCGTTTCCGACCGACTCTTCACCGTAGCCGTCCGAGAGGTAGGCAAATTCACTGTGCGTTGACAAAATTGGAAAGGTCAAATTGGCACCGGGATTCCAAAGTAGGCTCAGCCGAAAGGAGGAAAAAGGTCCCGTGGGGGATGCAGAGGAAGCGAGGGTGTCGGGACCCTAACAGCCTTGGGTATTGGAGAAGACCGAGAAGGGACGGTCTTTGGCAATGGGTTATATGAAGATGGGGGAGGGCATTGGTTATAGGCTAGCTCTTCTTCCCTAGTCATCTCGGTTACCCAAACCAAAGATTGTTCTCTCGTCAAATCGGCCATTCTCGACTCTCGAAACCGAGGATTCTCGCGAACCGTCCGAGGATTCTCGTGCTAACAAGTCGCCGACCCTGTTCTCACCCACTTCTTTCTCGCCGCGGGAAAGGGATAGGAAAGGTTTAGACTCGGGTAGGTGTTTAGTCGAAGGCCTGTGCAATATGCAAATTAGAATCTTCAAGTTTACTTAAAATAGTTGTCTTTTATTAATATCTATTTGGTTGGAAAAGGGATTCTCGCCCTTCTTTTTCACAACTACTCTAGATCCCGGATCAGCTGGGTTCCGTCACTACGTCTATAAGCCCCTCGTATTCCACCCGTATTTCGACCTCCCAGTGGTGGATGCCGGCGAGGGTCCTATAGGGCACGCGGATCCCACCGACCGAGAGTAAAGAACGCTCCTATCGGGTCTAGCGGGTCATAGGACCTTTCAACGCACGAGCGATGCGGATTATAGTCAAGGCAATACCGGGAAAGTCTCGTCTCTCGCCTCGACGGATCTTTGCGCAGTTTCGCTTGAGCGAATGACGGCTTTTGACTTTCGGTAATGTCCGAGAGAATAATAGGCATGGGTCGGGCGGTAAAAAACCGGATGACACGGTGTCACATTGAACTTTGTTGCATACACAGTGCGTGGGTCGGAATCGAAGTCAATGCCGGTCAAGATCTTGCAAATTTTTCCTTGTCGGAATTTTGCAGAGCTTCGCTTGAGCGAAAGATCTTTGATTTTTGGCAAAGACTCGGTCTTGACTCTTACGCATTCCGTGCGGGTCAAGGTCAATAGTCAATGTCTGAGTCAAGATCCCACCGATTTTTCCTTGTCGGAATTTCGGCAATTTCGCTTGAGCGAAAATCTTGGCTTCCGTTATGAGCTAAGGCTTGACCTTTACGTGGGTATGCAACCGGGCTATATGACACGGACTAGACCAAAAACCAATCAAAAGTCACGGTTTTTTGAAACGTGTGACACGGACTGTGCATTGGTCGACACCGGGCCGCCATGGGAGGTTGGGATGATTCCGTGCGCGCCCGGGAGCATCGTAAGGCCGTCCGTGATCGCACTGAACCACCCTCGGGTTTGAAGGACGTGCGTGCAAAGTGTACAGTGATATATCAAAGTGCGCGTAGTGTGCGGTCTCCTAAAAATGTTCCTTTTTGAGTTAAAACAGAGATTTTCATAATGTGTTTTAAAGGAATGATTTTCGGGACGGGGAAAATGCAACACGTAAGCACGTAAATTTTCTCGGGAGCCCCGCCGCCATGAAGCCGAGTAGCCCCAAGCCGCTAGGACTCGCCAGATTAACCATGATTTTTCCCGGTGGAATTGCCACCGAGGTCGCCCGGCCGAATCCAAGGAGGATTGAGCCGTACGACCGCATGGATCAATTTTCCAGTTCCACTCCTTTTGCTATTTTTCGGGTTGTTTCCCGTTTCAAAGTATGCACAGATTCCAAGATGCAAATGATGCAATGCATGGTAAAGAAAGCAAGCACGATTAATGAAATCGGCGATGGGAGTCTAACCCGCTCAAAGGGAAAAGCTTTCTTTATTTTTTTCAAAATTGTTTTTTTTTTTTTTTTTTTGAAAAGGGATACCGGTATGTGGATTGTTAAACCACCGGTTATCCCAACTCCCACGTCGTGGAGTGTACAGAAGGGTAAGTGGTTTCCACCTATATACCGAGTATCGATTTTTTGTTTTGAAAATAAAAGCTTTTCTCCTTTGGGATTTTCCCTGCCGGAGTCGCCAAACCGTGAATGTGGTGCCCAAATTTTGTTGGATTCACGCGAGTTTGAAGACATCCGGGTTTAATTTGAAAACGGAGTCGCCACGCCATTTTGATTACCTCAAAACTTTGAAAAAGGTTTTTACTTGGGTTCGGAGGTTAAGTTACCCCTCGGGAAGAACGTTTGGCGTTCACCCAAAGTGCCTTGCCGGAGCAAGTCTCCCAAGATTTCAAGTAATCGTGCTTGCTTGCGTGCTTTCTTGTGTGCATGTGTTTGAGAAAAAGGGGGGAATGTCCCAAGTTGTCTTCCGGACGTACAAACCATTTGTTGGTTGTCGCTCGGGATTCCTTGGAATTTTATGTATTTGGGATTATGATCCCGTCCTCATCTTATGACTTGTGATCATCGCATTTTAACCTCGGGACCCTCGGGACTTGCGTGATCGAGAGAATGACTCTCTTTTGGTCAAAGATGAGGTTCTTTAGAAAAGGAGGGTCCTTAGCCCATCAATCCTACGCTTTAAGACGGCCGAGCTCGTATATAGATGCTTCATACTCTTTCTTAAGCGATAATCGGAGATATAGGGTTCAAGGTGTCCCTTTCTAAAGAGATATGGAACCTTTAATGGAAGGAACGATGTAAAGATAGGATCTTTTACACCGGTCCATTCCTAGGTTGTTAATGGGGGAATGGGGGAAATGTATGTAAAAATGAATCTTTAATGAAAAGATGACATTTTTGGGTTGCAAATGATGCACTTAGTTTAAAGAAATAATCTTTATTGCAAATGATGCATAAAGATTTGATTTTTATGCAAATGATGCATTTTTGTTGAAGAAATTGGCATTCATTATGCAAATGATGCATAAAGATTGCATTTTGAAAAGCATATGATGCTAGTTTATGGTAAAGACATGGTCTTTAAAGCAAATGATGCTTGAACAAGGGATTTTGGATGCAAATGATGCATTTTGATTGAAAAGATTTGATTTTTATGCAAAGGATGCATTTTTATTGAAAAAGATTGTATTTTTATATGCAAAGGATGCATGAAGATGACATTTTTATTTGAAAATGGGGGTTTTAGGTGCAAAGGATGCACCTTTATGGGAAAAGACTACATTTTTATGACAAATGATGTCTAATGCATGCCAAAGGGGAAGGGGGAATATAAAGATAGGATCTTTAATCTACCAAGTCCCAAGCAATATAAAGACAATGCAATGAGCAAATTATAAAGCAATTAGGATGCAAAGGTAGGGCGTGCGAGGTTACCAATAGCTTCCTTCTTCTTTGGTCTGAGCTAGGAGGAGAGGTTGGTCTTGGATCTTCAAGGAGGAGGGAGGGAGCTTCTTGGCCTTCTTCTTCACCTTCTTGAGCTTCCAGCAGAATTCTTCACGTATTTGGAGTGTTTGTAGGTGACTTGCTATGGATTGTGTGTGTTGAAATGGGTAGAGGAGGGATCTATTTATAGGCACTGGATAAGGCTAATGAAGCCGTGCGGCTAGGGACAAATAGCTAATGCACCGTGCGGCATTATCCATTGTGACTCAAAGATTTCTAGAACCATGCAAGGTGGCAAATTCTAGAACCCTCTTCCTAATTAAGAAAAACGTGTTTCTTAATTAGGAAGGCTCCCTTCAGCCCTTAATTTAATTTGGGACTGCTCGAACATTTCCTAACACTAGGAAGGTCCGGGAATTACCGGAAACTTACCGAAATTGCCGGGAAATTTAACCTAAGGCATGAGCCGATTTGGGTACTTACAGAAGCCCTCGGCAACGTCACTTGCAAGGCGAGTGGGGTTGTCGATAGAAAAGGATCCGATCCGGCGAATGCCGAGACGGATTGGGTGACCAAGGTGGTCGAGTGGCCGAACCTTCCGGAAGGCTACCTACGTATCCCTGAGGAATCAAGCCAGCCGTAGTTCGGAATTAGGATCCGCCGGGGAGGAAGAAGAGAAACCGGTCTCTTGCTGGGGAAATAGAAGAGAAAATGACCTAGGAGGTCAAGCAATTGATCCTACCGGGGATATGCTAGGAGTGACCAAGGTGGTCGGATATCCGAACCTCTATGAGGGGCCGCTTTATCACCGAGGAGTGACAAAGAAACAGTGGTGACCAAAGTGGTCGAATGGCTGGACCTTTTATAAAAGGCTACCTACGTATCCCTGAGGAATCAAGCCTTGATCGTAGTTCAAGCATCACTAGATAGTTAGGAACGATGTCTAGGATTCTTGAGATTTTGACAATTAATGGAGGTCACCGATTGACAATCCGGAGGATGTCACCCGATTGACAATTACCTCGGAGGATGTCACCCGATTGAAACTAGAGCTTACGTCACTGTCGAGTGGATAGAGGTAGCTAGAGTTTGGTGAACTTGAGCATACGTCTCAATCTCTTTCGAATCGTAGATATGGGTTGCCAAAGCTAGAATGATTTAAGCATACGTCTCAATCTCTTTCGAATCGAGATATGGGTTGCCAATGACTTGAGCATACGTCTCAATCTCTTTCGAATCGTAGATATGGGTTTCCAATGACTTGAGCATACGTCTCAATCTCTTTCGAATCAGAGATATGGGTTGCCAAAGCTAGAATGATTTAAGCATACGTCTCAATCTCTTTCGAATCAGAGATATGGGTTGCTAATGACTTGAGCATACGTCACTATTCGGGATAGAGGTAGCTTAAGTTGAGAGAAACTTGAGCGTACGTCACTATTCGGGATAGAGGTAGCTTAAGTTGAGAGAAACTTGAGCGTACGTCACTATTCGGGATAGAGGTAGCTTAAGTTGAGAGAAACTTGAGCGTACGTCACTATTCGGGATAGAGGTAGCTTAAGTTGAGAGAAACTTGAGCGTACGTCACTATTCGGGATAGAGGTAGCTTAAGTTGAGAGAAACTTGAGCGTACGTCACTATTCGGGATAGAGGTAGCTTAAGTTGAGAGAAACTTGAGCGTACGTCACTATTCGGGATAGAGGTAGCTTAAGTTGAGAGAAACTTGAGCATACGTCACTATTCGGGATAGAGGTAGCTTAAGTTGAGAGAAACTTGACAATTCGGAGGTTGTCACCTAGCGTTATCCCGTTATAACGGAATTAACGGAGGCGACTGAGAAGAAGGCTTAGTTGCTAAAGAGATAAGGGATATTTTCTGAAAAAGATGTTATCTTGGTTAAAAGATAACGGAAATTGCATGCCCAAGTGGAAGGTCCAGGGGCAGGATTGTAATTTCGCTCGTAGCGAATGAAGCCGCCCGGCATGAGATGGAGAAAAAGGAGCCGTACGGCTAGAGACCTGTTTTTTGCGCATTATTTAAAACAGATTTGAACGGGCCATTGGGCATTATTGCCGCCCAAGAACTGCCGAGAAGAGAGAGGAGAAGGGAGAGAAATTTTGAAATTCCTTCGATTGCCTTTGGCGCTACTGATTTGGAATGGATCCGGAGGGGAACCCAATGCCGAGGCAAGCTAGAAGGAATGTCTCCGCGGCCGCTCAAAGGAAGAGGAAGGAGCTTGTTCGGACGGAGAGGAAGTACGACTTCCTTACGCCTCCATCGGAGCTCTATCCGGGGAGAAGGGAGCATAAATCAACGAACCCTCGATCGGTTGGGGTAAGCATTCTCATTTTGCTCAAATCCATCGATTTTGATTGAATTTTGAATGATTTAGGGCTTGACCCGAATTTTAGGAATTTCCTAGGATTTTTCTAGGATTTTTGAATGATTTTGAGATGCATGAACAACCTATGAGGCTAAGAATATGCATGTGCAATTTATTTGATGAAAATTATGAGAATGACTCACTTTTTTCTCGCAAATGAAGTAAGAATGAGAAAAGTGTCTAAATATGAGACGGAGTTCTTGCCTTGTGCTAGAACTAGGTCAAAATTCTGATTTTCAATGAGAAAACATGATTTTGGAAGATGAAAATGATTCATGCATGCCATTTTTTGAAAGAATAATGCTTATGTGCAAAGAATTGTGAAAATTATGATTTTGTGCCTTAGGAAAGCAACGTGCTTAAAATGACGTGTTTCAAATGATGAAAGTCACGTTTTTGATGCAAAAGATGCTAAAAAGACTTGTATGAATGCTTTTCTTTTGAAAACATGTGCGCTTTTGTGAATATATGCATGCTTTTGAAATGAGATGAAGGACTGACACTTCTTTTTTGATGTGCTTGTCTACAGGAGAACAAGTCTAGGGGACCATCTGAGATAGCAGTGAATCTTTGGCAGAGGATGCCGGATTTTGAGAAGAATGGGGTGAACCCTAAAGAGTTGGTGAGGGCTACCGGTCTGGACGCGTTTGTGGAGGCCATCGGCACGGGGATTCACATCACGTCTAAGAGCAAGGGCTTGGTTCAGCTCTTCTCGAGTTTTGGTGGGACTCTACTCATAGTTTCCACTTGAGCCGGGGAGAGCTTACCGTGACTCCGCCGATTTTACAGCCGACATCGGGCTGCAGCTCACCGGGAGGCCCGTGACTTGGAGAGACCACATTACAGCCGAGGAGTTCCGAGCTTTGGTTGGATTTGAGCCGATTCCCAAGGGATTGGGTATGGAGACGAGGAATGTCGAGGTGGCAGGTAACCGCATGCGGGACTTTGCCGGTAGTGACGTGACCGCCCACCACTGGTTAGAGCATTCGTGTGGTTGATGCCGTCGCCACTATCTTTGCTAATTCTCGGGACGCTAGCCATGACTTGCCTCCTTGACTCTTTGGTTGATGTGGATGGGATAGGGACGGTCTCTTGGGGAGAGGCCGGATTGGCCGAGTTATACTTCTCTCTGGACATGTACAAATAAACAAAGCCAGCTTCTATGGATCGCTTCTCATTTGCCCTCGAGGTAGCCTCTCTTTCTCTTCTCTTTTCTCTTTCTCGTCTTGAGACTTCTTATGAGAAAAATGACCTTTTTGATGTTTTTGAACATGCAGCCTGGTTTTGCGAGGTGATCGGGTTCTTTCCTTGGAACCGGCAGAGTGATATCACCATTTTCCCCGCGATGGTTCGCCGGAGGGGAGATGTGAGGGATAGGTTCACGGGGAAGACCCGGATCACTTTCGACTACAAGATGGTGAAGCCTCGTGCTCAATAAGGATGGACCGGATGGAGTGGACTTCTACCCCGGGGCGTATCCTGAGATTTTGCTGGGAGATGCTATTGAGGTGACAAGGCAGAGGAGGTGGCTCACCGGGCCGACTTGCGACATCATATATCTGGGGACCGTTTTCGAGGCAGCATGGTCATGTCCCTCCATTGGACGCCATTACTCCACACGATCCTCCAAAGACGGATGCCGCAGCCTGTGGACTCGGCAGCGGATGAGATTGAGAGGTACCAGTGGAGGTATAGCCGCGGAGGAGTATTTTGACATGGGTACCCCCTACGCCGTGTTTGTGGAGCGGCGCTGAGGACGCCACGAAGCCGACGAAGCCGGCGGTCACTCAGGGATATGGGGAGGATGAGCCTATCGACCCGCCTATCCCTCCCGCACACCTCTCATACGTCGTACACGGAGTACCGAGGAGGATGAGGATTCCCGTCCCGACACGAGGGAGCCCCAAGATACCCCGCCACCCGATAGCACCGTGAGTATACTCTTAGGGTCTTATTCCCTTTTTAGCTTTCAGATTTTCGTTTTTTGCAATTTTCTCGAGATTTTTCCGAGATTTTCTCGAGATTTTCTTTTCTTTTCTCGTGTTCCAGCTCGCACCTATGACAGGTTGGTCAGCAACGGGGCTGGAAAGACGTGTGCCGATCCTTGGTCAAGAAGCCGGCTCGCGCTACTAAAGCGTCAACAAGCGTGCAGGAGCTCGTGCGCAAAAGGAGGCATGTCTGGGCGCAAAGCATCCTCTTCCTCGGCTTCGGAGTATTCATCCAAAGTGCCAGGCCTCGTGGGCGAGGTCCTAATGCTGATATCTTGGAGCAGCTAGCGGAGTACGAGCACGACAACATCCCTCTTTCCGATGCGAGCGACCAGGAGGACGTGATGAGAGAGCCTAGCGTCTATGAGCTGAGCAGTGATGAGGAAGAAGAAGAATCTGAGGCCTAGGGGGTCTCTAGAGTAGATTTGGAACAAAACAAACAATGAACACTTTTTTATGCACAACTTGTTTATTTTTTGCTTTATTTTGACGCCGATGGGGCGAAGACATTGTATTTACGCTTTATTTACTTTTCTAATTTATGCTTTTTCAATTTGCATATTATCTGAGCCTCGGGGCGATTTTTTGCTTGGAATCGGGGCTGAAACTGGGCCAAAATGATTTATAATGGTGTAAAACTGCTTGGGTGGCTTCTGGATATGTTTTTGTACAGGTTTTGGTTGAGAAAGTGGGGTGAAAACTCCCTTGGGCAGCAACTTTGGTTGCTGCAGAATTTTTTTCTGCAGAGGGCTAATGTAGCCGTGCGGATAGGTCTCTGGGGCAAATGAAGCCGTGCGGCCTGCGCCCGTCTGAACTGGTTATTTTCTGAATAAAAGCAAGGCTTGGCCATTTCATTTCATTTTCACTCTAGACTTGTCCCAATTGTTCCCAGAGCACATTTTGGACCTAAAAGCACCATCTTTGATCACTTTTGCGATGGAGAGGCCCGTTAGACTACAAAGGGGGAAGAGAGACCATTTTCTGTCCGGTCTTCAATCTTGGGCGAGACATAACTTCCAAAATCACAAGGGGCTGATTGATTCTTCCTTCAAGATCAAGTCTTTATGGCATTTGAGGGATCTCCCGCCCGATTGGGACCTGTTGAGAGCCGCAGCAAAGTTCTGGGACGTCCGGAGACATGTTTACTGCTTTTCTTACAACGAAATCGTCCCAACGCACGAAGACTTCAGAGCCTTGATTGGGGGTCCCGAGACTGAGGCTATATCTATTCCGCTGATCGGAGACGTGCCGGTGGCGGTAAAGCTTGCATCTTTTCTGCAGATTTCTCTGGGAGAGGCTGAGGAGATGATGGTAGCTTCGGACAGGATTGACCTTTCCGAGATCCCGGTGTGTTTGGATCTCCAGCTATGGCTGCTACCACGGTGGCTATGGACGCATTTATCCTCTGCGTCTTTTCTGTTCTGTTCACTGCTGAATCCGTGGGGATCTGTCACAGTGGTCTCTTGGACATGGTCAGAGACTGCAGGGCTGGGAAGGATATCGTCCCACTGGTTTTGGGGGAGACTCTGCATGGGATTGACAGGATGGCTCGGGGAGACCATTTCATGAGGTCCGAGAGTCCGGCTATGTTGACTTTGTGGCTGCAGGAGAGGCTCTGGGCTTTGCACTGGGCTTTGCCGACTCGGTGCCCTTGGGTGATTTCTCGGAGAGGTGCACCTAGCAAGCAGGAACAGTGGTAGCCGGGAGCCGATGATGGCTAGGTTATCCACTTCGGACATCCGTTGGTGGATACCACACTGGAGGTTGCGCACTGTGGAGGATATTTCAGGAGTCTTATGTTGTGAGGGTTCCAGGATTCCGCTGGTCATCCTTCTACATACCCCGCTTGGTATCCAGTGCAGTTTGGGGCTTTACAGGAGCCTTTGAGTTACTGGGAGGACATCCGGACCATGGAGGTGATGTCTCTAGACATGAGGGACCCAGCCAGCTTCACTTTTTTCTCGAGGGCTTGGACATACACTGCTTTCCCACCCAGGGCTATCTTTAGGAGCAGGAAGAGCACGATCTTGACCACTGTCTACTTGGACTGGTACGAGAGGGAGATGGGAGCGACTCAGGTTATCTTGGAGGATAGACGCCGAGTTTTATTGGGGGCTGACCACGACTCGAGTAGGACTCTGAGGGAGACCGAGGCTAAGGCGAGTTGCCATAACCAATCAGGTGACTTGGTCAGGGACATGGAGGCTCGGTACAAGAGGTTGTCCGAGGTTGCTCATTTGACTGAGTCTCAGAGGGAGGAGATACGGACTCGTGCTCGTATAGAGAGAGCGCTTATTGACACGGGGTTGGTAGAGGCTCCAGTGAGGATACCAGAGGTCGGGATGAGGGATACCGACATTATTGAGAAGAAAAGGAAGAAGACTCGACGAGGCCGAGGAAAAGGGAAGAAGACTGAAGAAGACTTAGCGAATGACGACTGACAAGTCTTTTCTCAAGATCCTCTTATTGCCATTTGCAAACACATTAGTTTATTTAGGCATTTTATTGTATTTTAGATCTTTTTAGCAGGTTAGCAGAGT
Organism: Adenophora triphylla var. japonica; assembly: GCA_022495995.1. Lineage (NCBI taxonomy): Eukaryota > Viridiplantae > Streptophyta > Magnoliopsida > Asterales > Campanulaceae > Adenophora > Adenophora triphylla. The sequence continues at coordinate 42,769 of JAFEMH010002527.1, read as the reverse complement.
CAAGAGGTAGACCGTGCTTGAACTCATCAAGAAATTTTTGACTTGTAATGAACAAGAAATATTATTTTAGAAATTAATCAAGACATGTTTCATGGAAATTCAAATGTCTTATTACTTGGGACCCGTTTTATGAAAACTGAAATACCCTTTTATTTATTGCTAAGGACGCACTTTATGGAAGCTTTATTGCCCTTTTTTATTGTTTAGACCGAACCATATATGGCTGCCTACGTTCCCCTTTTACAAGAAAGGCTAAGGGGCTCAGGTCTTCGTAGTTCATTCTGGTGAACTAACAAAACTAAGTCTCTTTTTTTTTCTGTGCAACCCTGTTTTTTGCCTAGACCGCCCTTTTTGGGGTTTTTCAGCCTAGCTGGGTATTACTCTTTTTGCACTAAGATTTTTTTTATATATTTTTTTATTATTTTTTTTATATTTTTTTTCGTGCAACCCTGTTTTTTGCCTAGACCGCCATTTTTTGGGTTTTTCAGCCTAGCTGGGTATTACTCTTTTTGCACTAAGATTTTTTCTCTTTTTTTTATTAGACATAGTATCTTCGGAGTTTATCACCGTTGACTGGGTGGACAAAGGGATTGCCATCCAAGTCTGCAAGCTTCATTGCTCCTCCTGACAGTATCTTCTGCACTACATAAGGGCCGATCCAAACGGGTTCCCATTTTCCCAGGGGGTTGTCTCTGGTAGGGGGCTTTACTTTCAGCACTAAGTCACCCTCTTTGATGTTTCTGGCTTTGACTTTCTTATCAAACGCTCTGGCCATTCGCCTCTGGTAGGCTCGGGTGTGCTCCATGGCTTTGAGCCTTCTCTCATCGAGCAAGGCCAATTCATCATGCCGGCTTCGTAGCCATTCTACTTCGTTGACACCGCTTTTCCAGGAGGACCCTTAATGACGGGATTTCCAACTCCACCGGTAACACTGCTTCCATCCCGTAAGTTAGGGCAAAAGGAGTTTCTCCCTGGCGTTCTGACAGACGCTGTAGCCCCGCAGTGCTAGGTGCAGCTTTTCAGGCCAATCACGACCACGGGTGGCCATCTGCCGGATGATCCGCTCGAGTGTCTTATTAGCAGCCTTCCACGGCTCCATTGGTCTCGAGGTCTGTACGGGGACGACTTGTGGCGAGTAACTCTAATTGACAGCAGCCTATCGCAGTCTCCTTCGAAGTGTGACCCATTATCAGAAATGATCTCGTTGGGCACCCCATATCTGCACATTATGTTTTCTTTGATGAACTGGGCCACTTTTCTGGAAGTGAGGACCTTGTAGGACTTGGCCTCTACCCACTTGGTGAAGTAGTCGATGGCTACCAACACGAACTCGTGCCCATTGCTTCCTGTCGGGGCTATTTTCCCTATCACGTCAATGCCCCAAGTTGCAAACGGCCAAGGAGTCGTCATGCAGTACAGGTCATGAGGTGGGAGATGGTTGAGGTTGGCAAACCGCGGCACTTGTCGCAGGTTCGGACGTGCCACGGAGCCTGCCTCCATGGAGATCCAAAGAGTAACCCATTCTGAGGATCACTTGCATCAGGGCTCTAGCATTCATGTGAGGACCGCAAGGACCATTGTGGACTTCGGCCATCAACTCTCTGGCTCTTTCTTGAGTGACACATAAGAGGAGTGGTCCTTGATAGCGTTTCTTGTACAGGTTGCCTCCTAGGATGACATAATGGGAGGCCAACCTTTTCAGGGCTCGCAAGCTTTTGGCTCTGACACCTTCTTTTGGTCTACCTTCTTCGTCTCTGAAAGCTGACTCTCCGTCTTTGAGGAACTGGTAAATCTGATTGTACCAGGGTTCCTTTATAGGCTCGGGTCCCAGGTCTACTTCACAACAGAAAGCTGGGGCTTCTCTTCTGCCCACTCTGAAGGGCTTTATGGCTTTTCCCTCAGGGATCTCTACCAATGAGGCTAGAGTAGCTAGGGCATCTCGCGAATCCGTTCTTTCCCTCGGCAAGTAGTGGAAAGTCACTTCTCTGAACTGTCCAGTCAACTCCTCCATATGGGCATGATATCGTTGCAGATTGGGGTCCACAGTCTTCCACTTGTTGGAGACTTGGTTGATGATCAGGGCTGAGTCTCCGTAAACTTTGAGCTCCTTGACATTTCTTTCTAAGGCAGCCTCCAAACCAGCAATGCAGGCTTCATACTCGGCGACATTGTTCGTGGCAGGAAAGTTCAACTTGAGGGCTATGGGGGTATGCTCATCTTTCGGATCGACCAATAGCATTCCTACACCATTTCCTCTTTTGTTAGCGGCTCCGTCAAAGAACAATTGCCATCTATTCTCAGGATCAACTGCAAAGATCCCTTCATCTTGGGAATTGGGGTTCAGGCCCTCTCGTCTTCATTACTGGGGAAGTTCCGCCAGTGATCTCGACAATGCTTGACCCTTGATGGCCTTTCTGGTCACATAGTTGATGTCGTATTCTGCCAAGAAGAAGGACCACTTCGCTAAACGCATCGAGAGGGAAGGCTTGTCAAAGATGTACTTGATGGGGTCCATTTTCGAGACCAAATTCACAGGGTGGGCTCTGCATATAATGCTTCAACTTGCCGACTACCCAGACCAGTCCTGCACAGGTCTTTTCACATGCTGAGTAATTGAGCTCACTCCCTGCAGCTTCCGGTGACAAAGTAAATGGCGTTTTCTACCCGAGAGTCTTTCTTTTCCTGAGCAAGCATAGCCCCAACCGCCGTGGCGAGACTGAGATAGAGCAGAAGAGGCTTCGCCCATGTGGGGGGCATAGTACCGGGGGGATGTACTAAGTATGCCTTGATCTGGTCAAAGGCATCTTGGCATTCTTCGGTCCATTCTGTGTCCACATTCTTCTTCATGAGCTTGAAGATGGGCTCGCACATAGTGGTCAACTGATTGACGAAACGGCCGATGTATCCGCAATTTACCCATGAAGCTCTTGACTTCTGCCCGGGTTTGAGGTGGCCTCATATCCATGATGGCTTTGATCTTTCGGGGGTCAACTTCTATACCTCGCTCCTGTGACCATATACCCAAGCACTTTTCCCCTTGTCACTCCGAAGGTGCATTTGGCGTGGTTTAGTCTCATGGAATGCCGTCTCAACCTCTCAAAGAATTTTCGTAGGTCAACAAAGTGCTGCCCACCCTCTCCTTTGGAGTGGATTATCATATCATCTACGTAGACCTCAATCTCCTTGTGGATCATGTCATGAAAAAGCGCGGTCGCTGCCCTTCGGTAAGTAGCCCCGGCATTCTTGAGCCCGAATGGCATCACTGGATAACAGCAGGTTCCCCATGGTGTGGTGAAGGCCGTCTTTTCTTGGTCTTCCTCGGCCATCTTGATCCTGGTTGTAGCCTGCAAAACCATCAACGAAGGATTTGACTTCGTAGTTGGCAGTGGAGTCCACCAGGATGTCTATGTTTGGAGAGGGTAGTTGTCTTTGGGGCTGGCCTTGTTCAGATCTCGGAAATCCACACAGCAGCGCACCTTCCCATTGGCCTTGGTTACGGTCACGATGTTGGACAACCATGTCGGGATTCAATGACTCTGATGAACCCTACCCGCATAGCTTCTCAATTTCTTCTTTGACCTGTAGAGACCATTCCGGCTTAATCTTTCTCAGCTTCCGCTTTACTGGCTTAGCATCTGGTGCTAGAGGGATTCTCGTGTTCTACTATCGAACTGCCCAGCCCCGCATATCCTTGTATGACCATGCAAACACGTCGACGTATTCTCTGAGCAGCTCGATCAATCTGTCCCTTTCAACCCCCTGGAAGAAGCTTCCAATCTGTGTCTCTTTAGGTTCCTCAATAGTACCCAAGTTCACACTTATCAAAACCTCCTCGGCAGCTTGGGCCCGGTTTTCCTCTTTTTCTGAAACCTGCTTAAAGATTTCTTTAATGTATTGTTCGTTTAGTGTGTTTGCATCTTGTTCAAATGATTCATTATTAACTGTTGTTAAATTTTGAGTTAATTTATCATTTGTTAAGTTGGCAATAAGAGGATAATCAGAAAGATTTGTCATTTCATTCAAAATAAGGGGAAAGATGACATCGATTACATTTTCATAATCCTCAGGCGTGAGGCCTTCGGATGACTCTGAGGACTGGAATTCAAAGATTCCTGACTCGACTGAATAGACAACAGGGTGTTTGACACGACTGGGTTGAGAAGGACGGGGTACCAATCCAAGCTCCGTGATCATTTGCTGTCGACTGGCTATCGGCCCTGAGAATGTCTCCCAATTCTTCAATGGCATTTCTGTCTTAGTCACCAAAGTGCGAGGATCAAAATGACTTTCACCATCGTCTCCAATAACGGCAACTATCTCATCGTCTGAACTGAAGTCGATCAAGTCTGGGATTTGTGCTTCTTCGTCAAACAACTCTTGCAAACCCCACTGACTGTCTTCACTGCTGGCAGCTTCTATCTGGCTGATCTTTGGAAGAGCTAACTCAAAGGCGGAGAAGTCCATTGTCCCGGATGCTGACTCTTTGACACTGACCGGATTTCCTTTGAAGACGTACTCATTCTGAACGGTAGTGGTAGCCCCAGGCAAATCAAGGAACATTCTTCGAACGGGATTGGCTGGCTTTCCCCTAACTTTCTCAAGGTTCTCTAGAAGGGTTTTCTGCAAGGAGATCTGGCGATCACTTTCATCATATTGTGTCCCTCCTTTTGTAAAGTAATGGGTCAGAGACAGACTGTAAGGATGGAGCTGGACCCCTTCACCTTTCGTGCCTTTAGCTTTTCTGGCATCCCGAGAGTTCGGTTTGTACCCCAAGCCATATCTGGTAGTCTGTTCCTTCACATCAATGATGGTGTTACGACCTTGAAGTCTTCTACCCAATCCAAGTCCCGGAAGATAACTCATTTTTCGCATCATTCTCATGGCAGGAGGGATTTTATCGGAAGTAGTGGTGAGGTCAGTGCAACACACTTGTGCCTTGGAAGAAGCTACGGAGAATCCGGTCAATGCTAACCCTTCATCATCGTGCTTGATCTCCAATATCGGGATATCCCCAGCCGGTTCCTTCTACCGTGACACTATCTCCATAAATGGTGGTGATAGTTCCATCACTCGACCGAAATTTGACGCACCGATGCAAAGTAGAGGCTACCCCGTTTATCTGGTGGATCCAAGGCCGTCCTGCAAGGCAGCAAATGAAATCGGAATATCAATAACTTGAAAGTCAACGTCCATGACCTTTTTTCCGAACCACATCTTGAGAGTGGCGATCCCCAAAACCGATCGTGCAGTGGAGTCATAGGCCTTAATAGCTCTGACTAGAAGGCTTTAAGTCCGTTGGCTTCAGATCCAATAAATCCATCATTTTAGCCGGCAAGACATTCATTGCAGACCCTCCATCAACTAATACTCGTGGCAATCGACGCTCTTCTAACTGGACCGTGATGTAAAGAGGTTCGTTATGACTAGCCCCATACTTTGGCAGGTCTAAGTCAGTGAAGGTAATGATGTTTCCGTAGTGGATATTTCCAATCATTTGGACGACCTCATCTGGGGTGACATCTATGGGCACCATGGTCTTGGCCAAACTTTCTTCTAGCTTCAACTTATGAGGGTATGAAGAGGTCAACAGGGACCATAAGGAGATATTGGCTTGGGTACACTTCAACTGAGTTAGGACTGGATCCTCCTTATCAGAGTCAGGCTTTTCTGCTTCTGGCTTATAAGGTCTTTTATCTGTTTTTGGCTCAGAGACGGTGCTTCTTTTGTCACCCTTAGGCTGCTCAACATTCATCCTTCCGAGACGAGTCATCACATAGACATTGGATTTTCCTTGGTCATTATTCCTATTGGAGGATTCTGTCAATTCTTTCAAAGTCGAGGCGGATTCTTACCGGCGTATGGCCAATTCTGCTGATTGATCTGATTGACGTGCTGCCGGAAGCATAGGCGGCTTCCCGAACCTGGTCCTGTGTTACCGGCTTTTTGACCTTTTCTGAGTTTGACCGGCTGATTTCAACTTCACATTCTCCGTTTAAAGCTTTCACAGCCTCATTCAAACTTTTCAAAGTCAGCATGCAACAAGAATTATCACTTCCGGAGTTTGGAGCTTGGCAAATGGCTTTCTCATCCGAACCTAGCAACTTCTTTAACAGAGTAGGATCACATTCCTCATCACTGTCAAGCATGTCTTTTCTTTCCCTGGGGGTCAACCTTCTGACGGCATCTTTGACGTTGGCCAAACATTTTCTGAAGTGGGAAATTCCATCATCAATAAGGATTTCTGCGGGGTCAAACCTCATGGCGGGTTCCTTTTCCTTACTGTCAGAGAGATTTTCTGGGCTTTTTGGCTTCTGGGCTAACCACTCCTCTATTGTCCTTTCCGGCACTTCGACTGTGTCTTCATCAGTGTCACTACAGTAGCTCTCGTGGGAACTTTCGCCTTGGCTCTTATGACCAATGAGGGCAAAAGCAGGTCGGGATACTTGACGCCATATGAGGGGTATCTCAGACTCTTCCTCGGGCTTAGGGATTACCAGGAAAACATCATTATCATCGTAGGACATAAAGGGGATTGGGGTCGCCTCTAAACTCAGGACTCTTTCCAAGGCATCCATACATTCTTCTTCAGACCAAGTTTCAGGAGTGACTACTAACACTGTGATAGAGTCTACCCTTCCTGATGAGAGTTTGGCTTCGGCGACGCTTACATGTTCCAGATCGGTGGGCGGAGCCCACTTCCCTCTTTTGGCTAAAGCTTCGATCAAGTTCCTCCATTCACCTACCAAGTCCTTGTACGGAGTATTGAACTCTAGGATATAGGACTCATACACTACCTCATCCTTCTCCGAGCCTTTGCATAGGCTGCAGACACACTTTGAAGTGATTTCATCCCCTATTCCAGGTCTGTGGCTTTCTACCTCATCTTGCCCTTCGGGTTTCACTTCCGTTGGCTCCAAGTCCATTCCTTTTACTGAACTGTCATCATCGCTGTAAATCCATCCATTCCTATTCTCGTTTCCGACTGACTCTTCACTGTAGCTGTCCGAGAGGTAGGCAAATTCACAGGCGTTGACAAAATTGGAAAGGTCAAATTGGCACTGGGATTCCGAAGTAGGCTCAGGCTGAAAGGAGGAAAAAGGTCCCGTGGGGGGATGCAGAGGAAGCGAGGGTGTCGGGACCCTAACAGCTTGGGGTATTGGAGAAGACTGAGAAGGGACGGTCTTTGGCAATGGGTTATATGAAGATGGGGGAGGGCATTGGTTATAGGCTAGCTCTTCTTCCCTAGTCATCTGGTTACCCAAACCAGCACTGTTCTCTGTCAAATCGGCCATTCTGACTCTCGAAACTGAGGATTCTGGCGAACTGTCTGAGGATTCTGTGCTAACAAGTCGCTGACCCGGTGTTCTCACCCACTTCTTTCTCGCTGCGGGAAAGGGATAGGAAAGGTTTAGACTCGGGGTAGGTGTTTAGGCTGAAGGCTCAGGCAATATGCAAATTAGAATCTTCAAGTTTACTTAAAATAGTGTCTTTTATTAATATCTATTTGGTTGGAAAAGGGATTCTGCCCTTCTTTTTTCACAACTACTCTAGATCCTGGATCAGTGGGTTCCGTCACTACGTCTATAAGCCCCTCGTATTCCACCTGTATTTCGACCTCCCAGGGTGGACAGCCCCGGGCGAGGGTCCTATAGGGCACGCGGATCCCACCGACCGAGAGTAAAGAACGCTCCTATCGGGTCTAGCGGGTCATAGGACCTTTCAACGCACGAGCGATGCGGATTATAGTCAAGGCAATACCGGGAAAGTCTCGTCTCTCTGCCTTGACGGATCTTTGGCAGAGTTTCGCTTGAGCGAATGACGGTTTCTGACTTTCGGTAATGTCCGAGAGAATAATAGGCATGGGTCGGGCGGTAAAAAGCCGGATGACACGGTGTCACATTGAACTTTGTTGCATACACGGTGCGTGGGTCGGAATCGAAGTCAATGCCGGTCAAGATCTTGCCAATTTTTCCTTGTCGGAATTTTGGCAGAGCTTCGCTTGAGCGAAAGATCTTTTGATTTTTGGCAAAGACTCGGTCTTGACTCTTACGCATTCCGTGCGGGTCAAGGTCAATAGTCAATGTCGGAGTCAAGATCCCACCGATTTTTCCTTGTCGGAATTTCGGCAGAATTTCGCTTGAGCGAAAATCTTGGCTTCCGTTATGAGCTAAGGCTTGACCTTTACGTGGGTATGCAACTGGGCTATATGACACGGACTAGACCAAAAACCAACCAAAAGTCACGGTTTTTTGAAACGTGTGACACGGACTGTGCATTGGTCGACACTGGCTGCCATGGGGAGGTTGGGATGATTCCGTGCGCGCCCGGGAGCATCGTAAGGCTGTCCGTGACTGCAGCTGGAACCACCCTCGGGTTTGAAGGACGTGCGTGCAAAGTGTACAGGATATATCAGGTGCGCGTAGTGTGCGGTCTCCTAAAAATGTTCCTTTTTGAGTTAAAACAGAGATTTTCATAATGTGTTTTAAAGGAATGATTTTCGGGACGGGGGAAAATGCAACACGTAAGCACGTAAATTTTCTGGGAGCCCCAGTCAGTCATGAAGCTGAGTAGCCCCAAGCTGCTAGGACTGCCAGATTAACCATGATTTTTCCTGGTGGAATTGCCACTGAGGTCGCCCGGTCAGAATCCAAGGAGGATTGAGCCGTACGACTGCATGGATCAATTTTCCAGGTTCCACTCCTTTTGCTATTTTTCGGGTTGTTTCCCGTTTCAAAGTATGCACAGATTCCAAGATGCAAATGATGCAATGCATGGTAAAGAAAGCAAGCACGATTAATGAAATCGGCGATGGGAGTCTAACCCGCTCAAAAGGGAAAAGCTTTCTTTTATTTTTTTCAAAATTGTTTTTCGAAAAGGGATACTGGTACGTGGATTGTTAAACCACCGGTTATCCCAACTCCCACGTCAGGGAGTGTACAGGAAGGGTAAGTGGTTTCCACCTATATACCGAGTATCGATTTTTTTTTTTGTTTTGAAAATAAAAGCTTTTCTCCTTTGGGATTTTCCCCAGCGGAGTCGCCAAACTGTGAATGTGGTGCCCAAATTTTTGTTGGATTCACGCGAGTTTGAAGACATCCGGTTTAATTTGAAAAACGGAGTCGCCACGCCATTTTGATTACCTCAAAACTTTGAAAAAAAGGTTTTTACTTGGGTTCGGAGGTTAAGTTACCCCTTGGGAAGAACGTTTGGCGTTCACCCAAAGTGCCTTGCCGGAGCAAGTCTCCCAAGATTTCAGTAATCGTGCTTGCTTGCGTGCTTTCTTGTGTGCATGTGTTTGAGAAAAAGGGGGGAATGTCCCAAGTTGTCTTCCGGACGTACAAACCATTTATTGGTTGTCGCTCGGGATTCCTTGGAATTTTATGTATTTGGGATTATGATCCCGTCCTCATCTTATGACTTGTGATCATCGCATTTTAACCTCGGGACCCTCGGGACTTGCGTGATCGAGAGAATGACTCTCTTTTGGTCAAAGATGAGGTTCTTTAGAAAAGGAGGGTCCTTAGCCCATCAATCCTACGCTTTAAGACGGCCGAGCTCATATAGATGCTTCATACTCTTTCTTAAGCGATAATCGGAGATATAGGGTTCAAGGTGTCCCTTTCTAAAGAGATATGGAACCTTTAATGGAAGGAACGATGTAAAGATAGGATCTTTTACACCGGTCCATTCCTAGGTTGTTAATGGGGGAATGGGGGAAATGTATGTAAAAATGAATCTTTAATGAAAAGATGACATTTTTGGGTTGCAAATGATGCACTTAGTTTAAAGAAATAATCTTTATTGCAAATGATGCATAAAGATTTGATTTTTATGCAAATGATGCATTTTTGTTGAAGAAATTGGCATTCATTATGCAAATGATGCATAAAGATTGCATTTTGAAAAGCATATGATGCTAGTTTATGGTAAAGACATGGTCTTTAAAGCAAATGATGCTTGAACAAGGGATTTTGGATGCAAATGATGCATTTTGATTGAAAAGATTTGATTTTTATGCAAAGGATGCATTTTTATTGAAAAAGATTGTATTTTTATATGCAAAGGATGCATGAAGATGACATTTTTATTTGAAAATGGGGGTTTTAGGTGCAAAGGATGCACCTTTATGGGAAAAGACTACATTTTTATGACAAATGATGTCTAATGCATGCCAAAGGGGAAGGGGGAATATAAAGATAGGATCTTTAATCTACCAAGTCCCAAGCAATATAAAGACAATGCAATGAGCAAATTATAAAGCAATTAGGATGCAAAGGTAGGGCGTGCGAGGTTACCAATAGCTTCCTTCTTCTTTGGTCGGAGCTAGGAGGAGAGGTTGGTCTTGGATCTTCAAGGAGGAGGGAGGGAGCTTCTTGGCCTTCTTCTTCACCTTCTTGAGCTTCCAGCAGTATTCTTCACGTATTTGGAGTGTTTGTGGGTGACTTGCTATGGATTGTGTGTGTTGAAATGGGTAGAGGAGGGCTCTATTTATAGGCAGTCTGGATAAGGCTAATGAAGCCGTGCGGCTAGGGACAGCGAGCTAATGCAGCCGTGCGGCATTATCCATTGTGACTCAGCATTTCTAGAACCATGCAAGGTGGCAAATTCTAGAACCCTCTTCCTAATTAAGAAAAACGTGTTTCTTAATTAGGAAGGCTCCCTTCAGCCCTTAATTTAATTTGGGACTGTTCCAGAACATTTCCGGAACACTAGGAAGGTCCGGGGAATTACCGGGAAACTTACCGAAATTGCCGGGAAATTTAACCGGAAGGCATGAGCCAGATTTGGGTACTTACAGCTGGTACGATACATACGGCGAGGTTTGGTGACACGGCGTCACATTGAACCTTCGGGTATATTTTTCGGCAGAGCTCCACGTCAAAGTCAAGGCTGAAAAGCTCAAGACTTCGGGTCGGGAACGACCTTTGGTCTCAAACTCTCGAGCTTGACTCGGAGTGGGGCCCGGCGTGAAAAACATACACTTAGGCTTTATGACACGAGCTAAGCCAAAAACCAACCGGGGTCTTGGACAAAGTGTGACACAAAGAGTGCATGGCTTACACGGGCTAGGATGGGATGTTTGGGACGACCCCGTGCGCCCCCGAAAGGTGTCTAGCAGACCAATCGGGGTGCAACTGATAAGGCCATCCCGGGTTAGGGGTTGTAGTGTGCAGTGTACCGAGGCAGCAAGTGCACGTGAAGTGCGGTGTTCCGAGACAGCAAGTGCGCGTAGTGTGCGGTCACTAAAATTCCTTTTCTGAGTAAAACAAAGATTTTTTTCAGAATGTGTCTTAAAGGATTTATGATGCACAGTTCAAAAGACAGCATGAAAATCAAACATGAATGGGGATGCACAAACATGGTAAGATTTTGAAAAAATTGACAATGTAATGCCTTTGAAACAAAAACCGTTCGAGGTTTAAAGGAACACACACACACGAAAACGAGGAAGGGTAAACGAAAGTTTGACCCACGGAAGGCTTTTTTGAAAACAACGGTAGTTTTGAAAAAAGTATCATGTCCCCAGCGGAGTCGCCAACTGAAATTACCCGATCTTTTTCGCGCGCGGGCGGGGTCGCGGAAAAGGCAGTGGTCTTTCGCGGAGGGGTTGGTGTCTGAGACCTCGCTTCATGGGAAGGAACAAAATGAGGAGTCGCCACGCGGTTTTTGTATTTTGAGCCCAAACGTTGAGAAACGGCTATTGTGAAAAGGTGTCGTTTTTATTGGTAGCAAAAACTTAGGAAAAGGCTTTGAAAACGAAGATCATTTTTATTGGCAGCAAAAACGAGTAAAAAGCTTTTTTGTACCAGAGATTGTTAGGTTTGGAGGTCAAGTTACGTTTCGGGTAGAGTATTACGAGATCGCCCGAAACGCCTCGCATGACGAGTCTTTCTACCTTTCTCGAAATCGTGTGTGTGTGTGTGTGTGTTTTGAAATGGGGGCTTGAATGACAAGCTTAATCTTGGTTTGAATGACAAACGTTGATTAGGTGACTTTTGAAAAGACGAGCGTTTGAATGACAAACGTCGGTTTGAGTTGAAAAGAGCGTTTGCGTGACAAACGTCGATTTTGAGTTTGAAATGAGCGTTTGCGTGGCAAACGTCGATTTTGAGTTTGAAATGAGCGTTTGCGTGGCAAACGTCGATTTTGAGCCGTGCGAGTCATTGTTAACGATTTTTACGGGAAAAATGTGTATTAAATGATTTTAAGTGTCAAATGGCGGCTTTGAGTTTGAAGATGAGCGTTCGGAGGCCGAACGTCATTTCGCGCGTTTTGAAAGAGAGTTCGACAGACGAACTCCGGTTTTGAACCGGGCATTACATTGTTAACGATTTTTACGGGAAAAATGCGTATTAAATGACATGCGATCAACGAATCGGGTTGCGACTCGGACTTTGAAAAGTAAATACTATCACGATCCAAACGGATCGGACTTGTAAATGACAGTATTTAAAGCAGTGTCAACGGAATCAAACGATCCGGATTCGTAAATGACGATCGACGAGGCCAAACGGCTCGGAATTGTAAATGACGATCAACGAGGCCAAACGGCTCGGAATTGTAAATGACGATCAACGAGGCCAAACGGCTCGGAATTGTAAATGACGATCAACGGATCGATCGATCCGGAATGGTAAATGACATAAAAGTAAACGGAACGGGGTCGGAACGCCGTTTTAACCCGTGATTACTTCTCTTACGGAAAGAGAAGAGGATCGAGGGGCTAAAACGTATCGGACCCCGTTAGACGGAGGCGTCTACATTTCGATAACGACGTTCGAAACGGTTATAGCGACTGGCGCGTAAACCGAGACGGAACGGGAGATTTAGAGAGAGGGAGTTATACCTATGGCTAGGGTCGACTCCTTTGGCTCGGGAGGTGTGTACGGGACACGGAAAGTGATTCGAAAGGTTGTTTCGAAGTTGAAAGGGGCGTATTTGACCGAAATACGAAGATTTCACGCGAATCGAGACAGAACGGGAGCTCGGAAGGGGTGAAAACAGCTTAGGCCGTGGGGGTGGTGATTTTTTGGGGTAAAATTTCTGTCCCTTTGCCTTTGACAGCAACTTCTATTTATAGGTGAAATTTGCAGTAGGAGTCCGGACGGACTTGGCCTGAATCCAGGGGGTTTTGTGGTATTTTGAGAATTTGAGGGACTTGCTGGCAATTTCAGAAAATGTGCACAGTGAGTCCGGCCGGACTTGGCTTGCAAACCAGGGGCATTTTGGTCTTTTCCCTTTGAATTTGATTGAAGGGTGACTAGAGGGAGGTGGCATGGCTGCCACGTGCCCCTCTGAGTCACCAGCTTTATGGGAATTTGTTCCCCGGTCCCGGTTTTGTCCGTTTTTTAAAATAACAGTCCGGGAAATGTCCGAAACGCCCCCGGAAAGTGCCGGAAAATGCGTTTTTTAGGGAAAGCCGTGCTTTTACGTGTGATGACACGTGTTAAGTACGGTTCGACGTCGGGATGCACGGGGCAGTCCCGGGACGTCTCGTTGGCACAGCAACGGGGAGTTTAACGAGTTCCGATTAACCTGGAGCGGGCCAGTTAACGGATTTCGGTTAACTTTCTGACGGATTTGGACGATCCGGATTTGGGTACTTACACCGGCTGTGCTGACCTTATGGCTGCAGGAGAGGCTCGGGGCTTTGCTAGGGGCTTTGCTGACTCAGTGCCCTTGGGTGATTTCTCGGAGAGGTGCACCGAGGCAACAGGACCAGAGTAGCTGGGAGCTGACGATGGCTAGGCTATCCACACTACAAAAAAAGATATTATTTGGGACCAGGTTTTTTGGGTCGGACAAAGTGAATAGTCCCTATTAGTGGCTAAATGAGACTGATGCATTAATTTAAAAATTGAGGACGGCAAATTGAAGACCTTAATTCACGGTTTTAACAAAATCTATTAAATCAAATATTGAAAAAAAAAAAAACCCCAAAACCCACCCCCAAAACCCACGACGTCTCCCTCTCCCTCTCCCTCTCCCTCGTCTACGATTACACGCCGTCGTCGACTCCATCGATTCTCTCTACAGCGGCGGATCACAGCGGCGAATCAGGCAACACGCCGACACGCCGTCGCCGACTCCATCGATTCTCTCTACAGCGGCGGATCAAAGCGGCGAATCAGGTAACACGGCGACTCCCATCTTTTTCTCTCATCTCCCTCTCCCTCGTCTACTCCGATTAACACGACGACTCCATCGTTTTCTCTCTACAGCGGCGGAACAAAGACAATTTTGTACTCAGTTGGGGTAATTTTCGAGTGAAGCATCTAGGTAATTTTCGACTCCATCGTTTTCCATCGTTTTCCTGTCCTGTCGGCGTAATTTTGTACTCAGTTGGGGTAATTTTCGAGTGAAGCATCTAGGTAATTTTCGGACATCCGTTGGTGGATACCTCATTGGAGGTTGCAGACCAGGAGGATATTTCAGGAGTCCTATGCTGTGAGGGTTCCAGGATTCTGCTGGTCATCCTTCTACATACCCTGCTTAGTATCCAGGCAGTTTGGGGCTTTACAGGAGCCATTGAGTGATTGGGAGGACATCCGGACCATGGAGGTGGTGTCATTGGATATGAGGGATTCAGCCAGCTTCTGTTTCTTCTCGAGGGCTTGGACATACACTGCTTTCCCACCCAGGGCTATCTTCAGGAGCAGGAAGAGTACCATCTTGACCACTGTCTACTTGGGCAGTACGAGAGGGAGATGGGAGCGAATCGGGTCATCTTGGAGGAGAGACGTCGGGCTTTATTGGGGCCGGCGTGACTCGAGTAGGACTACGAGGAGGCCGAGGCTAAGGCGAGTCGCCATAACCGGTCGGGTGACTCGGTCGGAGACATGGAGGCTCGGTACAAGAGGTTGTCCGAGGTCGCTCCTTTGGCGAGGCTCGAGAGGGAGGAAGTGCGGACTCGTGCTCGTGTAGAGAGGGCACTTATTGACACGGGTTTGGTAGAGGCTCCAGTGAGGATACCGGAGGTCGGGATGAGGGATACCGACATCATAGATAAAAAGAGGAAGAAGACTCGACGGGGCCGAGGAAAAGGGAAGAAGACCAAAGAAGACTCAGCGAATGACGACTGACAGATCTTTTCTTAGGATTCCCTTATTGCCATTTTGCAAACACATTAGTTTACTTAGGCATTTTATTGTATTTTAGATCTTTGTAGCAGGTTAGCAGAGTCAAGAGGTAGACCGTGCTTGAACTCATCAAGAAGTTTTTAACTTGTAATGAACAAGAAATATTATCTTAGAAATTAATCAAGACACATTTCATGGAAATTCAAATGTCTTATTTATTGGGACCCGTTTTATGAAAACTGAAATACCCTTTATTATTTAGGACGCACTTCATGGAAGCTTGATTGTCCTTTTTATTTTTTTAGACCGAACCATATATGGCTGCCTACGTTCCCCTTTTACAAGAAAGACTAAGGGGCTCAGGTCTTCGTAGTTCATTCTGGTGAACTAATTTTTTTTCATGTGCAGCCCTGTTTTTTGCCTAGACCGCCCTTTTTGGGGTTTTCAGCCTAGCTGGGCATTACTCTTTTTGCACTAAGATTTTTTATGTGCAACCCTGTCTTTTGCCTAGACCGCCCTTTTTGGGGTTTTCAGCCTAGCCGGGTATTACTCTTTTTGCACTCTTTTTTTTTATTATTTATTTTTTTCTTTTAGACATAGTATCTTTTGAGCTTATCACCGTTGACTGGGTGGACAAAGGGATTGTCGTCCAGGTCTGCAAGCTTCATGGCTCCTCCCGATAGTATCTTCTGCACCACATAAGGGCCGATCCAAACGGGCTCCCACTTTCCCAGGGGGTTGTCTCTGGTAGGGGGCTTCACTTTCAAAACTAAGTCACCCTCTTTGATGTCTCTGGCCTTGACCTTTTTATCAAACGCCGGCCATCCGCCTCTCGGTAGGCTCGGGTGTGTTCCATGGCTTATAGCCTTCTCTCGTCAAGCGGGGCTAACTCATCATGCCATTGCGCAACCATTCTACTTCATTGACACTTTGTTTTCCCGGGAGGACCCTTAATGACAGGATTTCCAACTCCACCGGTAACACTGCTTCCATCCCGTAGGTTAAGGCAAAAGGAGTTTCTCCTGTAGTCATTCGACAGACGTTACGTAGCCCCAGAGTGCCAAGTGCGGCTTTTCGGGCCAATCACGACCACGGGTGGCCATCTTCCGGATGATCCGTTCGAGTGTCTTATTAGCGGCTTCCACGGCTCCATTAGTACGAGGTGCTGTACGGAGACGACTTGTGGCGAGTGATTACGAATTCGACGGCAACCTATCGCAGTCCCCTTCAAAGTGCGACCCATTATCGGAAATGATCTCGTTGGGCACCCCATATCTGCACATTATGTTTTATTTGATGAATTGGGCCACTTTTCTCGGAAGTGAGGACCTTGTAAGACTTGGCCTCTACCCACTTGGTGAAGTAGTCGATGGCTACTAGCACAAATTCATGTCCATTGCTTCTATGGGCTATTTTCCCTATCACGTCAATACCCCAAGTTGCAAACGGCCAAGGAGTCGTCATGCGGTACGGGTCATGAGGCGGGGAGATGGTTGAGGTTGGCAAACCGCTGGCACTTGTCGCATGCTAGGACGTCTTGGACACGGTCTGTTTCCATGGAAATCCGGTAGTAACCCATTACCGAGGATCACTTGCATCGGGGCTGCGGCATTCATATGAGGACCGCAGGGACCATTGTGGACTTCAGTCATCAATTCTTTGGCCTTTTCTTGAGTGACACACAAGAGGAGTGGTCCTTGGTATCGCTTCTTGTATAGGTTGCCTCCTAGAATGACATAATGGGAGGCCAACCTTTTCAGGGCTTGCAAGCTCTTGGCTCTGACACCTTCTTTTGGCCTACCTTCTTTGTCTCTGAAAGCTGACTCTCCATCTTTGAGGAACTGGTAAATTTGATTGTACCAGGGTTCCTTTATAGGCTCGGGTCCCAGGTCTACTTCACAACAGAAGGCTGGGGCTTCTCTTCTACCCACTCGAAAGGGTTTTATGGCTTTTCCCTCGGGGATCTCTACCAATGAGGCTATAGTAGCTAGGGCATCTGCGAATCTGTTCTTTTCCCTTGGCAAGTAGTGGAAGGTCACTTCTCTGAACTGTCCAGTCAACTCCTCCATATGGGCATGATACCGCTGCAGGTTAGGGTCCACAGTCTTCCACTTGTTGGAAACCTGGTTGATGATCAGGGCTGAGTCTCCGTAAACTTCAAGCTCCTTGGCATTCCTTTCTAAGGCAGCTTCCAAACCATTAATACAGGCTTCATACTCGGCAACATTGTTCATTGCAGAGAAGTTCAACTTGAGGGCTATGGGTGTAGGCTCATCTTTTGGATCGACCAGTAGCATCCCAATACCGTTTCCTCTTTTTTTAGCTGCTCCGTCAAAGAACAATTGCCATCGGTTTTCAGGCTCGACTGCAAAGATCCCTTCATCTGGGAATTGGGGTTCAGGCCCTCTGTCCTCATTACTGGGGAAGTTTGCCAGGTGGTCTGACAACGCTTGACCCTTGATGGCCTTTCTGGTCACATAGTTAATGTCGTACTCTGCTAAGAAGAAGGACCACATTGCTAGACGCATCGAGAGGGAAGGCTTATCAAAGATGTATTTGATGGGGTCCATTCTTGAGACCAAATTCACAGGGTGGGCTTGCATATAATGCTTCAACTTGCCGACTACCTGCACTGGGCCCCGCATGTGTCTTTTCACATCTTTGAGTAATTGAGCTCACTTCCACTGCAGCCTTCCGGTGACAAAGTAAATGGCGTTTTCTATCCGAGAGTCTTTCTTCTCCTGGGCAAGCATAGCCCCAACTGCCGTATCAGTGACAATGAGATAGAGCAGAAGAGGTTTCTGTCTATGTGGGAGGCATAGCACCGGAGGGTGTACCAAGTATGCCTTGATCTGGACAAAAGCATCCTGGCATTCTTCGGTCCATTCTGTGTCTACGTTCTTCTTCATGAGCTTGAAGATGGGCTCGCACATAGTGGTCAACTGATTGACGAAACGGCTAATGTACTGCAGTTTTCCCATAAAGCTCTTGACTTCTGTCTGGGTTCGAGGTGGCCTCATATCCATAATGGCTTTGATCTTTTGGGGGTCAACTTCGATACCTCGCTCCGTGACCATATACCCAAGCACTTTTCCCCTTGTCACTCCGAAGGTGCATTTAGCAGGGTTTAGTCTCATGGAATGTTGTCTCAGTCTCTCAAAGAACTTTCGCAGGTCAACAAAGTGCTGCCCGTCCTCGCCTTTAGAGTGGATTATCATGTCGTCTACATAGACCTCAATCTCCTTGTGGATCATGTCATGAAAAAGCGCGGTCGCTGCCCTTTGGTAAGTAGCCCCGGCGTTCTTAAGCCCAAATGGCATCACTGTATAACAGTAAGTCCCCCATGGTGTGGTGAAGGCTGTCTTTTCTTGGTCTTCCTCGACCATCTTGATCTGGTTGTATCCTGCAAAGCCATCAACGAAGGATTTGACTTCGTAGTTGGCAGTGGAGTCCACCAGGATGTCTATGTTTGGCAAAGGGTAATCGTCCTTGGGGATGGCCTTGTTCAGATCTCGGAAATCCACACGGCCCGGCTGCACCTTCCCATTGGCCTTGGTGACGGTCATAATATTGGATAACCATGTCGGATATTCGATGACTCTAATGAATCCTACCCGCAGTAGCTTCTCAATTTCTTCTTTGACTGTAGAGACCATTCGGCTTGATCTTCCTCGGTTTACATTTTTGCGGCTTAGCATCTGGTTCTAGGGGGATTACGTGCTCTACTATCGAACTGTCTAGCCTCGGCATATCCTGTATGACCATGCAAACACGTCGACGTATTCCCGAGCAGATCAATCGGTCTGTCCCGTTCAACCCCTGGAAGAAGTTTCCGATCTCGTGTCTCTTTAGGTTCCTCGATAGTACCCAAGTTCACACTTGTCAAAACCTCCTCGGCAGCTTGGGCCCGGTTTTCCTCTTTTTCTGAAACCTGCTTAAAGATTTCTTTAATGTATTGTTCATTTAGTGTGTTTGCATCTTGTTCAAATGATTCATTATTAACTGTTGTTGAGTTTTGAGTTAATTTATCATTTGTTAAGTTGGCAATAAGAGGATACTCAGAAAGATCTGTCATTTCATTCAAAATAAGGGGAAAGATGACATCGATTACATTTTGATAGTCCTCAGGCGTGAGGCCTTCGGATGACTCAGAGGACTGGAATTCAAAAATTCGACTCGGCGAGCAGACAACAGGGTGTTTGACACAACTGGGTTGAGAAGGACGAGGTACCAATCCAAGCTCCGCTATCATTTGCTGTCGGCTGGCTATCGGCCCTGAGAACGTCTCCCAATTCTTCAACGACATTTCTGTCTTGGTTACCAAAGTGCGGGGATCAAAAGGATTTTCACCACCGTCTCCAATTACGGCAACTATCTCATCATCTGAACTGAAGTCGATCAAATCTGGGATCTGTGCTTCTTCATCAAACAACTGTAGCAAGCCCCACTCACTTTCTTCACTATTGGCAGCTTCTATCTGGCTGATCTTCGGAAGCGCTAACTCGAAAGCCGAGAAGTCCATTACCCTGGATGCTGACTCTTTGACGCTGTCTGAGTTTCCTTTGAAGACATACTCGTTCTGAATGGTAGTGGTAGCCCCAGGAATGTCTGGCGAGTCAAGGAACATTCTTCGAACAGGATTGGCTGGCTTTCCCCTTACTTTCTCAAGATTCTCCAGAAGGGTTTTCTGCAAGGAGATCTGGTGATCATTTTTATCGTATTGTGTCTCGCCTTTTGTAAAATAATGGGTCAGGGATAAACTGTAGGGATGAAGCTGGGCCCCTTTAGCTTTTCTGCCATTCGGTTTGTACCCCAAGCCGTATCTGGTATTCTTTTCATTTACATCGATGATGGTATTGCGACCCTCAAGTCTTCTACCTAATCCAAGTCCCAGAAGATAACTCATTTTTCTCATCATTCTCATGGCAGGAGGGATTTTATCGGAAGTAGTAGTGAGGTCAGTGCAACACACTTGTGCTTTGGAAGGAGCTACAGAGAATCCTGTCAATGCCAACCCTTCGTCATCATGTTTGATTTCCAATATCGGGATGTCTCCAGTGCTGGTTCCTTCTACCGTGACACTATCTCTATAAATGGTGGTGATAGTACCATCATTTGACTGAAATTTGACGCACTGGTGCAAAGTAGAGGCTACCCCATTTATCTGGTGGATCCAGGGCCGTCCCAGCAGAGCAGTAAATGAAATCGGAATATCAATCACTTGAAAATCGACGTCCATAACCTTTTTTCCGAACCACAGCTTGAGAGTAGCAATCCCCAAAACTGATCGTGCCGTGGAGTCATAAGCCTTAATAGTCTGACTAGAAGGCTTCAAATCTGTTGGTTTCAGGTCCAATAATTCCATCATCTTGGCTGGCAAGACATTCATTGCAGACCCTCCATCGACTAATACCCGTGGCAATCGACGCTCTTCTAACTGGACTGTGATGTAAAGAGGTTCGTTATGACTAGCCCCATACTTCGGCAGGTCCAAGTCAGTGAAGGTAATGATGTTTCCGTAGTGGATACTTCCAATCATTTGGACGACCTCATCTGGGGTGACATCTATGGGCACCATGGTCTTGGCCAAACTTTCTTCCAGCTTCAGCTTATGAGGGTATGAAGAGGTTAACAGGGACCACAAGGAGATATTGGCTTGGGTACACTTCAACTGAGTCAACACTGGGTCCTCTTTGTAAGAGTTTGGCTTTTCTACTTCCGGCTTATAAGGCCTCTTATCTGTCTTTGGCTCCGAGACGGCATTCTTTTTGTCACCCTTAGGCTGCTCAATACTCATCTGTCCAGACCGAGTCATCACATAAACATTAGATTTTCCCGAGTCATTATTCCTACTGGAGGATTCTGTTAGCTCTTTCAAAGTCAGAGGCGGGCTCTTGCTGGCGTATGGCCAATTCTGCTGATTAATCTGGTTAATGGCACTACTGGAGGCGTAGGCTGCTTCTCGAATCTGATCCCAAGTTAACGGCTTTCTGACCTTCTCAGGGTTCTGACTCTCTGATTGGCTTAGCAGTTGGCTGGTTTCAGCTTTACCTTCCCCGTTTAGAGCCTTCACAGTCTCATTCAAACTTTTCAAAGTCAACATGCAACAGGAGTTGTCACTGTCAGGGTTTGGAACTTGGCGAATGGCTTTCTCATCCGGGTCCAACAATTTTTTCAACAGAGTGGGATCACATTCCTCATCACTGTCAAGCATGTCCCTTCTTTCTCTAGGGGTCAGCCTTCTGACGGCATTTTTGACATTGGCCAAACATTTTCTGAAGTGAGAAATCCCATCATCGATAAGGATTTCTGCGGGGTCAAACCTCATGGCGGGTTTCTGTTCTTCACTGTCGGGAAGGTTTTCTGGGCTTTTTGGCTTCTGGGCTAACCACCCTTCTACTGTTCCTTCCGGCACTTCGACCGTGTCTTCATCAGTATCACTGTAGTAACTCTCGCGGGAACTTTCGTCTTGGCTCTGATGACCAATGAGGGTAAAAGCAGGTCGGGATACTTGACGCCATATAAGAGGTATCTTGGACTCCTCCTCTGACTTGGGAATTACCAAGAAAACATCGTTGTCGTCACAGGACATAAAGGGGACTGGGGTCGCCTCGAGACTTAAGACTCTTTCCAGGGCATCCATACACTCTTCTTCGGACAAGGTCTCAGGAGTGACTACTAACACCGTAACAGAGTCTACTCTTTCTGATGAGAGTTTGGCTTCCGCAATGCTTACGTTTTCCAGATCGGTGGGTGGAGCCCACTTTCCTCTTTCAGCTAGGGCTTCAATTAAATCCCTCCATTCACCGACCAAGTTTTTGTAAGGAGTATTGAACTCTAGGATGTAGGACTCATATACTGCCTCATCTAAGCTAGCATCTTTTTCCTTTTCCGAGCCTTCACACAGGCTGCAAATACACTTTGAAGTGATTTCATCTCCTATTCCGGGTCGGTGGTTTTCTACCTCATCTTGCCCTTTGGGTTTCACTTCTGCTGACTCCAAGTCCATTCCTTCTACTGAACTGTCATCATCACTGTAAATCCATCCATTCCTATTCTCGTTCCCGACTGATTCTTCACTACCACTGTCTGAGAGATAGGCAAATTCACAGGCGTTGACGAAATTAGAGAGGTCAGGTTGGTACTGGGATTCCAAAGTAAAGGGATTTGGATTAGGCTGAAAGGAGGGAAAGAGTCCCACGGGGGGATGCAAAGGCTGTGAGGGTGTCGGGACCCTGACAGCTCGGGATGTTGGGGAAGACTGAAAAGGGACAGTCTTTAGCAAAGGATTATATGTGGATGGAGGAGGGGATTGGCTATAGGCTAGCTCTGCTTCCCTAGTCATCTGGTTACCCAAACCAGTGCTGTTCTCTGTCGAATCGGACATTCTGACTCTACGGGATCGACCAAGCCGAGGATTACGGCGAACTGCGAGAATTCAACGCTAGCAAGTCGCTAACCCGGTGTTCTTACCCACTTCTTTCTCGCTGCGGGAAAGGGATAGGAAAGGTTTAGACTCGGGGTAGGTGTTTAGGCTGAAGGCTCATGCAATATGCAAATTAGAATCTTCCAGTTTACTTAAAACAGTGTCTTTTATTAATATCTATTTGGTTGGAAAAGGGGGTTTGCCCTTCTTTTTCGTAACTACTCTAGATCCTGGATCAGTGGGTTCCGTCACTACGTCTATAAGCCCCTCGTATTCCACCTGTATTTCGACCTCCCAGGGTGGACAGCCCCGGGCGAGGGTCCTATAGGGCACGCGGATCCCACCGACCGAGAGTAAAGAACGCTCCTAACGGGTCTAGCGGGTCATAGGAACTTTCAACGCACGAGCGATGCGGATTATAGTCAAGGCAATACCGGGAAAGTCTCGTCTTTCTGCCTTGATAGGATTTTGGCAGAATTTCGCTTGAGCGAATGACGTTTTGACTTTCGGTAATGTCCGAGAAGATAATAGGCATGGGTCGGGCGGCAAAAGCCGGATGACACAGTGTCACATTGAACTTCGTTGCATACGCCGGGCGTGAGTTAGAATCGAAGTCAATGCCGGGTCAAGATCTTGCCAATTTTTCCTTGTCGGAATTTTAGCAGAGCTTCGCTTGAGCGAAAGATCTTTTGATTTGTTGGCAAAGACTCGGTCTTGACTCTTACGCATTCCGTGCAGGTCAAGGTCAATAGTCAATGTCGGAGTCGAGATCTCGCCAATTTTTCCTTGTCGGAATTTTGGCAGAGTTCTTCTTCCGTTATGAACTAAGGCTTGACCTTTACGAGGGTATGCAACTGGGCTATATGACACGGACTAGACCAAAAACCAACCAAAAGTCACGGTTTTTTGAAACGTGTGACACGGACTGTGCATTGGTCGACACTGGCTGCCATGGGGAGGTTGGGATGATTCCGTGCGCGCCCGGGAGCATCGTAAGGCTGTCCGTGACTGCAGCTGGAACCACCCTCGGGTTTGAAGGACATGCGTGCAAAAGTGTACAGGATATATCAGGTGCGCGTAGTGTGCGGTCTCCTAAAAATGTTCCTTTTTGAGTTAAAACAGAGATTTTCAGAAATGTGTTTTAAAGGAATGATTTTCGGGACGGGGAAAATGCAACACATAAGCACGTAAATTTTCTGGGAGCCCCAGTCAGTCATGGAGCTGAGTAGCCCCAAGCTGCTAGGACTGCCAGATTAACCTCAATTTTTCCTGGTGGAATTGCCACTGAGGTCGCCCGGTCAGAATCCAGGGAGGATTGAGCCGTACGACTGCATGGATCAATTTTCCAGGTTCCACTCCTTTTGCTATTTTTCGGGTTGTTTCCCGTTCAAAGTATGCACAAATTCCAAGATGCAAATGATGCAATGCATGGTAAAGAAAGCAAGCATGATTAATGAAATCGGCGACGGGAGTCTAACCCGCTCAAAGGGAAAAGCTTTCTTTCATTTTTTCAAAAAAAAAAAATTCGAAAAGGGATACTGGTACGTGGGATTGTTAAACCACCGGTTATCCCAACTCCCACATCAGGGAGTGTACGGGAAAGGCAAGTGGTTTCCACCTATATACCGAGTATCGATTTTTTGTTTTGTTTTGAAAATAAAAACTTTTCTCCTTTGGGACATTCGCGGAGTCGCCAAACTGTGAATGTGTGCCCAAAATTTTGTGTTTGTTTGATTCACGCGAGTTTGAAGACATCCGGTTTAATTTGAAAAACGGAGTCGCCACGCCATTTTGATTACCTCAAAACTTTGAAAAAAAGGTTTTATGGGTTCGGAGGTTAAGTTACCCCTTGGGAAGAACGGATCGTCGTTCACCCAAGGTGCCTTGCCGGAGCAAGTCTCCCAAGATCCCATTAATCGTGCTTGCTTGCGTGCTTTCTTGTGTGCATGTGTTCGATGATAAGGAAGGGAATGTCCCAAGTCGTCTTCCGAACGTACAAACCATTTGTTGGTTGTCGCTCGGGATTTCTTGGATTTTATGTATTCGGGATTATGATCCCGCCCTCATCTTGGACTTGTGATCATCGCATTTTTTTGACCTTGGGACTTGCGTGATCGAGAGAATGACTCTCTTTATAGTCAAATATGAGGTTCTTTAGAAAAGGAGGGTCCTTAGCCCATCAATCCTACACTTTAAGATGGTCGAGCTCGTATAGATGCTTCATACTCATCTTAAGTGATAATCGGAGATATAGGGTTCAAAGGTGTCCCTTTTCTAAAGAGATTATGAAACCTTTATGGAAGGAACGATGTAAAGATAGGATCTTTTACACCGGTCCGTTCCTAGGTTGCTAATGGGGGAATGGGGGAAATGTATGTAAAAATGACACTTTAATGAAAAGATGACATTTTTGGGTTGCAAATGATGCACTTGATTCAAAGAAATGATCTTTATTGCAAATGATGCATAAAGATATGATTTTTATGCAAATGATGCATTTTATGAAGAAATTGGCATTCATTATGCAAATGATGCATAAAGATTGCATTTTGAAAAGCATATGATGCTAGTTTATGGTAAAGACATGATCTTTAAAGCAAATGATGCTTGGAAAAGGGATTTTGGGTGCAAAGGATGCATTTTGATTAAAAAGATTTGATTTTTATATGCAAAGGATGCATAAAAATGACATTTTTATTGGAAAATGGGGGTTTTAGGTGCAAAGGATGCACCTTTATGGGAAAAGACTACATTTTTATGACAAATGATGTCTAATGCATGCAAAAGGGGAAGGGGGAATATAAAGATATGATCTTTAATCTACCAAGTCCCAAGCAATATAAAGGCAATGCAATGAGCAATTTATAAAGCAATTAAGATGCGAGGTTAGGGTGTGCGAGGTTACCAATGGCTTCCTTCTTCTTTGGATGGAGCTAGGAGGAGAGGTTGATCTTGGATCTTCAAGGAAGGAGGGAGGTAGCTTCTTGGCCTTCTTCTTCACCTTCTTGGATCTTCAACAGCCTCTTGGGAGTATTTCTTCGTAATATGGGAGTATTTATGATTTTTGTGGATCTTTTTGTTGGTGTGTAAAATGGGTAGAGGAGGACTCTATTTATAGGCAGTCTGGAAATCGCCAATGAAGCCGTGCGGCCAGGGACCGCGAGCTAATGCAGCCGTGCGGCATTATCCATTGTGACTCAGCATTTCTAGAACCATGCAAGGTGGCAAATTCTAGAAACTTCTTCCTAATTAAGAAAAACGTGTTTCTTAATTAGGAAGGCTCCTCTTCAGCCTTTAATTAATTTGGGACTGTTCCGGAATATTTCCGGAACACTAGGAAGGTCCGGGGAATTACCGGAAAACTTACCGAAATTGCCGGGAAATTTAACCGGAAGGCATGAGCCAGATTTGGGTACTTACACCTTTGCACCTAAAAACCCTATTTTTACATAAAAATATCATCTTCATGCATCCTTTGCATATAAAAATCCAATCTTTATGATAAAAATGCATCCTTTGCATATGAAATCCTTTTTCAAGCATCCTTTGCATTAAAGATCATATCTTTATCCCAAATTAGCATCCTATGCTTTTCAAAATACAATCTTCATGCATCCTTTGCATATTCAAATCCCAATTTCTTCATAAAAATGCATCCTTTGCATAAAAATCATGTCTTTATGCATCCTTTGCAAATAAAGATCATTTCTTTAAATCAAATGCATCCTTTGCAACCCAAAAATGTCATCTTTTCACTAAAAATGTCATTTTTATATGCATTCCCCCATGTCCCCATTAGCAACCTTGGAACGGACCGGTGTAAAAGATCCTATCTTTACTTCGTTCCTTCCATAAAGGTTTCATAATTTCTTTAGAAAGGGACAACCTTGAACCCTATATCTCCGATTATCACTTAAGATGAGTATGAAGCATCTATATGAGCTCGACCGTCTTAAAGTGTAGGATTGATGGGCTAAGGACCCTCCTTTTCTAAAGAACCTCATCTTTGACTATAAAGAGAGTCATTCTCTCGATCATGCAAGTCCCGAGGTTAAAAATGCAATGATCACAAGTCCAAGATGAGGACGGGATCATAATCCCGAATACATAAAATCCAAGAAATCCCGAGCGACAACCAATAAATGGTTTGTACGTCCGGAAGACGACTTGGGACATTCCCTCCCTTTATTTTCAAACACATGCACACAAGAAAGCACGCAAGCAAGCACGATTAATGGGATCTTGGGAGACTTGCTCCGGCAAGGCACCTTGGGTGAACGACGATCCGTTCTTCCCAAGGGGTAACTTAACCTCCGAACCCATAAAACCTTTTTTTCAAAGTTTTGAGGTAATCAAAATGGCGTGGCGACTCCGTTTTTCAAAATTAAACCGGATGTCTTCACACTCGCGTGAATTTCCAATACACAAAAAATTTGGGGCACACATTCACAGTTTGGCGACTCCGCTGGGGAAATCCCAAAGGAGAAAAGCTTTATTTTCAAAACAAAATCGATACTCGGTATATAGGTGGAAACCACTTAACCTTCCTGTACACTCCCTAATGTGGGAGTTGGGATAACCGGCGGTTTAACAATCCCACGTACCAGTATCCCTTTTTGAAAAAAAAAAATTGAAAAAGAAAAAAAGAAAGCTTTTCCCTTTGAAGCGGGTTAGACTCCCGTCGCTGATTTCATTAATCGTGCTTGCTTTCTTTACCTTGCATTGCATCATTTGCATCTTGGAATCTGTGCATACTTTGAACGGGAAACAACCCGAAAAATAGCAAAGGAGTGGAACCTGGAAAATTGATCCATGCAACGTACGGCTCAATCCTCCTTGGATTCGACCGGGCGACCTCGGTGGCAATTCCACCAGGAAAAATCATGGTTAATCCGGGCAATCCTAGCGGCTTGGGGCTACTCACTCCATGACGACCGGGCTCCTTAAAATTTACGTGCTTACGTGTTGCATTTTCCCCGTCTCGAAAATCATTCCTTTAAAACACATTTATGAAAATCTCTGTTTTAACTCAAAAAGGAACATTTTTAGGAGACCGCACACTATGCGCACCTGATATATCCTGTACACTTTGCACGCACGTCCTTCAAACCCAAGGGTGGTTCCAGCTGCAGTCACGGACAGCGTTACGATGCTCCCGGGCGCGCACGGAATCATCCCAACCTCCCCATGGCAGCCAGTGTCGACCAATGCACAGTCCGTGTCACACGTTTCAAAAAACCGTGACTTTTTGTTTGATTTTTGGTCTAGTTCGTGTCATATAGCCCAGTTGCATACCCTCGTAAAGGTCAAGCCTTAGTTCATAACGGAAGAGGAACTCAACCAAAATTCCGACAAGGAAAAATTGGCGAGATCTTGACTCCGACATTGACTTTGATCTTGACCCGCACGGAATGCGTAAGAGTCGAGACCGAGTCTTTGCCAACAAATCAAAAGATCTTTCGCTCAAGCGAAGCTCTGCCAAAATTCCGACAAGGAAAAATTGGCAAGATCTTGACCCGGCATTGACTTCGATTCTGACTCACGCCCGGCGTATGCAACGAAGTTCAATGTGACACTGTGTCATCCGGCTTTTGCCGCCCGACCCATGCCTATTATCTTCTCGGACATTACCGAAAGTCAAAACGTCATTCGCTCAAGCGAAATTCTGCCAAAATTCTATCAAGGCAGAAAGACGAGACTTTCCCGATATTGCCTTGACTATAATCCGCATCGCTCGTGCGTTAAAAGGTCCTATGACCCGCTAGACCCGTTAAGAGCGTTCTTTACTCTCGGTCGGTGGGATCCGCGTGCCCTATAGGACCCTCGCCCGGGGCTGTCCACCCTGGGAGGTCGAAATATAGGTGGAATACGAGGGGCTTATAGACGTAGTGACGGAACCCACTAATCCAGGATCTAGAGTAGTTGCGAAAAAGAAGGGCAAATCACCTTTTCCAACCAATGAGATATTAATAAAAGACACTGTTTTAAGTAAACTGGAAGATTCTAATTTGCATATTGCCTGAGCCTTCAGCCTAAACACCTACCCCGAGTCTAAACCTTTCCTATCCCTTTCCCGCAGCGAGAAAGAAGTGGGTGAGAACACCGGGTCAGCGACTTGTTAGCGCGAATTCTCGAACGATTCGCAGAATCCTCGGTTTTGCCGGACTTTCCCGGTGTCAAAATGGCCAACATGGTAGTCAACAATGGTAATGACCAAGTAGTCGGAGGGGCCATCCCAGTTCAGCCCAAGCCCCATATATGGTATGATGTATGCGACTGTGAGGATTGTCTGGAGTATGAGTATCAAGAATGGATTAATGAAGACGCTCCTTCAAGAAAGAAGAAGAAGAGGAAGTCTACGCAGCAGAAATTAAAAGAAAGGTATGAAGCCGGAGACAAGAGCGTCGGAACTCTAGGGGAGCCTTCTGGCAAGTTCGATTACTATGTCAGTTATGCCAAACAGCCCGCCAAGGAACCCATCATTCAAAGCACAGTCCAGCCTGATACCCCCATGGACAGTGATCCTCTTGAAGCAGAAAGTGCTGAATTTGTGGCCATCGTGAAGTTCAATGAGAAGCTAGCAGATCTAGAAGCAGAATACAGAAATCCTATTGAATATGTAGCCAGTCAAGGAATAATTAAGATCCCTTCTGAAGAAGACTTCATCAGCATTATCCAAGCCAACCCTCCTGTTGGCTATACTGACAAGGTCGTGGTGTCCAAGATCAGTAAAGAGAAAATGAGTTATCAGCAGTGCATTGATAAGATGAGCCAGACTCTTCAGTCAATGAGCCCAGTTGTCACGGACGAGCTCGCTGAGAGATTGCATCAAGCTACTCTAGCTCCCCTCACTATCTTTCCACGATACCGGCCTGTCAATGATTTCCGGCAAGTTTTTGATCAATTTGAAGTCTCCAATTTTCTGAAGAATGCTGACAAGATTGCTACTCCCCAGGGCAACAGCAAGAAGGAGTGAGATCCCGGTCCAACCCTTGTCAAACACCCTCGAGTCAATAAGTAGTGTAGGGTCCATAGTCAATAGCGTCTATTCAGTCGAGTCAGGAATCTTTGAATTCCAGTCCTCTAAGTCATCCGAAGGCCTCACGCCTGAGGACTATCAAAATGTAATCGATGTCATCTTTCCCCTTATTTTGAATGAAATGATAGATCTTTCTGAGTATCCTTTTATTGCCAACTTAACAAATGATAAATTAACTCAAAACTTAACAACAGTTAATAATGAATCATTTGAACAAGATGCAAACACACTAAATGAACAATACATTAAAGAAATCTTTAAGCAGGTTTCAAAAAAAGAGGAAAACCGGGCCCAAGCTGTCGAGGAGGTTTTGACAAGTGTGAACTTGGGTACTGTCGAGGAACCTAAAGAGACACAGATTGGAAACTTCTTCCAGGGGGTTGAACGAGACAGACTGATCGATCTGCTCAGAGAATACGTCGACGTGTTTGCATGGTCATACAGGGATATGCCGGGGCTAGACAGTTCAATAGTAGAGTACAGAATCCCTCTAGCACCAGATGCTAAGCCAGTAAAGCAGAAATTGAGGAAGATCAAGCCAGAGTGGTCTCTACAGGTCAAAGAAGAGATTGAGAAACTACTGCGGGTAGGATACATCAGAGTCATCGAATATCCGACATGGTTATCCAATATTGTGACCGTCACCAAAGCCAATGGGAAGGTGCGCTGCTGTGTGGATTTCCGAGATCTAAACAAGGCCAGCCCTAAGGACGATTACCCTATGCCAAACATAGACATCCTGGTGGACTCCACTGCCAACTACGAAGTCAAATCCTTCGTTGATGGCTTTGCAGGCTACAACCAGATCAAAATGGCCGAGGAAGACCAAGAAAAGACAGCCTTCACCACACCGTGGGGAACTTACTGTTATACAGTGATGCCATTTGGGCTTAAGAACGCCGGGGCTACTTACCAAAGGGCAGCGACCGCGCTTTTTCATGACATGATCCACAAGGAGATTGAGGTCTATATAGATGACATGATAATCCACTCCAAAGGCGAGGATGGGCAGCACTTTGTTGACCTGCGGAAGTTCTTTGAGAGGCTGAGACAACATTCCATGAGATTAAACCCTGCCAAATGCACCTTCGGAGTGACAAGGGGAAAAGTGCTGGGGTATATGGTCACGGAGCGAGGTATCGAAGCGGACCCCCGAAAGATCAAAGCCATTATGGATATGAGGCCACCTCGAACCCGCATGTAAGTCAAGAGCTTTATGGGGAAATTGCAGTACATCGGCCGTTTTGTCAATCAGTTGACCACTATGTGCGAGCCCATCTTCAAGCTCATGAAGAAGAACGTAGACACAAAATGGACCGAAGAATGCCAGGATGCTTTTGACCAGATTAAGGCATACTTGGTACATCCTCCAAAGGCTATGCCCCCACATAGACAGAAACCTCTTCTGCTCTATCTCATTGTCACTGATACGGCAGTTGGGGCTATGCTTGCTCAAGAAAAGAAAGACTCTCGGGTAGAGAATGCCATTTACT
The DNA here is from genome assembly GCA_022495995.1 of Adenophora triphylla var. japonica. Taxonomy (NCBI): domain Eukaryota; kingdom Viridiplantae; phylum Streptophyta; class Magnoliopsida; order Asterales; family Campanulaceae; genus Adenophora; species Adenophora triphylla. The sequence continues at coordinate 11,731 of JAFEMH010002527.1, read as the reverse complement.
TTGTCAGCTGGAAGCTGCAGGGACGTGAGCTCAATTACTCAGCATGTGAAAAGACCTATGCGGGGCGAGTGCAGGTAGTCGGCAAGTTGAAGCATTATATGCAAGCCCACCCTGTGAATTTGGTCTCAAAAATGAACCCCATCAAATACATCTTTGATAAGCCTTCCCTCTCGATGCGTCTAGCAAAGTGGTCCTTCTTCTTAGCGGAGTACGACATCAACTATGTGACCAGAAAGGCCATCAAGGGTCAAGCGTTGTCAGACCACCTGGCAAACTTCCCCAGTAATGAGGACAGAGGGCCTGAACCCCAATTCCCAGATGAAGGGATCTTTGCAGTTGAGCCCGAGAATCGATGGCAATTATTCTTTGACGGAGCCGCTAACAAAAGAGGAAACGGCATCGGGATGCTACTGGTCGATCTGAAAGATGAGCACACGCCAATAGCCCTCAAGTTGAACTTCCCTGCCACGAACAATGTTGCCGAGTACGAAGCCTGCATTGCTGGTTTGGAAGCTGCCTTAGAAAGGAATGTCAAGGAGCTCGAAGTTTACGGAGACTCAGCCCTGATCATCAACCAGGTTTCCAACAAATGGAAGACTGTGGACCCTAATCTGCAGCGGTATCATGCCCATATGGAGGAGTTGACTGGACAATTCAGAGAAGTGACTTTCCACTACTTGCCGAGAGAAAAGAACAGATTCGCAGATGCCCTAGCTACTCTAGCCTCATTGGTAGAAATCCCCGAGGGAAAAGCCATAAAACCCTTCAGAGTGGGTAGAAGAGAAGCCCCAGCCTTCTGTTATGAAGTAGACCTGGGACCCGAGCCTATAAAGGAACCCTAGTACTATCAAATTTACCAGTTCCTCAAAGATGGAGAGTCAGCTTTCAAAGACGAAGAAGGTAGACCGAAAGAAGGTGTCAGAGCCAAAAGCTTGCAAGCCTTGAAAAGGTTGGCCTCCCATTATGTCATTCTAGGAGGCAACCTGTACAAGAAGCGATACCAAGGACCACTCCTCTTGTGCGTCACTCAAGAAAGGGCCAAAGAGTTGATGACCAAAGTCCACAATGGTCCCTGCGGTCCTCATATGAATGCCAGAGCCCTGATGCAAGTGATCCTCAGAATGGGTTACTACTGGATTTCCATGGAAACAGACTGTGTCCAGCACGTCCGAGCATGCGACAAGTGCCAGCGGTTTGCCAACCTCAACCATCTCCCACCTCATGACCTGTACTGCATGACGACTCCTTGGCCGTTTGCAACCTGGGGTATTGACGTGATAGGGAAAATAGCCCCGACAGGAAGCAATGGACACGAATTTGTGCTAGTAGCCATCGACTACTGTGATGATGTCGCCATTCGCGGGAAAAATTCGATTTTTCGTTTCTTTGAAAACCAAATAAAACCGGAAAACGGAGTCGCCACGCCATTTTTGTTTTAAGGGCCAAAACTTTGAAAAATGCCCGAGATTAGAGATTTGGGTTCGGAGGTCATGTTACACGCCGGGAAGGACGTTAGTGTGCACCCGGAATGCCTCGTAAAACGAGTCTTCCAAGCTGAAAATCATTTGTGTGTGTGTGTGTTTTGGCCAAAATAATTCGAAACTGAGAAAAGTAAAAATTGGGATGTCTTTTTAAGACTTTAAACTGATCCCATGATTTTTTAGAAGATTTTTGGATTGAGATTTGGTACTCAAAAGACCTTTTGAAGTTGAGAGCCACTTCTGCCAGAATGAAAAAGGCAATGGACCTTTGATTTTGAAATGGATTCAAGGGCCTTAAAACTTCATAATCTGGATAAACTCAGAGAATGAAAGTTGTTCCAGACACCTTAAATAAGATTTGTGCGAAGGAATTTTCCATTTTGGAGAAGATTTGAGGGGTCAAACCTTCTGGAAATCTCAGATATGAAATCTGGATTTCCAGAAGCTGATGAACTGGCCTCTAAAATAAAATTTGAAAAGAGGAGTTTTACTCGCCCAAAAAATAAAGTAAAAATATTTCTGGAAATCTCTTGATGTTTGCTGCAAAAAGTGTTTTGTAGTCAACACCAAATTCCAAGTTTATCTGTGTCCAAAAATTAAGACAATGGACTGGGGTCTTGGAAAATTGCTACTGGACAGCAACTTCTCAAGAAAGGAAAAAATGATTTTAAAGGGGGTTTTTGCATCCATGCTTGTCCCCATTTACCTAGGTTTTGGTTAGTGATCACTTGACATTTTAGTGGTGAATCAACTATACCAAACCATCCTTGGGGTACATTAGGACTAAGCACTTCATTTGCTTGGGAAGGGGAATTTTATCCTTTGAAATCAAGATTTGGTGCTTGAAAATGGTTTTTAGGGTTTTGAAAATGCATTTGCAAGTAAGTAAGAAAACATTGAAGAAAATGTTGATCCTTGTAGAGGATCATCCATGGAGATGAACTTCCATGGTGATCCTCTTGGATCTAGGGCAAGAAAATGAACAAACTACATTTTGTAGTTTGAAAATGCATGCATGGATGAGAGAATTTAGGGTAAGGAGAGGGAGGTTATACCTATCTTCCTTGTGTTTTTTGTGTTTGTGTTTGAACTTGAGGGTGAGTGGGTTTGATTTGAGTGAGTGAAAGTTGGGAAGATTCAAGAGAAAAAGGTGACAATTCTAGGGAATTCTCACTGTTTTCTCAAGTATTTTCGCCAAATGCTGTGAGTTGTGTTGTTGTTCTCTCTCTTTTTTTGTGACTGGAGGGCTCAATTTATAGCCCTCTGAAAAATACAAAGGTATCCGCGCGGACAAGGTTGGTGGCGTGCACTGTTCATTAAATGCAGCTCCAGGCTTTGGACACAAGGAATATAATTCAAAAATTCCAACAGAAACTGTTTTTCAACTTGCTGTTTCGGGATTTTCTTAATTCTTTTGCTTTTTGAGATTCCTTTGAAGGTTTATCTTTAAATAGCAATGCCCATTTTGCCCTCACTTTGTTAGAAAAGTTAGGAATGTTAGTAATTGTTAGGAATTGTTAGGAATGTTATAACTTTCGTTAATTTTCTAACGAAAATTCTAACAAGCTCAAATTGGAGCACTTACAGTAGCCCCTCGGCGACGGTGCTTTCGAAGGAAGCGGGGTCATCGATAAGAGTAAGGCTCCATGTTTGATAGGATGATTAGGTGATCGAGCGGCTGAACCTATTTAATAGGCTACCTATGTATCCTTAAGAGGAATCAAGCCGGCCGTAGTTCGGGTCTTTGACCCTGGAGATGATGGCATTTTAGGTGCCTCGAACCTTGAAAAGCGAGCTCTGCAGTCGGGTGCTGGAGAGAAACTCTGCTGGAGATAAGAGATGACCATTTTCGGTCGGATGGCTGAAATTGTATATCCGCTCTGCTGGGATAGGAATGACCATTTTCGGTCTGATGGCTATCCGCTCTGCTGGGGATAGGGCTGACCATTTTCGGTCTGATGGCTATCCGCTCTGCTGGGGATAGGAATGACCCTTTTCGGTCTGATGGCTATCCGCTCTGCTGGGGATAGGAATGACCCTTTTCGGTCTGATGGCTATCCGCTCTGCTGGGGATGATTGCGATTTATCGCTTTCCTAGTGTTGTGTGTGATAGCGTCTTAGGTGCCTCGAACCTTGATGATGGCGTTTTAGGTGCCTCAAACCTTGGAGATGGCGTTTTAGGTGCCTCGAACCTTGGAGATGGCGTTTTAGGTGCCTCGAACCTTGGAGATGGCGTTTTAGGTGCCTCGAGCCTTGATTGTGAAATGGTCTTTCGGTGGACTTTGTCTACTGCCGAAGGAGAGGGTGACCGTTTTGGTCGAGGGGCTGGACCTAATGATAGGCTACCTACGTATCCCTAGTGGGAATCAAGCCCTTTCGTAGTTCGAGATCTACTCGAGATTTCGTTGGCTTTTTGGGATTCCGTTGACTTTGCTGGGGATTTCGCTAGCCTTTGCTGGGAAAAATCAGACGTATTCGGCCTTACGTTTTACTGCCGGGGAATAATTTTGATGAAAGATACGGGATTCCGTTATCTTTCTCGGGAAAATCGGTCTTACGTTTGACTGCCGTTTGATGATTTTGATGAAAGATACGGGATCTCGTTATCTTTCTCGGGGAAATCGGTCTTACGTTTGACTGCCGTTTGATGATTTTGATGAAAGATACGGGATCTCGTTATCTTTCTCGGGGAAATCGGTCTTACGTTTGACTGCCGTTTGATGATTTTGATGAAAGATACGGGATCTCGTTATCTTTCTCGGGGAAATCGGTCTTACGTTTGACCGCCGTTGATTGATTTTGATGAAAGATCGGTCTTACGTTTGACTGCCGTTGTTTTGATGAAAGAAACGGGATTCCGTTAACTTTATTGAGAAACGGTCTTACGCTCTTCTACGTTTTGGAGAATGATTTTGATGAAAGATACGGGATCTCGTTATCTTTCTCGGGGAAATCGGTCTTACGTTTGACCGCCGTTGATTGATTTTGATGAAAGATCGGTCTTACGTTTGACTGCCGTTTGGTTTTGATGAAAGAAACGGGATTCCGTTAACTTTATTGGAGAAATCGGTCTTACGTTTTACTGCCGGAGAATGATTTTGATGAAAGATACGGGATCTCGTTATCTTTCTCGGGGAAATCGGTCTTACGTTTTACTGCCGGAGAATGATTTTGATGAAAGATACGGGATCTCGTTATCTTTCTCGGGGAAATCGGTCTTACGTTTGACTGCCGGGGAATAATTTTGATGAAAGATACGGGATTCCGTTATCTTTCTCGGGAAAATCGGTCTTACGTTTTACTGCCGGGAATGATTTTGATGAAAGAAACGGGATTCCGTTAACTTTCTCGAAGAAATCGGTCTTACGTTTTACTGCCGGAGAATGATTTTGATGAAAGATACGGGATCTCGTTATCTTTCTCGGGGAAATCGGTCTTACGTTTTACTGCCGGAGAATGGTTTTGATGAAAGATCGGTCTTACGTTTGACTGCCGTTTGGTTTTGATGAAAGATACGGGATCTCGTTATCTTTCTCGGGGAGATCGGACTTACGTTTGACTGCCGGGAATGATTTTGATGAAAGATACGGGATCTCGTTATCTTTCTCGGGGAAATCGGTCTTACGTTTGACTGCCGGGGATAATTTTCTTAAAAGGGGGTTGACTTTGGTTAACTTTGGTTAACTTTGTCAAGTTTGGGACTAAACTGCAGAGTCCTGATTTTTAAAGGGCAAAAGGGTCATTTTGACCCTGACAATCCTGTCCGCGCGGAGAGGGTTGAGAATCAGAGGGTATTAATGAGGGGCCAACGCCCTTCCTCTTCCCCAGTCAGTTTTTTGAAAATTACGAGAGAGAAAGGGAAAAATTCGCCAAAACCGCCATTGAAGGCCAAAAAGCTTGAAAATTCCTCCATTTTTCTTCGATTTTCAAGCAATGGAACACGGGGAAGGTGCTTTTCAAGGTCAAGGACGTGGCCCGGTAGCAGAGAGACGATTAGAGCTCGTCCGAATGAGGAGGCACTACGCACTTTCGCAATCGATTGCGGAGGAGCCATACCCCGATGCTTGGCAACATTGGGCTTCTGATCCGAGTCTCCGAACGGTATACTTCGAATCTTTTCATTCCCTTTGTTGATTTCTTGCTTGAAATTGAATTTTGGGTGATTTTTGATTTTTTTTTTTTTTTGAAAATTCGAATGATTGATGTTCTTGGCTTTGACTCTTGATTTTGATGCTTTGCATGTTGTAATGAGTATATGGGTAACTCAAAATGTGCATTTTGCTTGGAAAAAGAATTGGCATTTTCGCCATTTTTTTTGAAATATGAGACTATGATGAATGATTTCCCGAATTTGGGACGGACTTCTTTTGTTGCAATGCAGGATTCTTGCAATGTTGATATAATGATTTTTTTTTTTTTTTTTGCAATGAGATGATGATTCCATGAATGACATGTATGCATGTTATTTTATGAAAATGGGACGGAGTTTTTGCTTCCGTTGACTCCTTGTGTGAATGAATGTTTTTTTTTTATGAAAAATGGGACGGAGTTTTTGCTTCCGTTGACTCCTTGTATGAATTTTTTTTTATGTATGAATGAATGTTTATTGGGATTTGGTGAAAACTGCTTCTTTTTTGAGAAAAATGGGGCTGGGTTCATTGCCTGCCGTTATGCTGCCGAATTTTCTTCAAAACTTTTGTGATGAATGATGCATGTATATGCTTTTTTTTTTGTGCAAATGCAAATGCAAATTTTTTTTTTGACATTTTCTCTCTTTTTTTTTTATTGCAGGGTGGAAACAACTACGTGACGGAGCAGTTGAATAAGATGAAGACTCGAGGATCGGTGGAGTCTGTAGTTGACTTGTGGGACCGGCTTACGAATGCGGGCCGAGGAGCTTTGCTGAGTCCGAGACAGATTGTTGTTGAGACCGGGCTTTGGGAGTTTATTGAGTGCTTGAGGGGATTGGTCAAGTTTCCTAAGAGCAAGGGCCTGATGTTTGCTTTGGCACAGCATTGGTGGGACGCGACCCACACATTTCACTTCTTCTGGGGTGAGGCTACGGTTACGCCTTCTGACTATGCTGCGATCACGGGTCTGTCCTTTAATGGACGCAGCATTGAGTGGTGGGACGGCTACAGCGACGCGGACCTGCAGGCTCTTCTGGGATTTTCCCCTATTCCCAAAGAGGGGATGGGGATGGAGTATGCTGTGGTCTACGGGAAGATTATGGAGACCATTGGGAGCTACGAGGCTGGGGAGGAGAGGATAGGCGCTGAGCAGATTGCTAGGGCCTTCTCGTGGTTTGCTTTTTTGAGCACTCTTTTTGGACATGCTGAGGGGACGGCGATGTTTGCTTTGCTGAGGAGTTTGGAGGATGTGGAGATGGCTGGAGATGTCTCTTGGGGAGAGGCCAGGCTGGCAGAGCTTTACTTTGCTCTTGATAGGTACAGCCGGAAGGCTGTGAGCTCCTTGTACTGCTTCGAGTTTGCTCTGGAGGTATAAGCTTCCTTTTTGCTTTCCCTTTCTTCTTGAGCACACACTTTTTTTTTGCACTGGATTGATTTGATCTTTACCTTTCGCAGGTATGGGCATTGGAGTTCTTTCACGTCACGATGTGGCGGCAGCCTGCGGCGTACGTTGGGGCGTATCCGACCATGCGCTCTTGGTCCAAGCATGCCCGGGAGAAGATAAGTTCCAGGGGACGTACGACTCTCAGATACGCGGATTGCCTTCCTTTAACGGAGGCTGAGACGGATGAGAGGATGATATTCTACCCCTGGGATCGTTTTGAGGTGGCGCAGCTGAAGGGCGCTGAGATTTGGACCATGCAGCGGAGGATTCTGAGAGGTCTGACCTGCGATGTCTTTTACCTGGGAGAGAGGGTGACGCGCCAGCATGGCGTGAACTCGCCTTTGTTGACACCGATGGAGCCTCCTGCCGATATGATGCACCCGAGTGATAGATCTGTGACCTGGGATGATTACTGAGCCGGCCAGCACTTCTCGGACTTTGTGGCGATTGAGCCGTACCCAGTATTTGTCTTGAGGAGGCTGAGGATGCCCCAGGTTCTGGATAGAGAGGGGTTAGGGGTCCCGCGGTACCCTCGGACGGACTTTTCATATGTCCAGGATGAGGTCCGGTTGAGGGTGCAGATCCCTCAGCCTGAGCGGCTTCCACGAGCTTTCCGGCCTCGTCCAGGTATGAAGGTATGGCTTATCCTTCCCACCTCTTTTCTTGCTTCTGTCTTTTCTTTTCTTTCCTGTCATCATTTTTTTGCTTCAACTGTTTCTGACGCTTTTGCCTTTGTGCAGTTTTCGGAGGTGGTCGTGGAGAGGCTAACGAAGCAGGTGATCGGGGCTAAGAGATTTATCAGGAGGATGGTTGCTTGTGGGGCTCCTCAGGCTAGAGCGAGGCGACCACGGCCGGCGCCTGTCAGGCGGGAGGCTTCCCCTATTCCTTCAGAGACTTCTTCTGAGACTCCTCTTTTTCCTCTCCTCGATCCTCGCGCGGTACTACCTTCGGACCACGTCATTCTCGGGGATCCTCATGGGCAGGGACACGTTTGGAAGCATGGTGGGTCGTCTTCGTACGTCCAGGAGTCCGACGCCTTCACCTTCGGATATGATTTCTTCGCAGATCTTGGCTTGCCCTATCAGAGCGTGCCAGTTGGTCCTGACGAGCCTTCTTCCGGGGACGAGGATGATGATTCTGAGCCTGAGATTTTCAGGGCTCCTGATGAGGCGCGCCCGAGCCGCAAGAGGGATCGGGGCAGACGTCAGCCACTGGGGACTCCGATTGATTTTTTTTTTTTGAGATTTGAGATTTGTGACTGGGATTAAGATTTGTATAGCTTATGCACATTTTGCTCCCCTTTTATTTTATGCACATTTTTTTTTGCTTTTGCTTCTTCTTTTTTTTTTTTGGAATGTATTAATTTAGGATTATTGTTACCTATTTTTTTTTTATTTGATTTTTTTTGCGCACTCCCTTTATTTTTGGAATGTAATAATTTAGGATTTTATTTTATGAATGCAATGTAGTATGAATGCAATGTTGCATGAGCCTTGGTTTTTTGGCAAGGGTGTTAGTGTTTGGTATATGGACTGGTTTGGGGAGGTTTTTTTTTTGCACAGGTTTCGAGCAACCGGGACGGAATATTCCTCTTTGGTTCAGCAGTTTGGACTGTTGCAGATTTTTCTGATGGAGAACAAACATGTCCGCGCGGATAGGACAGGAGTGACACTGTCCTTTGATCTTGCTTCAGATCTGGTTTTGCTTTATTTCAAATTCAAATATCCTCTTCAACCTCCAAATTCAAACAGCCATTTTCGGGGAGAAAGAGAGAAAATCCATGGAAAACCTTAGAAAAGCTCCATCAAAATTGTCCCAAGAATCCCAAATGTCATTCTTTAACAAATTCAAGGATTGGTCCCGGGAGATTATGCATGAGAGGAGGTCCTTCTTTGAAGAAAGGTACAAGGTGAAGTGTTTATGGTCCCTCAAGGAATTGGTTCCGGATTATGAGCTTTTGAGAGCTTCTTCCTCGTTCTGGGACACTAGAAGGCATGTCTTTTGCCTTTCTTACAATGAGGTTGTTCCGACCGTGGAAGAATTTCGGGCTTTGCTTGGTGGCTTGGAGGTGGAGGAGATAGCGGTCCCTTTGCATGGAGGGGCTTCTTTCGTTGACAAATTGTGCAACCTCCTTCATCTTTCCCCGGAGGAAGCGCAAGGTATGATCTGTGGTCCCGATCATTTTGATATTTCCGGTCTCCCTGATAGGTTTAGGGGCTTAGGCTTGCTTGACGATGCCTATTGGGATGCCTTTGCACTTTGCATGTTCGGGACCTTGTTCATGGTCTATTCTTTTGGGATCTGTCATCGGTCTCTGCTGGATGTAGTCGTTTATTGTCGCTTGGGCAAAGATGTTGTACCTCTGATCCTGGGGGAGACTTTCCATGCTCTCGATAGGCTGGCTACCGGGAGACGGTATATGCACGGGGGCAGCCCGTTCCTCTTGACTCTGTGGCTGATGGAGCGCTTGGGGATTCTTCGGGAAACTCCTGATATGATCAAGCCTTGGACATTCGCCAGGAGAGGGGTTCTTTGTAGATTTTGATGATCGTGGCTCATGGGAGCGTTGGATGGCTGGTCGCCACGTAAGATATCGAGATGGTCGCGCTGCCTTGTTGGCGGGTGGAGACTCGCAGAGTGCTTCAAGACGGGTCTCATGTGGTCATGCTTCCGGGCTTTCACCCGGCTTTTGCATTCCGTCTTTGGTTCTGAGACAGTTCGGCTTGGAGCAGGTTCCTTTGGAGGACTTTGATGATATAGCCACCAGGGTGGTGGCTCCTGTTTCTATGGATGATCCATCGGTGTTTTCCTTTCTTTCTCGAGCATGGAGGTATGACGTCTTTCCTCCTCGGGTTATCCTCAGGCATCCGAGGCCTGTGTTCTTGACCACTTGGTACCTGGATTGGTATGAGAGGCATTTTGGAGAGACTCAGATGGCTATTTTGAGACGGCGTGAGGCCATTGTGGGTGCGGAGGACCTGACAGTTTCCGAGAGGAGGAGGGCCGAGGCGAGGGCCAACCCTCATGACAGGAGCGGAGACGTTGTGACCGACTATGAGGCTTATGTCAAGAGACAAGAGAGGAGGACTCCTACTTTACCAGCCCGGCCACAGGAGATGAGAGATGACGCTAGGGCTACTAAGGCCCTGACAGAGGCTGGTTTGATAGATCCTGTTCCTATACCAGAGCTTGGTAGGAGGAAGACCGACATTTTTCCTGTTCAGAAGAAGAAGACTCGAAGGGGGAAGAAGAGGGGAGAGGCCAGTACGAGTGTCATGGAGTGACTTTGAGGTTTCCGAGTATCCCTTTCTTGTCGTAGCAGACACATTAGTTTGATTATGTATTTTAGTTTCTTTTAGCAGGCTGCCGGTTGTAGGAATGAACCGGGCTTAGACTCATCAAAAAGTTTTTAACTTGTAATGAATATTTGAATTGCTTCAGAGTTTTTTTCGAGACACTTTCATGGTCTATCAGATTTTGACTTTTATTTGTGCTTTAGACCGAACCGTTTCCGGCTGCCTACGTTCCCCTCATTTTGAGGAGCTCAGGTCTTCGTAGTTCAACCTGGTCGATTTTGTTGGTTTTTTTTTTGTTGTTTTTTTTTGTTGTTTTTTTTTTTTGTTTTTTTTGTTTTTTTTTGTTTTTGTTTTTTTGTTTTGGTGCAACCCTGTTTTTTACCTTGGCCGCCCTCTTCGGGTTTTCAACCTAGTTGGGTATTACTCTTTTAGCACTCTTTTTTTTTCTTCTTTTTTTTTGACTCAGTGTTTTTACGCGTAGTATCTGCGCAGCTTGTCACCATTCACTGGGTGTACAAAGGGATTTCCGTCGAGGTCTGCAAGTTGCATGGCTCCTCCGGAGAAGATCTTCTGGATGACGTATGGCCCGACCCAGACAGGCTCCCATTTGCCGAGGGGGTTGATACGGACTGGGGGCTTTTCTTTCTAAACGAGATCCCCTTCTCGGATCTCCCGATGCTTTACTTTCTTGTCGAAGGCTCTGGCCATTCTTCCTTGGTAGGCTCGGATGTGTTCCATTGCTTTCAATCGGCGCTCATCTAGTAGGGCCAATTCATCATGGCGACTTTGGAGCCATTCGACCTCGTTGATCTGGCTTTCCAGCAGTACACGGAGTGAGGGGATTTCTAGCTCGATTGGGAGTACGGCTTCCATTCCGTAGGTAAGGGCAAACGATGTTTCCCCAGTTGCCGTTCTGACTGATGTTCTGTAGCCCCAGAGTGCCAGGTGTAGCTTCTCGGGCCAATCTCTGCCTCGGACAGCCATTTTCCGGATAATGTTTTCCAGAGTCTTGTTTGCTGCTTCGACGGCTCCGTTGGTTTGGGGCCTGTAGGGAGATGACTTGTGACGGGTTATTCTGAATTCCGCCAGCAGCCTGTCGCATTCCCCTTTGAAGTGGGATCCATTATCTGAGATGATTTCGGCTGGCAACCCGTATCTGCATATGATGTTCTCTTTGATGAAGAGGGCAACTTTCTTTGAGTTGAGGATTTTGTAGGATTTCGTAAGGCATCCTTTTCAGCTCCTTCGAAGAAATTATCAATCTGCGTCTCTTTGGGCTTTTCCGCCGTTCCCAGATTCACACTCGTCAAAATCTCTTCGGCAGCTTGGGCTCGATTTTCCTCTTTCCGGACAACCTGCTTAAAGATTTTTTTTTGTTTG